>CM060081.1:44213061-44533061 GCA_030533445.1 Cyprinodon diabolis | reverse complement strand
GACAATAAACCGAGTTTAGAGTTACCAAGTCTGTGCTGTAGCTGCCTGGTGGTTAGAGAGTAGAGCTTGTGCTTCTTGGGGGCGACTGCAAAGGTCTGAGGTTTGAAACTCAGACTGTTATATTTCCTAAAACCAGAACTGTTAGAAAAAAAAAATGCAACACACAAATTTACCAACAAGAACAAGCTCTAAATTAACATAATAATTCTTAAATAAAAAGTTTAACATCTGTTGTTAATTAATACTTTTACATAATGTAAATGATGGGAGAATATTCAATGTTTTGCACACTTGAATGATTAAATTAATGTCCTAAACCCCTAATTTTACAGCATTTTGTTGCCATAAAAGTTTGACCTCTAGCAAATATTTTTAACAACCTATTTTGATTAGTGTGCAGAAAATGCCTTCAGCAGCGTTCTGGTGTGTCTGTGTGGTTCTGTCTAGAATCTGTGGTAATGGACCTGAGCTGAAAAACTGTTTGAAGTTTCCAGGAGCTTCATCTGAGCTGAGCTGTTCCAGATAAATTGTGTCAGAGTTAGACTTGCTGTTTTCAAAAAATTAACCACATCAACATCCAAACAGTCAGACCAGAACTCAGACTGTCTTCCTGTGCTAAAGTACCACGCAGCAATCGACACCTTTCACTTCGAGGAATTTTCCCCCTCACTAGCTCTGAGTACTTCCCCATCCACTCATTATGGTAAATGAGCCCCGCATGAAGCGGCCGGATGTTTCCGGGGATCCCCAGCTGCTTCTGACTGGTGGTTTCTGTGAGGTTTTCCTGAGCGGCAACAAAAATCCCACCAGCCTAACCCCTGGCTTTGGTTTCTGAGAGCTGCAGCTAGATGAAAGTCTGAGGCAGAGAAAGTCTTGATGATTTCTCTTCAGTGAGGATGTTTGCTCTTCGGTGGGCTTTAGGGGGTGGAGTTCCCCCTGTAAATCTTCATCCTCTTCTTCTTCACTGTGGTTGCTTAGAGATAAACACAGCTGGATGAAAACTGCAGCAGAAGCAACCATGAGATCAGCAGCAGGTGTTTTCCTGCAGCTGGGACAGGAAATTCTTCAACTCAATAGACAAACATTTACCGACTGTAAAGGATGCTTTTCAGATTTTTGGTCTAAGTTAAGGCTAGAAAAATTCCTAATCTATTTTACAGCCAAGGCCTTAATTTTTGCAGGTTTTCATAGCTTTGGTTTCGGGCTGTTTTCAGTTTGCTGATTTTTTCAAGTGCAGATTTTTTAAAACCCTTTTTTTTACTCTTTTCCTCCCAAAACTAATAAACTTAGCATCATAATTTTGCATCGAAATAGACTCACATGCAGGAAACTGAGAACACTTAAGCTGCAAGAGCAGTTTTTCAGCTGCAGAGAAGAAACAATACGACTTAGGTCATAATGTTCTTCTTTTTTAATTAAAATAATTTTTTTATATCATCTCATATAAATTCCTACAGTGAATAAACAACATTAGTTCTAACGAGAACCTCCTGGAGATTAATTAGGATTTCCATGTTTATTAAAACAGGAGAAAAATAAAGCCAAGTTGTGCAGAACTATAGTTGAACCCAGATCCCTTCTAGCCTTGTGGGTTGTTGTTTTCTGAGAGCCATTTGTTTGCGGTAGCCGGACAATGTCCTGCATCTGACCACAACTAGGATCTTTGTTCCGTAAACCCGGAGCCGGAGACATTCCCCTAATTAACTTCATTTCCTGTCAGAGGAACAGCCTGACCTCCAGAAACCTGCCCTGCAGAAGCTGCATTCTGATCAAGAGTTGTAGATCTGGGTGACGGTAGATTAGGTCCGGTTGGCTGCCTGGTGTTTTTCTTTAGAACAAGGAAGTATTGCACATATACACTGTAAGCAGGGAATCATGAAATATAAAACTTTATATTACTGTAAAAAAAATAGGACAAACATAGGTTCATGTTTAAATGTTAATAAATTAAAGATAAAAGTTATCAAATAACACTCCGGACCAAACGGACTCTAACAGAACTCCATCTCTATATGATTGATGCAGAGTTTGGAGACGAACCCTAAAACCTGCGGTAATGATCACAGACCAATTGTTAAAAACCAATCAGCAGGGATTCTCATCACCATAAGAAGCAATACTTGAGTTGAGGGGGGATGGAAGGGGAGGCATCCCCTTCTTAAAAAAAAATCTTAAAATTCATCCCCCTTCTTAAATGACCATCCCCCCATACCATCCCCCTGTGACATTTTATTACTGAATGTTTAACGTTTCTACTATTTATTAACATCAATGGTGATAATATTGCCATTTCAACTTTTGGCCATCTGTGGGCTTATAAGTAGCCAGAGCAAAATAAATAAAAGTTGGATATTTGTCCTCTGCATTAGTCCCTAACTATGCAGGGGCAGTGATAGCCATGTCAGTCCAGGGAATGACTGCGGTTCTACTGGAAGGTGCCTTGGTCAAGGTCAATGACATGTAACAACCTTACCATGCATATTGCTTTAGGTTAATAGATTATATCAAATTAGGCTATTAATGCTAAAAAAAGGAATTCCACCATCTCCCTATTTTTTTTTTTTTTTTACAGCTAGACTACTGATAAGAAGAGACTAAAACCTCATAAGGTGCTTCTTCTTTTTAACCTGTATCTCCTTCCAATCAGGCCTTCTTCCTTAATTTAAAGGAAATTCCAGCTATTTCCCCACATAAAGAATAAATGTAGGCAGAACGGTGGGTAGCACTGCTTCCTTGCAGCAAGAAGGTTCTGGGTTTGATTCCCAGCCTGGAGTCTTTCTGCATGGAGTTTGCATGTTCTCCCCGAGCATGCGTGGGTTCTCTCTGGGTAATCCGGCTTCCTCCCACAGTCCAAAAACATGACTGTTAGGTTAATTGGCTTCTTTAAATTCTCCTTAGGTGTGAGTGTGTGCGTAAGTGGTTGTTTGTCTCTGTGTTGCCCTGCGATGGACTGGCAACCTGTCCAGGGTGTACCTTGCTTCTCGCCCATTGACTGCTGGAGATACGCACCAGCACCCCTCGTGACCCCACTTGGGATTAAGTGTGTTAGAAGATGGATGGATGGAAGAATAAATGTTCCCCTTGTTTCAATCAACGCTTGCTTGGTTAGTCAGCAGGAGGCAGGGTTGAGTTTTTACCTGGTTTTTAATGAACCAAGTGCAGCCTGGGTAACAGAAACTGTGCAGTGGGACAATGCTGAGGAGTGTGGAGTGGAAAATGTGTTTACGGTTGGGTTTTAGTCACTTCAAGGATGAGAGCAGAACTTTTCAGTGTTTTCAGTAATGATGGACCAAAGAAGCCAGCGTCCCCATGAGCCATAAGGAACATATCTGCAGAAAGATGACTAAAATGGAGAGACAAAGGAGTGATGATATGGAACTGGGGAGGAAGAGAAAGATTAAAGTGATGGGTTTCATAAATAAAATGGAGAAAGATTGAGCAGACAGTAAATAAACAAGAATAAACATTGAAGACATCTCTGACTATTTAGAGTTCAGTTGATTGAAAGGGCTTCATGTTATACTGTATAGTGCCCCCTGCTGACCAATATCTGCATTTTATAGTCTGTGTTTAAATTATATTGAGACTGAAGATCCTCTAGGGAGTTTCGTATTAGAAAAAACTAATCCCAATTAACTTGATACAGACCTGATTAAATTAGGCTGATTCTGCTAAAAGATCTTACACATAAATGTAGCCTGCACATTCTGCTCCTATAGGAGCTACAGATTTATTTTAAGTAACTTTGTGAATGTGTGCCTGTGGTTCCTGCTAAATGGGACATAATCTGTCCTCCTCAAACAATGACAGGGAAATGCTGAGTTTGAAAAATCTCATTCTCTATTTCTCCACCTTTTGTTTATTCCTTTCCATGGCTCCCTCAGGCAGGAACAGGTTGAACGACTTACTGTAAGTTTATTCACTGTTTGCTGTGGCTTTTTCTGATCCCAGAGGGAAAACAGACACACCCTGCTGAAACATTCTGGGTCATGCAAAAAAAGTCAACTCTGTAACCTTGCAAAGCAGCCAAAGCACATTCAGTGAGGACAGTATTCAGGTGCTGCCCCCTGCTGGTTAAGTTTCAGTAATGCACCTTAGGTGGCAGCAAAAAAACACTGTGTACTTCACTGAACTATGGCAAAATTACCTACTTAGAAAATTCTTTGTTTATTTGGGTAATAAAAGTGGTCTAAAGGGAATATACTGAATATATCTAAAGGTTGCAAAACATTTACCCTCCTGAGAACATTTATAACAGGAGTGGACCTTAAATGACCTTTATTGTTATATTGCAGAGATTAAGAGATCAATAAAAACACGTGATTGAACAGGGCGTAGTATGAATACAATGATCTTTTATGTAAATCCAACATTATATTCAGTTAGGTGGTTTATTTGAATTAGTAAGAACTGAGATACTTTCACAAACAGGCAAACCTAATTTGGATTTTCTGCTTCATGTAAAAACAAAATGTTTTCTGTCCACTTTAAATCGTTTTTAACTGTAGTTTTTTTTTCTTTTCTAAATGTCTGCCAGTTTTTTTATACAGAGACTCACCTTTATATTTTCACCTACACAATCAAAAAAACGTCCTTTCAAAAAAAATGAAATGAACTGGGACATCAACAAGATGAGTTCAAAAAACGCCAATGTTTTATATATATCTGATTCTCAGTCTGATTCTCATATCAACTGACTTTAAGGAGAACATATTTAGATAGTATTAATTTATCTGAGTTATATTGTTTTTGACCTCTATGTCATCTTATTAATGAATTTTGTGTATTTTGTCCAGAAATGTGATGCATGTTGCTCTGCTTGCTGTATTTTGATAAAAATGGGCAGACTGTGTAATGCATATTTTATACTAGATTAATAATATACTAATAATATATTACCTATATTGTTTACATTCATAGGAGGGAATACGGAAAATATAAAGGTACTATAAAAAAAACAGAAGTTTTCCTATGTAAATGTAAAATATAATAATAGCTAATTAAAGAATAATTAAACAATAGAGTAAATTGACCATTTTCCATTAGTAAAAATAAACAAAAAAAATTATACCTAAACCCGCTGCTATTATTTTATCCTGAAATTAATATGAATATATTGACATTTAAGTCACATCAGTTCATTGGAATGTTGACTATTTTGCTGAAAAGCGTACGATAAAATGAGAAACATTTATCTGTGAAATATAATTAAATGGATGGACAATAGAATACAAGACAAAAAAAAACACAAACCAGGAAACATACAGCCTTTGAAAATAGAAAACATTAAAAAAAAATTGTTTTAGAGGAAAAGCATATTTATTTTGTTTGGGTTGTGTAACAAAATAAACACATTTGAAAACAAGTCCCAAGAGCATTACACTTGATATTGTTTACTGATCTGTAAATGAAGTGCAGAGTGGTAGATAAAATAATATATGTTTTGGGTCTCTGATTGATGTTATGATAGATTTAATTTAGATAAAAACAGAAAAAGGTTAATCAAACTAAAATAGGCTTTTGCAGTACTCCATATTGACTCCTTTACAGTCTAGACATGAGAGATTAATATATATATATATATATATATATATATATATATATATATATATATATATATATATATATATATATATGTATGTATATATATATATATATATATGTATATATATGTATATATATATATACGTATATATATGTATATATATATATATACATATATATATACGTATATATATATATATATATATATATATATATATATATATATATATATATATATATATACACACATACATACATATATATATATACGTATATATATATATATATATATATATATATATATATATATACACACATACATACATATATATATATATATATATATATATATATACATACGTATGTATATATATATATATATACGTATATATATATATATATATATATATATATATATATATATATATATATATATATATATATATATATATATATATATATATATATATATATATATATATATATATATATATATATATATATATATATATATATATATATAACGTAATAACAATAAACATATAAAAAATTATATAAAAAATAAAACCTTTTAGCCAAAAGTACTTTGCTGACACCTTGGGGCTTCCGTACTTGTCGTCGGGTTGCCTTTTTGGGCTGGTGACGTCAGTTGTTGCAGAGTCACTGCAGACGATTTGACTGTAAACAAGAAGCTTCTGACAGAGAAAGCTCCTGATCCAGTTCGACTCATTCGAGCATTTCATGTTAGGAGGCATTTAAAAGCTGGAGTTTGTCCATTTGCGGTTCCGTAGAAACTCCCCCAGGTTCGGAGTCTGCAGAGTTTTTTTTTTTTTTCTTGGTTCGTATTTTGGCGAAGTCAGCTCGAGTCCTAGCTGTTGCCCTTTAGCTTCTGTGATACCACCCAGAATCTTCTGGACTCTTCTGGACTTCTGCTTGGTGTGGCCTGGACAACCCGAGCCGTAAGTTTGACCCTCATGTTAAGTCGAACATTAAAACTGTTTTGAACCTTTAAAATAACGCTCAGTGTGGAGCTAGCCAGTTAGCTGCTTGGCTAGCATGCTAACAGAGGCGCTGAAGTTAGCATTGTTTTCGGAGCTAAATCCAATATGGACATTAAATAAGCTTCCGACTCAAATCTGAATTACTTGGGCTGATATACACTATATTGCCAAAAGTATTTGCTCACCTGCCTTGACTCACATATGAGCTTAAGTGACATCCCGTTCCTAATCCATAGGGTTCAATATGACGTCGGTCCACCCTTTGCAGCTAGAACAGCTTCAACTCTTCTGGGAAGGCTGTCCACAAGGTTTAGGAGTGTGTTTATGGGAATTTTTGACCATTCTTCCAGAAGCGCATTTGTGAGGTCGCACACTGATGTTGGACGAGAAGGCCTGGCTCTCAGTCTCCGCTCTAATTCATCCCAAAGGTGTTCTATCGGGTTGAGGTCAGGACTCTGTGCAGGCCAGTCAAGTTCATCCACACCAGACTCTGTCATCCATGTCTTTATGGACCTTGCTTTGTGCACTGGTGCACAGTCATGTTGGAAGAGGAAGGGGCCAGCTCCAAACTGTTCCCACAAAGTTGGGAGCATGGAATTGTCCAAAATGTCTTGGTATGCTGAAGCATTCAGAGTTCCTTTCACTGGAACTAAGGGGCCAAGCCCAGCTCCTGAAAAACAACCCCACACCATAATCCCCCCTCCACCAAACTTTACACTTGGCACAATGCAGTCAGACAAGTACCGTTCTCCTGGCAACCGCCAAACCCAGACCCGTCCATCAGATTGCCAGATGGAGAAGCGCGATTCGTCACTCCAGAGAACGCGTCTCCACTGCTCTAGAGTCCAGTGGCGGCGTGCTTTACACCACCGCATCCGACGCTTTGCATTGCACTTGGTTATGTATGGCTTGGATGCAGCTGCTCGACCATGGAAACCCATTCCATGAAGCTCTCTGCGCACTGTTCTTGAGCTAATCTGAAGGCCACATGAAGTTTGGAGGTCTGTAGTGATTGACTCTGCAGAAAGTTGGCGACCTCTTCGCACTATGCGCTTCAGCATCCGCTGACCCCGCTCCGTCAGTTTACGTGGCCTACCACTTCGTGGCTGAGTTGCTGTCGTTCCCAAACACTTCCATTTTCTTATAATACAGCTGACAGTTGACTGTGGAATATTTAGGAGCGAGGAAATTTCACGACTGGATTTGTTGCACAGGTGGCATCCTATCACAGTTCCACGCTGGAATTCACTGAGCTCCTGAGAGCGACCCATTCTTTCACAAATGTTTGTAAAAACAGTCTGCATGCCTAGGTGCTTGAATTTATACACCTGTGGCCATGGAAGTGATTGGAACACCTGATTCCAATAATTTGGATGGGTGAGCAAATACTTTTGGCAATATAGTGTATATCCTGGTTTGGATAATTCTACAATGTTTACATTTTCTTTAAGTCTAGAATATTTTTCAGAACTTTAATTTTTTTTAGATATAAAAAGGGTGAATGCAATAATGTTCACTATTCTGACAACAATAAAGTTGGTTTAGGTTAAAATATTGTTTTTTTGTTTTTGATCAGGCGTCTTCAGTTCTTGTCCTCTAGTTGCGATAAATTCCACAATTTATGTCTGTCCTTGAACACACCTGAGTCAAACAACTGGCTGTTTAGCAGGGCTGTAGGTCCTGGGTGCGTCCTGGGGGCCATTCAACCATTTGATTCAGGGCTGTGGAAGCAGAGGCGGATCTAAGAGGAACAGGGACCTGAGGACTGGAGCTGAAAACCTCTGTTAGATCATTCAGAGTAGGGCCGAAATATGCTTCTTCCAAATCTGAGATTTCTTAAAAGTTTATTCCCTTTGTAAAATATGAGATCCTGAGACGTTATCATATGTTTTAACCTGTTTAAAATTTGAGGTACATATAAATTAAAATATTTTAACCCTTAAACTGAAGGTAGTTTTTAATTAATCTGTAAGCCTGAATGTTATTATTTTACAAATTTAATCCTGACGCACAAAAAAATCTTGTTCTCATAAAACTGAGACTTTAAATAAATCCTCTGATTGTGACATGTTTGTTAATTATTGATACAGCAGTGGTGGCGTGTAAACAGTTTCCTTATCCATGGTTTATGATGCCTTCAGGAGCTGCAACCTCCTACATCCAATGAGCATTTTTCGCCTTCAGCTCAGCTCATTAAAACCGACATGTTACCACGAATGTTACAAACCCTTTGAAAAATTTGTTTAATTCATTTGTATTCACTAGGTCATTTTAAAGCACCACTTTTTTTACTTTTAAATAAAGAAAAGTGTAAAAACTCTTAAAAAAAAAAGAGGATTTATGGTATAGATATTTATGGAAACTTATCCAATACCAAGAGTATTCTGGGTGGTTTGTTTTGTTCTCTAATTCAAATTTTAAGCAAGTTTGCTCTAAAACTGCTTAACCCTGCATTTATTATCATATCTATATTTGAAAATATTACTTGGGTCTTTGTGATTTTTGGCCAGAGTTGTTCTGGAAGGTCAACAGGGCCTCAGGAGGCAGACTTCTTTCTACAGTAGCACTAAGCTGGGGGGACCCTACAGGGTTTTAAGGGTTTTCATTTAGGTGTTGGTTTGGTACCACCTCCTTTTTAGTGTCTTATTGGTCTGGGTTCTGAGCTGACGTCAGCAGACTGCCTGTCACTGATTGGCCAGGGGGGCAGCATCACTGCTTGAATCCTGGCTTCAGAAACCATAGCGGTGTCTGAGTCGATTCCAAGGAAAATGACACCTGGGTTAAAAAGATAAAGAACAGACATGGTCGTGCTCAGTAGCCTGATGTGAGGCTACATGGCGTTTTCGGCTCGCCTTGCTCAGACCCATTTGCACCAATGTGCATCCAAGAAAGTTTGGTTCCCAGGGCGTCTTAGAGTTCATCCTACTGAAGATGCAGGCAGGTCTGTGTCAGACCCCATGCTTTTGGTCATTATATCTCAAAAAGCTAAATGATTCAAAGGTTTTACTCCATATTATAGTTCTGCTGTTGGCCATGTGAAATTAGGAAGTAATTATTTTATTTGGAGCCTGTTTAAATCCTATTCAGTTGACTTCTATGTAACGTTTATAGATGTTTACATGTGTTTGATCAAAGACGAAAAGAGCAACCTGAATATCATCTTTCTATTTCTACTAACATAATGGCTGCTAAGCATAAGGGGATTTAATCTTACAAATACTTCAAATGTTGAACTCTTTACATTTGAATTTGTCATTCCCATTAATTTAGAATAAAATCTGTATATTTATTGATATTTTGATTAAAAGTAAATAAAATTTACATTGCACCAACATTGAATAAACTGATTTAAAATATAAAATGTGCATTGTTTGTTTACCTTTTGAAATATATTTTTGAGCTTTAATTACATTTTATTTTTTCTAATTGTAATAATTTATTGAAATCCAAGTGCTTAATATAAAAACACCAATCATTTTCCCATTTTCTAGCTTGTCCTCATTATGTCTGCGGTCACTGTGTGTTTCTCCATTTGGCATCATGACTAAATAAAAAAACACATCAAACTCAGTCCCACTTCATCTCAGAATTCTAACTTTTTTCTCAGAACATTCTGAGAATTCTGAGAAAAAAAGTCAGAATTCTGAGATTAAAGTTAGAATTCTGAGAAAAAAAGTCAGAAATCTGACTTTTTTCCCATGTTAAACTGTAATAAAATTTAAAAATCAGTGAACTTTTTTTTTCCACTGGCCCTAATCCTCTTCCGTACACTACTTTTTTTACACTACTTTTTAAAAATTATTTAGTCCTTCATGTTATGAAAATTTCCCATTGATTCAAGAAGAAATCCCAGTTTTTTAAGAAATGTGTGATTATCAGTTTATTGTCAGTTTGTCGATACTATCAACCATTGATTACCTCATTTATCAATAACTTGCATCACTAATCCAGACCCTAAAGGACAGCACAGGGCTAAGAGTTGCTAACGGCTAATATATTCACTTCTTTAATTCATTTTAATGTCCTGTCTTCTTGCCATGTAAAATATTGTATTTTTTTATCAGCTAAAGAGAGCAGCCATGCGGCGCCATTAAGCAGCTCAAACCGATATCGATGAAGTGTCGCATTTTAAGAAATCGAAGTCGTTTGTTGAATGAAGTTCTACTCAAAAAACGAACCAGAACACATTTCATGGTAGACAGTCCTGCCTGTGTTCCTGATTCAGCAGCAGCTTGATCAGGTGTGTGTTTGTGTTGCAGCTGGGTGGCTGGTCGGAGCAGCCTCCTCCAACCATGGAGGCGGGAGGTAAAGACTGCGAGGAGGAGACGCTGCAGACGGCCTTTAAGAAGCTGAGGGTCGACGCTGAGAGGTAAACCTTTAACCCAAGAGTTCATCTGTGACAGCTGGAGCTTCCAGAAAAGCAGCGACTAAATAACTCATAGAAGAATCATGAAGAATTTTCTCCCAGGAGAACCAGAACATTCAGCTGTTATTCTAGTTGCTTCTCCAGATCTTCAGGCAGTACAGATAAAGAATAATAATTGAACTTATTTGGCCTCTGCATTGAACCCATCTCCTTGGGGAGCAGTGGGCTGCCTCTGTGCGGCGCAGTGTGGGGGAGTTAATCCCAGCCCAATGCTCTAACCAGTAGGTCACCACTGCCCTCTAGAATACAGATCAGCTTAGAGGTTTGGTTCATGTTGAGGTTTTCATGTAGATTTCCAGCTGGAAATCAACATGAATGGACCATCTGGCTGTAGCTCTCAGGTAAAGCGCTTAAAGCTCCTGACTCTGGCTACGTTCACACTGCAGCCTGAAGTTGTCCTTAATTCAATACGAATCTGATCTTTGCAAATGCGACCCGTGTCTGAACAGCCAGGTCGCATTCATCTGACCTGAATGTCATTAATACCCGACAGTGGTCACCCCTATGCTTTTTGCTACGCAGAAGTGGCCAGAAAAACATCAACAATGGTGGACGATAAAGCGGAGAGCAGTATTTATGTTTAACCATCTTGAAAAGATTTAGTTTTTAAGGTATGGAAAGATCGCTAGATGTTCTCCAGCACTACATCCATGTTTACCTCCGTAAACACAGAGCATGTTTGCTGGTGACGTCATTGCGCATGTGGTACACTTAGGTTGTATGACTGCAGTTCACACAGTAGATCAAATACAAGTGGCGTATATTTGGAAAAATGAACGGGAACGCAAAAAACAAATTAGATTTCACAAAAAAATCAGAATTGAGCATCAAGAACTGCAGTAGCCTCTGTGTTTATCTCCTGCCGGCGAACTGTCCGTCACGAATGGTTCAACCTGCAGGCTAGATCCAGATGAAAAAAGTAAAAACATTCCACTCTACTTTGTTTCCAAGCCTGAAGACATATTGCTTCCCATCCAGGAAGCTTTTTCAATTCAAAATGTCAGAAATAGCGTTGAGTTCAAGGCTTTATAGAGTGGATGAAAACAAAGCCTTGTTTTGGCTTAGAAAACATGCAAACTGAACCGGACGAACAGGTCCAC
Organism: Cyprinodon diabolis; assembly: GCA_030533445.1. Taxonomy (NCBI): domain Eukaryota; kingdom Metazoa; phylum Chordata; class Actinopteri; order Cyprinodontiformes; family Cyprinodontidae; genus Cyprinodon; species Cyprinodon diabolis. The sequence continues at coordinate 44,520,990 of CM060081.1, read as the reverse complement.
CCCTTAGGAGTGGGGCGGACTAGATCCAGACATTTCCACCTCTTCCAGACTGTTGAACAGAAGCAAAGCTCATCTGGAAAAAGCTGTTTTCACTTCATTAGAGTTGCTAATATTGTTCCACTTGAGTCCCTCAGTGAGAGGAAAATGCATCTAATTTTTGTAGAGACATTTGAATGAACCCTTCAGCTGTTTTCCTGCTCCTTCCTTTCTAACCCGTTCTTTGTTTTTTTCTTCCAGACTGAATTTAATCCCCATTCCTAACAGACTTCTCTGTGTGTTCCTTGTTTCAGTTTGTCTGGAGCTGTGAGCGTCTCTGATTCGTTGGCTCCTAGAGCAGCGTCCAGAGTAGTTCTGGACGGCAGTAGTGGAGCGAAAGCCAAACTCAGCTGCTCCAAGGACACCTGGCACTGGTAGGTGCATTCAGCTCGCCTCACACAGCTTCATGTTTAGCTGCTGCATATATTTATCTCTAGATATCATCCACTTATACATTGGTCATCATATTATGGAGATAAAGTTATGGAAATCCTCCAGGGAAATATTTTAGCCCTACGTATGAAGACTTATCAATCTTAAAGTTGTATGGAAATAATATTTAAATGTCAAATCATTCTGGCTTAAACATGTATATACATGTACTCTTTATCAGGCGATATTGTTCCAAACTGTAGAAAATTCCTATTAAAAAAAAGAACTTGTCTTTAAAATCTATGTTTTATCCCCGTTATCTTCTGCAGGCCAGTTAGTTATAAGTCAGCCTGAACACCTAAATTCGGCCAGTCATATATCAACGGTCATCTGTCAATCAAATGTTTTCAGTCATAGCATCTTGATTCACGTCGCAGCTAATATACGCAACGGTTGAAATCAGAATCCTTTCCTTTCCCATTGAGTTGCGTCCCAGTGTTCACGGGGATGGACGTCTGTGTCTTCAGCAGGCGTAGAGCTAACAGAACTGGCAGCGTTGCGAGGCAAGGGCTCAAACATGTACGGCTGGAAGCCTTCTACACCAAACCAAGCTTCTGCCGCCCTGGCGTCCTCTTCCACAACTTCTAAGTTTGTGTGACGTTATCTAGCACTTTAGTCTGACCACTATTGGACCGGTCAGTGTTGCATGATAACGGCGTTATAACGGCTAAAAGGCGTCATAGCAGGCATGAGGTGTTTGGTTTGTTCCTTTTTAATCTTCTAGTCTAACTATCTGGAGCTCGTTTATGTTTTGATTCCAGCTCAGTGAAGCACTAATACTCTTTAAATTCATCTTCATATAAATAGTTTTATTTTAAGCCGATTGTTAATCTTTAACTGTCAGTATCATGTATGAGTAGTGGTTTAAAAAAACTACATTAAATTAAATTTGTGATTTGGGTGGAACTAAGACAATGGGATGGGCACACGGAGCAGAATGTTGGTCTGGAGCCCTGCGTTCTGTTACCAAATAAATCCCATAAACTGATCAAGTCATCCTGGATCAGTGGTGAATGTGTTGAGCACAGAACCAGCTGGTCTTTATGTCTGCAGTGGTTTTTTTTATCCTACGTTTAAACTGGAAATCTTTCATCTTTGTTTTGCTTTCCTTCAGCTGCACGAGGAAAACCAGCAGAGGGACTTCATCGAGGACCAGACGACGGAGGTCCAAGTCTCCCATCCTCCACCCTCCAAGGTTCACCTACTGCAGCAGCGCAGCCTCAGCTCTGGCGCCCCCCGGTGGCTGCCTGAAGCAGCAGCGCCTGGCCTTGTCTGAGTCTGCAGAACCTCAAGCAGCAGTTGATGAATCTCCTGGGTCCTCTGCTGGGCCTCCGGTTCAGACGGAGCGGTGCTCCTCAGGCCTGTTGGGCCGTGGCTCTCCTGTGCGCTTTGGAGTTCGCCCCAGTTATGACACACAGATGGGGGGCGTGGGTTCCTCGCCATCCTTACCGCAAATCACCGCAGCAACGAAGTCCCCGCGGTGGGAGGGTAGAAGCTCCAGAGAGGCCCGGTCCAGAGAGGAGAGCGGCACAGATAATGGTTCCCCTGATCGAGCGGGAGCTTTGGCGCCTCATGGATCCAACACTGCAGACTTTAGAGCTCTGTCCGAGCTCCACAGTCGCAGCTCCTCAGACGGGCCCCTGGCCCCCTGCTCCTGCTGCCAGGGCAGTGAGTCAGAACCCAGGGAGGAGAGCCAGCCGGAAACCAGACAGCGGTGCCACTGCAGGTCGCGTGCTCCTGGTTGGAAGGATGTGGAGGTCTACTCCTTCACCGGGCTCCGCAGCGTCATCTCAGAGTGCGAAGGGAGCCTGTCGGTCCAGGAGGACGAATCCAGAACTCTGAGCAGTACTTCATCATCCTCGCCGCTGTCATCCGGCTCACCTCGCTCGTGCTCAGAGCAGGCGCGAGCCTACGTGGACGACATCACGATAGAGGACCTGTCTGGCTACATGGAGTATTACCTCTACATCCCTAAGAAGATGTCCCACATGGCTGAGATGATGTACACCTAAAGGACAAGTGACCTGCGTCCCATCTACAGTCATGAAGTTACAGCTTGTGTTGTGAGGAGGAGCGGAGGACGGAACAAGGACTAAAGATGGCCCAACTGGGGTTTAATCTGGATTATACTGGAACCATCCCAGGCGACGGTCTCTTTAGGTCCAGCTTGTTTTCAGTGTGTTCTGTTAATCTCTTTGTTTTCCAGATTTAATGTTTACACTTGAAGTTGCCCTCCTGAGCTAACATTTTAAGACCAGCTGGGATTTTGTCTGTGGTTCTTTGCTCAATAAAGATGCTGAATGCTCTGCTGGGATCTTGGTCATTTTTTACTGCATCCACAGAAGAAGAAAAACCTGAATGTTTTGCAGTGGGTTTATATGGATTCCTTTAGTTATTTTGGGAAAATGCAGGGGCACCGGATTGGGAGGAAAAAGTTAGGACGATTCTAAGGGCCCTTGAACTGAGGAGGGGCCCAAAAGAAGAAAAAAAGATTTTCTATGCTACATTTTAAAAAGAAAATCCAGCAGACTAAACTAGCAGTTGGCTCGTACTGGAGCTTAAATGCCACTCGCATGTCATTTCCCATAGTGATAACGAAAGCAACAAATTAACAAGAAAATATGTAAATAAGCAGCAGTGTGATTAAAAATGTCCACAGCTGAAAAATTCACCTCCTCAAAGTCTGGGTTTTAAAAAGGAACTTAAAGGAAAGAAAAGGGAGAGAGGGAGAAGGCGTCTGATACCATGACCCAATTCTACCACCTCTTGTATTTTTCTAAAATGTTTCTTAACTGAATAGTTCAAATGAACAATACAGGTGCTGGTCATAAAATTAGAATATCATGAAAAAGTAGATTGATTTCAGTAATTCCATTTAAAAAGTGAAACTTGTATATTATATTCATACATTACATACAAACTCATATATTTCAGATGTTTATTTTGATGATTACAAATGACAACAAATGAAAATCTCAAATTCATCATATCAGAAAATTAGAATATTACTGAAGACCAATAAAAACAAAGGATTTATAGAAATGTTGGCCAACTGAAAAGTATGAACATGAAAAGTATGAGCATGTACAGCACTCAGTATTTAGTTGGGCCTCCTTTGGCCTGTATTACTGCAGCAATGCGGCGTGGCATGGAGTCGATCAGTCTGTGGCACTGCTCAGGTGTTATGATAGCCCAGGTTGCTCTAATAGTGGCTTTTAGCTCTTCTGAATTGTTGGGTCTGGTGTATTGCATCTTCTTCTTCACAATACCCCATAGATTTTCTATGGGGTTAAGGTCAGGAGAGTTTGCTGGCCAATTAAGAACAGGGATACCATGGTCCTTCAACCAGGTACTGGTAGCTTTGGCACTGTGTGCAGGTGCCAAGTCCTGTTGGAAAATGAAATCTGCATCTCCAAAAAGTTGGTCAGCTGCAGGAAGCATGAAGTGCTCTAAAACTTCCTGGTATGTGGCTGCGTTGACCCTGGACCTCAGAAAACACAATGGACCAACACCAGCAGATGACATGGCACCCCAAACCATCACTGACTGTGGAAACTTTACACTGGACTTCAAGCAACGTGGATGAAGTGCCTCTCTTCTTTTCCTCCAGACTCTGGGACCTTGATTTCCAAAGGAAATGCAAAATTTACTTTCATCAGAGAACATGACTTTGGACCACTCACCAGCAGTCCAGTCCTGTTTCTCTTTAGCCCAGGCAAGACGCTTCTGACGCTGTCTGTGGTTCAAGAGTGGCTTGACACAAGGAATGCGACAGCAGAAACCCATGTCTTTCATACGTCTGTGTGTGGTGGTTCTTGAAGCACTCACTCCAGCTGCAGTCCACTCTTTGTGAATCTCCCCCACATTTTTGAATGGGTTTTGTTTCACAATCCTCTCCAGGGTGCGGTTATCTCTCTTGCTTGTACACTTTTTTCGACCACATCTTTTCCTTCCCTTCGCCTCTCTATTAATGTGCTTGGACACTGAGCTCTGTGAACAGCCAGCCTCTTTAGCGATGACCTTTTGTGTCTTGCCCTCCTTGTGCAAGGTGTCGATGGTCGTCTTTTGGACAACTGTCAAGTCAGCAGTCTTCCCCATGATTGTGTAGCCTATAGAACTAGACTGAAAGACCATTTAAAGGCTTTTGCAGGTGGTTTGAGTTAATTAGCTGATTAGAGTGTGGCACCAGGGGCCATCAATTTTGAACCTTTTCACAATATTCTAATTTTCTGATATGATGAATTTGAGATTTTCATTTGTTGTCATTTGTAATCATCAAAATTAAACAAAATAAACATCTGAAATATATGAGTTTGTATGTAATGTATGAATATAATATACAAGTTTCACTTTTTAAATGGAATTACTGAAATCAATCTACTTTTTCATGATATTCTAATTTTATGACCAGCACCTGTAGATTAAACTGTTGAAATGGCCTCCAGTTATTTACTCTGTATCCTGGATAGTTAGATTTTTTTTATTTTTAGATGATATTACAACCATTAAAAGATGTCTATAAATCTTGATCATTCTCATGAGCAGCCTGAAGCAGCCACATAAAAAATACATGTTTTGTCATTACAGGTACAGATTAATGAACAATAAGCTCTCAGGCCCGCATATAAATAATCTGTCCTTTAATAAAGTTATAGTGAAACTTAATAGGAATATTTTTTCACAATCCTTAAGCTATTTTCTATTAATGTGTAACTAGATACAGCTGTTTTTGTTTTAAATAAGCTCTTATTTTGATGGGATGTAAATGTAAAGTTGGAAGTTAATGTATATTTAACTTTTTCACATTCTGATCGTTTTCCTTTGTAAAAATATTACATAAAAAATTGCACTCATAATGTAAATTATACTTATCAGTGCGTCTTTATAGCACTTTTAAAGGTTGCGCAATTATTAAACATTTTTTGGGGGGGGGGGCAATATCAATGTATGGTGTCCCGCTGGTTAAATTTCTACAATTCCATCGGAGCAGAGCTGGAATGGCTCCAAGAAATGTTCTGATTATTTTTGGTCCCACTGTGATTGCCTCTCATCTATGGGGAGACACATCATACCAGAGGACATGTGTCCAGGTTTAGTAGTTTCAAAAATAATTATATAGCAAAAGAAATTAATCAAGTCTAAAAAAATATTTGGTAAAAGAGCTACTGAAATATTGTGTATGGAATAAAAGTTATATATATATAGATTTTTTTTTATTCTAAAATTGCCCGCTTAAGGTTTACTTTAACCGGTCATTTCAGCATTTGTAGTTAAATGTTGAAGAAAAAAAGTTGATCTAAGGAATATAAATTCAAGTAGGGGACAACAAAAAGAAACAGCCAAGATTGGATAATATAAAAACAGTAAATGTTAAAGTACAGCAAAATAAAGACCCATCCTCAGACAGGAAAAAATACTATGTATGTAATAATAAAATATATTTAGATAAAATGGTAAATGTTCAAGTTAAAGATAAAAATGACAGGAAGATATCTGAATCGCAGTCAGGATGTTTCTATATGGAGCCGTTATGATCCTTTTATGCTTCAATGAACCTCTGGGATGTCATGGTTACTCATCCAGGGTGTAACTAGTAGATGATTTTAAATGGGTTGAATTTCTGATCAATTAGTCCTCCGTAATACAAACTGTTTTGGAGGAAAAGCTCATAGCAGCAGAGACTGCATGATAAATCTGAACCAGCCTGGTGCACTGCTGCTGCAGATCTTTGAAACAGGTTGAAAACATATTTCCTAAAACAAGAATGACATGCAGGACATGTTTAAACATTTGTTGGAGCAGGGGTGAAGAGCAGATGAGATTTGTTGCTCATTTTCAGGCCCCAATGCCACGGGGCAGTGGCAGCCTTGTGGTTAGGGCATAGAGCTTGGAATCCTAAGGTTCTGATTTTGAGCCCCACTCCCACAGACTGCCACTCTGGCTCCCAGATCAAAACCCTTAACCAAGGGCGGATCTATGATTCTAGGAGATCAGGGGCTTAGCTCTGAGGGTGAAGATGAGAGTACACACTTTCAGTTAAATCCCTTTTTAATGTAAAATATGACAGATACTGGATTAAGGAAATTTATAGTATATGACATGCTATCACACATAACAGATTTGAGAATTTGGAAACAGTTGCTCTTCATTTCTCAATGATATGAGAGGAGGAGAGGAGAGAACGAATATTTAAGCTGCATTAAATAATCATTTCCCCCTCCATAAATATGCTTGTGACAGTGTAATGACAATAAAAGCTGAAAAAAAGAGAAAAGTTAACAAACGTGTTGGAAGTTGTTTAGGAGGGGGGAAAAAAAGCTAACCCTGTTTTCTGCATCCTCTCTGGGGGACACATCACCTCTTTTACTGATATATGGTTAATCAAACATGTTCATTTTGAAAATGCAAACATATGAATCTGTTTTTTGGCTTATGGTTTATAACTATGGTTTCCTAGAGAGTTATTCTAGATTTCTTAATTTATCGAGAGGTGTTCAGCTTCTGTAAGTAAAAACCCTACCTAGAGCCTCTCAGTGTGGAGCTGTTATTTAACATGTGACATTAGATGTATCTTTCAAATATAATATTTCATATGAAACTGTATATTTCACTATTTCTAGTTGTAAATGCAACTCGGTCTGTTCTGCTTTCCTTCCCTTGATGAATTGAATCTGCTGCTGCTGCTGTGTCTGCAATTAACTCTTTTATAATTTTGTTTTAATGTATTTTTATATATTATTGATTGTGAGCAAGCCATATTTCTGCCATCATCGAGTATGGTAGACAATAAAGTTTTTTTCTATTCTGTTCTATTTCGGTTTGTTAATCTAGATCACCAAACAGGGTTTAAGATTTATCATCATAAATGTATTTCCATCCTCTTTGGAAGATTCCTCCACCTAAAAGCATCGTGTCGCTGTGGACCAATCAGTCCGCGCCAACTGGACGTTGTGCCCGGAAAGTGGTACCGCTGTCCAATCACAGCAAAGTGCGTGTAGGTTGGTGGAAATTCTGACCAATGGGGTGGAGGCTGTGCGAGACTCACCGCCCACTCCTGCTTTTACCGGCGTCTGTCAGCTCCGAAGCGGCGGAGTCTCATGAGTTCACACCGTCGGTCCTCAGCGATTATTTCACGGAGGTTTCTCGGACCTAACTGGTGCTGAAAATGTTGTGTTTGAGCGGCTTGTCGGTGGCTCTGGCCCTCGCTCTGGTGCCGGGACCCGTCCAAGGCCTGAAAGAAGGAGAATGTGAAGGTAGGAAGAGTTAGCTCCTGTTAGCAGCGACGACGTTAGCTTTTAGCTTCAGAAACTTTCCACCGGGAAAGGAAAGGAATCCAACTCTATCCGATTTGTGCATTTGGTGTAGTTTTACTAAGTGACTGAATTCTCCTGTTATTTTTTCATTCATTTAAGGAGAGCGCCCAAAATATTCTTAAATTGAATGTTATCTAAACAGGATCTTGCGTGGAATTTGACTTAAATTCAAATAAATTTCAATTCAATAAATGTCTAACATTTATTCCCAATAGAAGAGTAATAAAATCTAAGGAGCAGTAAAAAAAGCTGTTATCTATATCTAAATATATATATATATATATATATATATATACAGTGGGGCAAAAAAGTATTTAGTCAGCCACCAATAGTGCAAGTTCTTCCACTCAAAAAGATGAGAGAGGCCGGTAATTTTCATCATAGATATACCTCAACTATGAGAGACAAAATGAGGAAAAAAAATCCAGAAAATCACATTGTCTGATTTTTAAAGAATTTATTTGCAAAATATGGTGGAAAATAAGTATTTGGTCAATAACAAAAGTTCATCTCAATACTTTGTTATATACCCTTTGTTGGCAATGACAGAGATCAAACGTTTTCTGTAAGTCTTCAAAAGGTTTTCACACACTGTTGCTGGTATTTTGGCCCATTCCTCCATGCAGATCTCCTCTAGAGCAGTGATGTTCTGGGGCTGTCGCTGGGCAACACGGACTTTCAACTCACTCCAAAGATTTTCTATGGGGTTGAGATCTGGAGACTGGCTAGGCCACTCCAGGACCTTGAAATGCTTCTTACGAAGCCACTCCTTCGTTACCCAGGCGGTGTGTTTGGGATCATTGTCGCGCTGAAAGACCCAGCCACGTTTTATCTTCAATGCCCTTGCTGATGGAAGGAGTTTTCACTCAAAATTTGACGATACATGGCCCTATTTATTCTTTGCTTCACACGGATCAGTCGTCCTGGTCCCTTAGCAGAAAAACAGCCCCAAAGCATGATGTTTCCACCCCCATGCTTCACTGTAGGTATGGTGTTCTTTGGATGCAACTCAGCATTCTCTCTCCTCCAAACACGACGAGTAGAGTTTTTACCAAAAAGTTCTATTTTGGTTTCATCTGACCATATGATATTCTCCCAGTCATCGTCTGGATCATCCAAATGCTCTCTAGCAAACTTGAGACGGACCTTGACATGTACTGGCTTAAGCAGGGGGACACGTCTGGCACTGCAGGATTTGAGTCCCTGGCGGCGTAGTGTGTTACTGATGGTAGCCTTTGTTACTTTGGTCCCAGCTCTCTGCAGGTCATTCACTAGGTCCCCCCATGTGGTTCTGGGATTTTTACTCACCGTTCTTGTGATCATTTTGACCCCACAGGGTGAGATCTTGCGTGGAGCCCCAGATCGAGGAAGATTATCAGTGGTCTAGTATGTTTTCCATTTTCTAATAATTGATCCCACAGTTGATTTCTTCACACCAAGCTGTTTACCTATTGCAGATTCAGACTTCCCAGCCTGGTGCAGGTCTATCATTTTGTTTCGGGTGTCCTTTGACAGCTCTCTAGTTTTGGCCATGGTGGAGTTTAGAGTGTGACTGTTTGAGGTTGTGGACAGGTGTATTTTATACTGATAACGGGTTCAAACAGGTGCCATTAATGAAGGTAATGAGTGGAGGACAGAGGAGCCTCTTACAGAAGAAGTTACAGGTCTGTGAGAGCCAGAAATCTTACTTGTTTGTAACTGACCAAATACTTATTTTCCACCATATTTTGCAAATAAATTCTTTAAAAATCAGACAATGTGATTTTCTGGATTTTTTTTCTCATTTTGTCTCTCATAGTTGAGGTATATCTATGATGAAAATTACCGGCCTCTCTCATCTTTTTGAGTGGGAGAACTTGCACTATTGGTGGCTGACTAAATACTTTTTTGCCCCACTGTATGTATGTATATATATATATATATATATATATATATATATATATATATATATATATATATATATATATATATATATATATATATATATATATATATATATATATATGTATATATATGTATATATATGTATATATGTATATATATGTATATATATGTATATATATATATATATATATGTATATATATATATATATATGTATATATATATGTATATATATGTATATATATGTATATATATATATATATATATGTATATATATATGTATATATATATATATATATATATGTATATATATATATATATATATATGTATATATATATGTATATATATATGTATATATATATATATATATGTATATATATATATATATATATATATATATATGTATGTATATATATATATGTATGTATGTATGTATATTATAGATATATAGATAGATAGATATACCTAGAGAGTATAGATATTTATAGAGCTGGTCTTAACGAAATTTCTTTTTGTTTACATTTGTGTCTACAAAATGACAAAATAAATCTAAGTCTAAGATATATCTATATAGATAAATACATATATCTATATAGATAGATATATGTGAGGATGTACTGTATATACCCCCATGCATCTTTTCTTCCTTAGGCACCTTCTTCTTCTGAGCTGATGTAACCAGTACATTTCTCCACTGTGAGATCAATAAAGTCAATTAATTAATCAGGTTTAAATGGATGAGATCTTCCTAAATGTTTCACTCATTAGGGCTCAGTACAGGTGTTATCTTCTATGAAATTAATTTGCATAACTTTTTATAATTCTTACCTTTTAGTCACTGGAGGCAGAACAAACTAATTGAACATTCCGTTCCTTGTTTCATGTTAATCCTGTTGGGGTGAGGTTATGATCAAATGTTTCTTGTGTTTCGGTTCGTCTGAAGGCCCGGCTGTATTTTCTGATCCAGCTTTTAAAGAGAAAGCTGTTTCCAGGTGTTCAGGTTTGGTGGTGTGTAGCTGCAGATCCCTCCTGGTGTTCATGCTGATCGCATCCTATCAGAACCGAATAGTAACTGTAAGTTTCGCTGATGGAGAAACCGGAAGAAGTAAAGAGGCTTCTGATGTTCGCTCTCATCATCTTTGCTGACCAGCTCCATGAAAACTCTAGTCCCTGACTGCAGCAGAATCATCATCTCTGTCACAGAAGATTTAAGAAACTCTGCAACCAGTTTGAGGCTTTCGATTGGCCCCAAGTTCCCCAGATCTCCATCTTGGAGATCAACCAATACAAGTTTTTAAAGCCTGATTATTCTAATCCCAGATCTGTTGAATCTCATTTTGCTTTTTCTTCCTCCATTTAAAAATTGCAATGAAAAAATGTTCCAATTTACTTCAAAAAGGAAAAAATTTGGGGCTGTTAAAGGAAAGCTCTGTGTTTACACCTTGAAATCATAAAAATCGGCGGTACTTGTTGGGGATCGTTTAGACCTATGCCAAAAATATGGGAGTATTGGCATCGTTTGTAAAAACCTGCATCAGTTGATCTCTACGCAGCAGCTTCACTTACGTCGGCGTGCCCCAGGCCAACTGTGGCTACAGTGTAGCTTGTCACCATCTGTAAATGTGTGCGTGGATGTCTGGGGTGTAAAGAGCTTTATGGTTACAGCTATTCAAGTACAGGCTATTAACATTTATTAACAAACGTCAACAATGGTTTCTAAGCGGAGGATGCTGCGATTCAGGCTCTTTAAGTAACCTAAGACATGGCTGCTGAATGCTGTCCTATGTTGGTCTACCTTTGCTCTGGCCAATCCAGCATCACTGGGATGTTCTAAGCTAACACGTCTGATCCATTAAGGCTACATCTTAGGATGTTTATCCATCTCCAGGCTGGAGAAACTAATAAAAACTATTAAAGCAAAAATAAGAGAGAGCTAGATATGAAAAAGAAATTAAATAAAATGGTGTATCTGTATGGGGAAGAGGTTATCACCAGATTTGATTTAAAATGACTGAAAATAGTCTTTGGTTCAGGGTTGACCAGACGTCACAAATGAGATCCTTGACATTTTAGTTTTTTATCTCTGTTGAGCAGAGCCTGCAGCTGGTGATCATTGAAAAACTTCTTATTTAAACATTTCTTAAACTCCAGCAGGACTCTGAGCCTTAATGAGACACATTTTAGTTGATCTTCATCTATAATCTGCTGCAGATGCTGCTTTGAGTGTTTTTTTTAGGTAACTGAAACATTCGGATTGGTTTAGAGCAGCTATCTAATATTTTGGATCATCATAGCTTGACAGAATTGGAAAATAAGATATTAACCTTTTTTAAATTATTTTTGTCATTGAAGATAAAAACTTTAAATCACAGCATTGTTTTGTTTTTTTTATTGCATAAAGTCCTGGTCGTTCCAAACAAGGAAGCCGTTCCAGATTTGATTAAATGATCTTTCCAGTGATGATCCATAGCTCATTATCAGAGAAATGTATCCAACCTGTTGGTTCAGTTTGCCGTTTTGCTTTGATGGGAAACTGGAGACTGAAATCAAGGTTCCTGAAGCAATGAGACCAAAACTGACTGTTTGTCCTCCTTTCTGTTTTAGTGTGCGTCACCTTCCTAGGAAAGTTCTACGAGTCGGTTAAGGAATCCAACTTGAAGAGCGCAGATATTGAGAAGGCGCTGCTGAAGAGCTGCAAAGATACCAAAGGAAAAGAGAACAGATTTGTGAGTAAATCAATAATCTGCTCCTCCTGTGGTTTTCAGTTCTGATAAACGGATTCATTCATTCGTAGATGTTGAGCTGGGCTCCATATTTCTGCCTCCTTTTGATGCTTTTTATAGTGGAAATGTGTTTATACATCTGCTGTAATTTTCCAGCCCCCTGCTTTTAATGGAAACCAAGAGAAACAGCTGAGGTTTCTGTAAAACCCTGAAATTACTGGCTTTATGCTGCAGATGTTATAGATGCATAATGTAACTAAAGGACAGATCAGTGATGCTGCTGAGTCCTGGTTCTGTCAGTCACTTCTGCCTGATTACAGAAAAAAACATTGTTCTGAGTCTCTGAACCTGGTTCTGTTGCTTCATGCGGTCTAAAAGGTGAGGAGCTGGAGGGGAATCCTAAATGATGTTTAACGTCCTCTATCATAGCTGCAGGTAGAGCTTTGTGGTTGTAGTTTAGAAATCTAATCTCCAAGTTTAATTTTCGATATATAAATTTTCGTCTTAAAGGTATAGAGGACGATCTTTTATTTCCGGGTGGATCATCTTAATGAGTGGTCCTCCTAATTGTTGATCAGTCTGGTGATATCCATCTAGCCTACATGTTCGTCCCTTTAGCTATCTTTTTCTAAGCATGTGACATTCAGGCATAGATCTGTGGTGAGCTACGGTTTCAGACATTGGAGCTCACCTTTCTCACAGCGGTTCTTTGAAAATGGCCGAAGGTTGTTAGAGAAAAGTGTCTACGAAGTGTAGAAGAAGAGAAATACCTCAGAAGAGACAGATATATCCCAGAATGCTTTGTGCTGAGAGCTCTCTTCGCAAAACATTATGGGATTTGCTGTCACAGCGGCCCACTAGAATGGTGCAGGTACGGCACGGTGGAGGAGGAGTTGTTTGACCAACAGGGAGCAAAAAGCAGCGATTATCTATCCGAACAATAAGTTAACTGAGTCCACTATGTAGTCCACTATGTAGTCCACTATGTAGTCCACTATGTAGTCCACTATGTAGTCCACTATGTAGTCCACTATGTAGTCCACTATGTAGTCCACTATGTAGTCCACTATGTAGTCCCTGCTCTATATAGTGATTGAGGGAGTCAGGGGTTAGAGCAGACGGTCGGAACACAGTAAGCTTGTATGAGCTATGAGAACAGCAACTATTAAACGGAGCGTGCACGAGGAGAAATGGGCTCGTGCACGCTCTCACACGCTTTTAACAGGTGTTCCCTCTCAGGAGTGGTTACAGGGTTGTGCATGTGCATTTTTTAAAATTTTTTTTAAAGAGGAGAGGGCGGGTCTTCCTAAAAATTTGCAAAACATCCTTCACAATACCTTTAAGTTTCATAATAAAATTAGAAATGACATTTATTGCTTCCAAAAAGTATCTGATCTGATTTCATCCCTCCTCTCTGGGAGGTAACCGCCATTTACAGCACAACCTAACTCCAGCAGTGAAGCATCATTTTTCAGAAGATCCAATAAAATCTAAACTAAATGTTGGCAGCTGATTGCAGCACACAGTGAGCAATGAGTCACAAGTACAGAGAAGTGATGAACTAATGTCACTTTGAGCTATGGAAGCTCAGGGAATCGACTGGTGAAATAAATTAGTCCAGAAATTAAACTGCCATAAACTAAAAAATTCAGTGAATCGATTATCTATTAATCACTCTAATGGATCCATTTAACCGAGCAAGAAATGGAACAGATTTAGTTTTTTTACGTTTCCCAAAGAGTATTTCCACTGAAGGTCATTCCAGCCCTGCTAGCCAGGATTTATTCAGAGCCTCCGACACAAACCTGTCTATGATGGCCGAGAGCGAAGTGAGTATAAGTGGGGATTAAACGGCGTCTCCATCATCATTTCACTCGGATGGGCTGGAGCTTTTTTCTCATTGTGTTCATCCTTTAGAGATAAAAGTGGAAGAGTCCCTGTGTTTCCAACCTCTGACCCATCTACAGTCACTTTCCCTCCACCATCCGGGCATCTTTAGTTCCAGCAGCAGCTCTGAGGAGCAGCGTTCGCTTCTGCTCCACGTAGGGCTGAGAACAGAATCAGTTGGAACCAGTTCTGACCTTTCAGGTCTCCTGGAAGGTGCACGAGTTCTTAATTTCCTCTTCCTAATTCCAATCGATCGGAAAAAGCAGCAGCTGAGTATGAATTTAAACGTGTAGCTTTAACGTTAATTAAATTCGTGACCAGTCGCCTAATTACACTTGTGATGGGATTTTATCATGCGAAGGATGGTGTAGGTACCAGATCTGCTCGGGATCCTGCCCCTTTTTATGAACTCATAATATGGCAACTCCTCTCGCACAAACTGTATTGCACCCGTTTCTTAAGAATGAGATCTCGTTTGGAGTCTATACATACTATATAATATATATTATTTCCTATATTTGCTATTGTACATTTTATTGGAAATCTAAAGTAGCCAAAAGTAAAAAAAAAAAAAAAGAATTTTCAATCTTGAAGGAAGGACACAATCGGATTTAGGACTAAAAGCCCAAAATCAGGACTCTGAGCGGCTCTGTTATCTGGCTAAGCACAAATTCACCCAGTGACCCCTCAGCTGTTCAAGAACATTAACCTTTATCAAATCTTTTCTTCCTCCTCCATGTGTCCAGTGTTACTACATCGGAGCAACGAGTGATGCAGCCACCAAGATGATAAATGAGGTGTCCAAACCCCTCAGCTACCACGTCCCAGTGGAGAAGATCTGTGAGAAGCTCAAGAAGAAGGACAGTCAGATCTGTGAGCTGCGATACGGTAAGAAAGCAAACCGGCGTGGCGAAAGTCTGAGACGGCTGGGCTACGTTGGCGTTCCAAAACATTTTCCTCTTTCTGTCTCGCCTGCAGACAAACAGCTGGACCTGACCACAGTGGACCTGAAGAAGCTCAAAGTCAAGGACCTGAAGAAGATCCTGGAAGAGTGGGACGAGTCCTGCAAAGGCTGCGCCGAAAAGTCCGACTTCATCCGCAAAATAACCGAGCTCATGCCGAAGTACGCGCCTGCAGCCGCCAAGGCACGGACAGATCTGTAAGGACACGGCGGCGGACTCTGCACAGACTGGAAAAATCCTGTGAGGAGGAAGAACGGGAGTTTTGTCATGTCTTTTTCTGGTGTGCACTCATGTGCTAAACTGCACAGCAGGCTGAGGGTTTCTACTGTACTGTAAAATAAAGCTGGCAGCGGGTGCAGCATCCCTGCTCCTTCGTTCAAATCATTTCACAATAGACATCTAAAGCTGCATCCCAAAATATCCCCGACCAGCAGAACGCCAGGCTGCTGAGGAGCAATTGGTCAGCAAAACCAAAATAATAAACTTTTAGAGTTTAGGATGGAGTCCATTCAGCTAAGAAATGACCTTAAACAAATAATCCAGACAGAAGTGAGAATTCTCCTGTTACCCAGCTGCTCACCGGCTCCCTCTCTCGACGATTTACAGCATTGCAGCAGCCCAATTTGAAACCCCTTGGCTGCTCTGCTCCACACCTGATTTAAAGAAAACGTTGTCTCTGCTTTTATCAGGACAAGTTAGACTATTTAACTCTGTTTCTGTTCCTGTTTACGTAACGAGTCACAATCCAGTCACTACCTGTTTTCTTCCGTTTCATCCAAGTTGCTCTCTTTTAAGAACGGTTCCTGGATTAAAACCAGTATCACTGCCAACGTCACTAAATCCCAGAATCTTTCTTTTGTTTTTAAAGGTCAAAACTAAAATAAACGGACAGGAAGCGATGAAAACATAAAGTGACGCTTATAGTCCCAATACCAAACCGGCCCCTGAGCTCCATTCCAGCATCGCCACACAGAACCGTCCCAAACCACCTAGTGGGTCGGGCGAGTGGAGCGTTCCGCCCTTAAATAGCGAGTCTGCATCAATCCATCCGCGTTGGTACCCCCCAACCTCCAATGCAGATGCCTGTCACAGCTGAGTGTGACTTTATTGGGAGGGAAACTGGAAGTTAGGCTTAGTGCTTAGAGGGCAGTTTGGAATTTGGCCATAAACCCTCAGAGATGGTTCTCCTAAGTGGTTCCATTAGATCCCAGTTTAAAGTTGACCTGACCCAGGTACAGGTGTGAGCCGAGGACGGATCCTATCCTATCCTGTCCGTAAAGGACAAGAAACAAACCTGAGGATAAAACTAGAGACCTAGGATCGGATTTAGAGGGAGTTATATTTACAGTTTTTTCTTCGACCCGACTTTTAAGATGAAATTCTTTGAAGTTTGATCATATTTTGGTTAATCTTCTGTATTTATTAAAGGTTTTTCCAAACTTTTAGTTTGTTTTGGACTTTGTTAATAAAGAACACACTGGAAAAACGATCTAGAAATATGTATAAAATTCTTAATCGTATTTACCTTTAATTTGAGTAGGTAAATGAGATAGTTTGCCAATGGAATGAGTATTTTTATTCTTAAAATAAGATAATTAGATAATATGCACTTCAAATAAGACAATGCAATTGTGTTTTCTTTTAAGTGTAAATTTACTTGTTCCATTGGCAAAATGTATATTTTACCTCCTCAATCCAAAAAGAAATGCACTTATTGTAAGAAAAAAGGACTTCTCTAGATTTAGATTTTTTTTCCAGTGCATCCAGCTCTGCTCTAAGAAACCCAGATGACTTTATATTAAATCTGAACCTGATTGATGTTCTGTGATGTTTGCAGTTGAAACTTTTGCCTTTTTAGGAACAACCAATGCCGAGTCCTTCATGGAACTGTTCCTTTAAAAAAAAAAATCGCTTAAAGAATACATTTTTCAGTTACCGCTATTATTTTTTCCACAAATATTTGAAGGTCAAACAAACCTGTAAGGGGAACATTTAGTAAACAAACTGCTGTAAAATAATGCACGCATTTATGCTTTGGTTTATTTAGAATTTTTCTCTACAGCACATTCCACCTTCCATCGTTCCCTCTCCATACAAGTAAGGCCGGTTTGGAAAAGCATGGTATTAAAGAATCCACTGCTTAAATCTGTTTACAGGCGAAACAAAATCAGTTTATTTGCACAGCAAATTTCAAACAAGAGTTGAAATGAACATCTCATCCTTTTCATCTCCAATCCTTATTGGTGAAAAAGTCAGACTGTATCCTGCATGTTCCTCAGCGAGGCCTTTGGAATGTGGTTTTCCTACTTTGATCCAAAACAAATTAAAAGCACTGATTGACCCTGGAAACATGATACTGAAGGCGGCATATGTTGCTCTAAAACCTCTGCTGGACCTTTATTCAAGAACTCTGCCATCTCAGAGGAGGAACTTTGCTTTGCTCATGCCAGACCTTATCATTATACATCCTGGGATCAATTAACATTGGTTGATGGCTGCTTGCTTCTTTTGTCTTGTTTCAGTAATAAACTTATGGGTGAGGTTTACACTCCCACAGTGTGATGGTTCATCTCAGCCAACATAAGCTGACTTCACCTGGATGACTGACATCAGCCTTTTTAATTTAGTTAATCATGATTTCATTCCTAGGGTACATTGACCTAGGAATGAAATACATACCACAACATACATAATAAAATGAGTAAATGTATCATTAAATACATAGACATCACAATTATCTAATGGTTCACATATTATACTATAAAAATTATAAAATGATCTAGAAATGTATATATACAGTATATTCATGTCAAGGATTTAAAAACAAATTAACTGACATTTAGTGACCTGTTGACACTTTCAAAAGTCAAAGATTTATTATAACTACTTCAGTATATTAGCCTTTCCAGAGTTGATATCTAAGGGAGGGCCCATTTTGGGTCTATTTCTTTTGATTATAGATTTCATGACCATTTCGGTCAGAGTGAAATAACTTTTTCTATATCAGAACTCTGGCTGCAACATTTTTGATCAGTTGCTGGCTTTTAACTTCTGGACTTCCTGATAGCAAAGAATTGTAACTGTAGCATATAGCTGAGAAAATAAATCCCTGCTCCATGTAGTTGATGATGATGGTAAGTTCTTGATGCAGAGCTGTCTGAGAGATCAAAGACCACAAGTGTCCAGTTTAGGCTGGCAAGTTAAAATTCATTTTGTGGTCCCCCCCCCTCTTTTTTTTTTTTAAATATTTTCCTCTGCAGAGAGAGACATATTTTTAACTTCGACTTAAAATCCTTTAACGAACATTCTCCAGAAAAAGGAATAAAAAAACAGTCAAAGTTTAAATGTTTTAAAGGATCTTGAGAAACAAAAACCCTTAAGGTATTTATAGACACGGTTATGCAGGATGTTCTACTGATTTAATGAATGAATTATTTCTGTACAGAATAATAATGTTTTTTTTTGTTTGTTTTTTTTAAATAAACTTTATTTACCATACACAACAATACAAAACTGCATTGTGAACATATCACAAAACAACAAAAACATATGCCAGGGGGGACATTAACAGAGAACAATAAAAGTATAATAAAAAATGATAAAATACTCTTGTTTAAAGAAAAACAGTACCAAAGGTGACAAAAATACCATATGCCACAGTGAATCAACACAATAAATTATCTAAAATTCCAATTTGATTGCAAGCCAATAAAGTTTTTTTTCTATTTCATTTGTAGGCGGTCGAGTTGTAAATATATAATGTTGAAATTATATCAGAAAAACTGAAAAGTCCCGTTTTTTCTCAACAGAATAATGTTCTGAAACAAATAGTGCAACGTCATGACGTCATTCGCGTGTGCGTCACCGTGCCCTCCGTCCTCCTCAGGGAACGCGCACATTCCTATTGTCCAAGATGGCGGCCTTATTGCAGCTACTGTGATGCTGAAATGTTTTGCATCATTTTTAACCCTTTTCATCGTAAATGTGCCAAAAATCAGCGGCCGTCCTGGAAGCGCGTCTCTCCGTGAAGCCGTCCCCTGCCGCCTCGTCTCCACGAACCCTCCCGGAACCAGCTCCAAGCGCCGAATTCCCGCTGCAGGCACGGAAAAGTTTGGGCTCCATCCTCCGTTGCAACATGAAAAGGCAGGCCGGGAGAGAGAGTAGTCCGTCCCGGGCTGCCGCTAAGCGGATACGGGAGAGAGAGCGGGAGAGCGTCCGCAGAGATGAGCTGCCGCCGCCGCCACCTCTGGCTCTTCTGCTGGCGGAGAGTCGGAGCTACCACCGCCGCAGCCGCAGCAGGGAGCGAGAGAAGCCGCGGCTCAGAGAGGAGCGGGCGGCCGCTCTGGAGCTCCACCACCGACACGAGCTCAGCCTGCTCGGCCGCCCGCCGCTTCGCACCACCGACCCGCCCGCCGCCAGACCCGGGAATTTAGAATACAAGACGCTGCTCATCAGTAACCTTGGCTCTCAGGTGTCGGACGAGGACGTGGAGGACGCGCTGTTCCACGAATTCAAAAAGTTCGGGGACGTCAGCGTGAAGCTGTCGCACACCCCGGAGCTCGGCCGGATCGCCTACGTCAATTTTCGCCACCCGGAGGACGCCAAAGAGGCCCGACACGCCAAGTCCTCCAGGCTGGTTCTGGGTGAGCGACAGCTGAAAATAGAGCCAATGTATGTGAGGAGGCGCAGTGTCACTCCGCCGGATGCGGGATATCTGCCGCTGCACGCGCCCTACCCCTACAGGCAGCGCTCCCTGTCCCCGCCCGGGCCGGCGGTGAGCAGCCTCCGGGAGCTGAGGGCCCGACAGTACGCCTTGGAGAGCCTGGCTCTGAGCAGGGACCGGGACCGGCTGTTGGATTATTATGGCATGCTGGATGAGAGGGGGCGGCCCTACGGCTTCCCGCCCATGCCGGTGGTGGAGGATTTAAAGCCCGAGGACGACCAGAGGGCCACCAGCAACCTCTTCATTGGGAACCTAGACGGGAACGTGACAGAGGTTGAGCTCAGGAGGGGGTTTGATAAGTATGGCATCATTGAGGACGTGGTGATTAAACGTCCAGCCCGTGGACAGGGTGGGGCATATGCCTTTGTGAAGTTTCAGAACCTGGACATGGCCCACCGGGCCAAGGTGGCGATGCAAGGCCGGCTGATCGGTGGGAACCCCATAAAGATCGGCTACGGCAAGGCGAACCCCACCACCAGGCTCTGGGTGGGTGGCCTGGGGCCAGGGAACTCTCTCGCCGCCCTGGCCCGGGAGTTTGACCGCTTTGGTAGCATCAGGAACATTGACTATGTGAAAGGAGACAACTTTGCTTACATCCAGTATGAAAGCCTAGATGCTGCTCAGGCTGCCTGTACCCAGATGAGGGGCTTTCCTTTGGGGGGCCCGGAGCACCGTCTCAGGGTGGACTTTGCTAAAGTTGAGGAGAGCCCCTCCCGCCCGTTTCCTCCCGGTTACCAACCTCCCGTTCCTCTCTCCTCCCACTTTGACCTTCTAGGGGAGGCTTACAGTCGCCATCGCAGCCTGGAGCGAGAGCTCAGGGTGGGCAGAGAGCGCTCTTCCCCCTCCCACAGCCTCCTCTCCCTTAGGGAGAGAGAGAGGGGCCTGCTGGAGAGAGACTTTCCCAGCAGCCCCACGCGAAGCCTGGAGAGGAGGCCCGGGGGGGTCGAGGCGTTCGGGAGGAGTGGGCGAGCGGCGAGGAGCCGCAGCAGGAGCAGGGAGCGCTGGCTGAAGGAGCGGGAGGAGAGGAGGAGGAAGAGCAGGAGTCTGTCTGCGGAGAGGCCGGCGGAGGAGAAGGAGAGGGGGAGAGCCAGGGTGCGTGGTCCAGGGGGGGTTCTCTCCCCTGATGCAAGCCCCGACCGAGCCCGGGTCCGAGCCCCTGACTCGACCACAGAGCCCAGAGACCACTCCCCCGACAGCGGCGCAGGACGACACTCTGCCACCAACGAAGACGAGCCCTCAGCCAGCCGCCACCACAGCAAGCGATCTTCCAGCGACCACCTGAACAACCACCACCACCGAACCAGCGAGGTGGTCGCCACCGGCTCCCCCGCTGCCCAAACGGACACGCCCACCTCTCCCAGCACGCTGTCAGAGTTCGCTCAGAGCACGCTCTCCAGGCTGTGGCGTGGATTCTTCGCCCTGAAGAACAGCAGCTTCCCCACTGACCTGTTCCTGCTGGAGGGCGGCGTGGCGTACTTCCACACCGTGATGAAGGACAGCCTGAAGCTGCAGGTTCAGAACCAGCCCAGCCAGCTGAAGATCGCCCAGCGCCTGCGCATGGACCAGGCGCGGCTCGACGAGGTGATGCGCCGCATCAAGCTCGGCCGCCCAGACGGCTTCGCCATCCTTCTGGCCCTGCAGGGGCCTGTGGACCGCCAGCCCCCGGGGCTGGAGCCGGGGCTGCAGGTCCGTCTGCTCCGCCACCTGGTGACCTACCTGCGCAACAAAGAGGCCGCCGGCGTTGTGAGTCTGCCTGCCGCAAAGGAAAGCGGTCCGGGCGCCATGCTGTACGCCTTCCCTCCAGGGGAGTTCACACAGCAGTTCCTGCAGGCGGCCAAGAGGACTGTGGGTAGTCTGGATGAGGAGCACATGGTGATCGTCATCGTCAATGACACTAATTGATTCCAAGACGGCGTGTTTCAGACATTTCAGTGTTTGGTCCAGTTTAAAGAGGTTCCAGTCGGGTCACACTACATGTTTCACCCCTTCTGCTCCTCAGTGTCGCCTTCATCCAGGAGGGTGAAAATAATCCAGGAGGAACTTTTAAGAAAACATAAAAACCCTCCTGATTTTCTACAGTGAGCTGTAAGATGTGACACTAAACCCAGAAGTGTTTCTCTGCTTGTTACTTTATCTGTTTTTAATCCATCCTGGATCACATTAGAGCAGGAAGGTTCTATAAACTTGAATCTAATCTTTTAGCATTTTTTGTGTTTTGAATTGTCTGTTTTCCAGCCTGCCTCTGTGTGTCCTGGTGTTTTTTAGCATTCCAGGCCCGTCCTCCCCCCCCGTTGCATGCACCAGGAGATCAACCCCCAGGCTGTCTGTTAAAATGAAAACTTCTTTCAGGATTCCTGTTGAACGATCAGTTCGAGTTGTGCTTGTTTGGATTGTTCTTATTGTGCACATTTATACCCTCGGTTTTATCCCACATGTTCTGGTTTTCCTTCCACGTTGTCATGAAGCAGGTCAGTGAACTGAACCACAGATCGAACTGTTTGTACAGACGAAGGGACGGGAAAACATTTGGACCCCAAAATCTTCCAGTGAATTTCTTCAAATGGTCAAAAATTATTTGATGAAACCAGTCAGAAATAAGCCGGTATTATAAAATAAGGATGAATGAGTAAATAATGAGATGTATTTTAAAAAGAGGAAT
This sequence comes from Cyprinodon diabolis, assembly GCA_030533445.1. Classification (NCBI taxonomy): domain Eukaryota; kingdom Metazoa; phylum Chordata; class Actinopteri; order Cyprinodontiformes; family Cyprinodontidae; genus Cyprinodon; species Cyprinodon diabolis. Next base: position 44,498,372 of record CM060081.1, on the reverse strand, counting down.
ATCTGAAGTGCTTTCTGTGTCATCTGAAAATTGACCATGTTGCTTCTGACCTCCTGAAATAAAACCAGAGTTTTTGTTGCTGCAGCCTCAACATTTCTGCTTAAAGTTAAATCATCTCAGCCTGGATGAGACAATGGACAGAAATTAGGAATAGGAAAGAAACTACAGCAAGTTTGCAGCATAGAAGCAATAAAGGCTTCTATTCAAAACTGTTTAGTTATGAGCTTAAAAAGCAATATTTACAAAAGCAGCATATTATAAAACATTAAGGTATAAGAAAATTTTATGAATTATTTAAAGTTTAATGAAGAGAGAAGTTTGACTTTCTTTGCATTATTTAGTCTGATAAAAGGACGACATATTTCAAATTGTTCAATTAAAAAGTTTCTTTAATGTCAGGAAATGATTTTCATATCCGTTTACATTTTTGATAGGATCAAATCTATTGATGTCAGAATTTTGTATTAAATCATCAAAGGGAGTCTAAGATAAACAAAGTAGCTTTTTTTCTGTAGTCATTAAAAGGATAATGTTTTAATCTTAATATGAAATATAATTTTAGTCAAACTTAATTTACATAAAATCAATCTGATCTGAGTTTTAAAAAAACATTCATTGCATCACAGCAGCAAACGGTTAATAGTTTAAGCAACTGCTTTAACATTTGAAAAAATCAACAGATTTCTATGCTGAAATAAAGCAGATGGAATGGATCCTAAAACCTGATTTTTTTCATGGAAGAACATGCAGTATAACGACAAAAGTATTTGCTCATCTATTCAAATTTATGGAATCAGATGTTCCGATTACTTCCATCCCAGATGCATATATAATGAAGCACCTGGGCATGCAGACTTGTTAAAAACATTTGTGAAAGAATGGGTCGCTCTCAGGAGCTCAATGAATCCCAGCATGGAGCTGAAGCATGCTGCTGCTGGACTCCAGAGCAGTGGAGACGCATTCTCTGGAGTGATGAATCACATTTCTCCATCTGGAAGTCTGATGCCTGTCTCCTTGAACCTCAGTCAGCCTCAGCAGATGGCCGCTCACACTGAGCCTGGTTCTGCTGGAGGTTTCTTCCTGTTAAAAGGGATTTTTCCTCTCCACTGTCCCTACAAGCATGCTTGGTATTAGGATTGCTGTGGAGTCAATGCAATCAACTGGCTTTCCTTAGGTACTTACCTTACTTAAGTCGCAATTAAGGCTATATTTTACTTGAGTTCATTTTTGAACTTTTTACTTCTACTTATTACATTTTTTTTTAGCAAGTATCTCTACTTTTTACTCCTTACATTTTGAAAAAAGACTGGTGACATTTAAGCTCATGTTCGTTATGGCCTGTTGGTATAAAAAAATAAATTAAAAATAATTTGCTTCATTCAAATTCAAATTAATTTCTTTGTGGACTCATTTCTGCACTAACTTGTTCGCCACAAACCAAAATAAATCATTCTCCAAGATGATCTAAAGTTAAATTTGACACTGTTACCAATAGATATAAAACTAAGAAACTAAAGTATAGGGAAATTATCACCCAGAAATGTAGAAAAAATGTTCCTTTAATTGGTAGCGCAGTAACCAGTGTAATGTTTAAAGCTTCTGTCCTTAACATTTTTTCCTGCATTACTTTTATACTTTAAGTAGTTTTTTAAAAGGCTACTTTAAAACTTTTACTTGAGTAAAAAGCTGAAGTTGATTCTCTAACTTCTAAAAAAGTGTAAACCGTAGGATTTATACTTCTACTTGAGTAATAAGCATGAATACTTTTGACACCTTTGTTGTAAACATCGGAAATAAAGACTATTAATAGAATTTATAAGAAAATGAAGCAGTAATTTAGCCTTTTTAAGAAATCTGCTCTTGATCCCAATACTTCTGAAAATTAAAGGCCTATATCCAAACTCTCAACAATCTAGAAAAAGTGGTTTGAAAACAACTAAAGATATTTTTAGAAGAAAATTGTGTTTGATATTTTTCAAACTAGTTTTAAATCTTTACGCTGAAACTGCTGCTTTTAGAGTTTTTATGCAACCTGAGTTTGAGCTAAAAATTGAACTGCATGTTTTTTCTCCACAGGCATGATTTATACCAGACCCAGATGGTTCATTGCAGTCCTGCCCTCTACTGGTCATATTAAGCATCAAGTTTGACAATTAAAAGACACAATCATTAAACTTTAATAGTTTAATAATAAAAATGCTTCAAATCGAAACATTTCTAAAGATAATTATAAATAGCTCTTCTCAGACTAAAGATGATTATGAACAAATTTGAGGTAAAAATTGACCTTCATGTTTTTTCTCCACAGGCATGATTTATACAAGACCCAGATGATTTTGAGCACATCCATCTCCACAAAAAGTCATGTTTGATATAAACAGGACTAGTTAAAAGATCAGAAAATGTTTGACAAAAGTAAATATGAAGCATCAAAGGTCATGAATGAAAAACATTTTAACATACATTAAAGTCAACATGCAAAAAGGTCTCATCTGCTGAAATTAAACACACTGAGTCGTTTTATACTAAGATGAAAACCTCTCAGTTTTTCTTGATTTATACCAGACCCAGATGGTTCATTGCAGTCCTGCCCTCTACTGGTCATATAAAGCATCAAGTCTGACAATTAAAAGACACAATCAGTGATCTTTATTGGTTTAATAATCAAAATACTTCCAATCAAAACATTTCTAAAGATGATTACAAATAGCTCTTCTCAGACTAAAGGTGATTATGAACACATCCATCTCCACAAAAAGTCATGTTTGATATAAACAGAACAAGTTAAAGGATCAGAAAATCTTTGACAAAAGTAAATATGAAGCATCAGCAGAGCTCTCCAGGGTCCTGATGTCTCCACTAACCTCACCTGTTCCCTGCTCATGATCAGCACACCTGGATCTGCTGTCAGAACCAAACTAAACTCCACATCATCCACTTCATGTCTTAGTTTGTAGCATCTGGACAGATTATGAAGCAGATCTGAAACTGACCTGAAAACAACCAGATGATCAGTCAGATCAGATCAGATCATCTCCAGTTTCCTGTTTCAAACACTGAGTTTCAATCAGATCAATAAGGTTTCATTTGGACTTTGTGTTCTTCATGCTGAGAACATCAGAGCTGCTGTTTGCTCACTGAGATCTTTATGGGTAAGATTTTTATTTTACCCTCAGTGTAGAAGTATGGAAACATCTTGTCAGTGAAGGTGTGTGTGAAGGTGTGTATGTGTGTGTTAGTGTCCAGATCAGAGAAGGACAGCTTTCCTCTGTCCCAGTCCAGATTCACTCTGATCCTCTGGAGCTTCTTCTGAACTGAGAGAAGTTTGGAAGGAGATGGTGAAGACTGTGCTGAGTATTCACCTCCATTGAACCATATAACCAACAAGACAGACTCTATGATTCCCTTCCTCTGGGCAGACTCTTCAAACACACCAAGTCTCCAACCTCCACTGTCTCCAACATCAACACCCCAGCTGTGGTTCCCTGAGTTAAAGCCCTCAGAACTCAGGACAGAAGACCAAGACAAAGACCAAGATTCAAACCTCTCTGGATTATTAGGAAGCTTCTGTTCCTCTCCTACAGTCCCACTAGTCAGATCTTCAGACAGGATGAGTTCTGAAGCAGCAGTGTTTGGGTCCAGGATGAGAGGAGTGTAGGACACCATGTTCTTCATGTTGCCCCAGATGTTGAAGGCCAGGTTGCCCAGATGTTTGGCCTGGTCTATCAGAGCTCCTGAGGGCAGCTGTGGATCCTCCAGCAGGGGGCAGCGCTGGACTCTTTCCACTGCAGCCTTGTAGTTGTGCAGGAATGAGACGTCTTCAGCTCTCAGCTCCTCCTCTGTGGCTCTGACTGTGTCTGAAAGAGCTGCTATCTCTCTGCTCAGAGCCTCCATCTTCTCCTTCATCATCCCTCTCTTCTGCTCCTCTTCCTCCCTCAGTGCAGCCAGCCTGGCCTCCTCTTCCTCTGCCAGAAACTGATGAAGCTTCTTAAACTGCTCCTTAATCAGCCTCTCTGTGTGTCGGGCCTGGACCTTCATGTGTTCTGCTGTCTGATCAAACTCCTCTTGAACTTTCTTCCTAACTTCCAGCTTCTTCTTCAAGGTTTCTAGCGATGAATGAAGATTCATTCTGATATCCTCTGCAGCTTCATTTATGGGAGCAAAGCTGTGGCTTCTGTGGATTTTTGAATCTCTGCAGATGAGACACACTGGCTGCTGATGGTCCAGGCAGAAGAGTCTGAGTTTCTTAGAGTGCAGACTGCAGAGATCCACTGAAGCTCTCTGCTCTCTCTGCTGTAAGAAGGTCTCACACAGGCTCTTCAGAGCCAGATTTAATGGTGGCTCCTCCCTTGAAGATCTCCTCTTACAAACTGGACACTCTTTTCCTGGTTTCTCTCTCCACCAGTTCTTCAGACACTCCTTACAGAAGCTGTGGCTACATGACAGAACAACTGGATCCTTAAAGACGTCCTGACAGACCGGACAGCAGAGATCCTCCTCTAACCTGGAAGCCATTTAGTCTCTGAGTGAAGCTGAAAACACAGAAGGTCCAGTCAGTCATGGCTCCCCTCCCTCCTCTACTAACTTCCCTCAAAGTGACTCTGAGTGGTGTTCTTGGTCCAACTCACCTTCAGTGTGTGGAGTGTGAGCAGCTTGAAGCAGCAGTGTTGGAGGTTTCCACTTTTCTCTCCTGCAGCTGGACTCACTCAGAGGAAGCTGCTAGTTTGGTCTGAAGGTGAATCTGATCGTCTGGGAGTCTCTCTGCAGGAACCAACAATCACAAACTGCTTCCTGCTTTAGTTCAGGTGTGGCAGGTAAAGGGGCGGAGCTAAAACCGGTTCAACATGCCTCTTCACACATAACCTTTAGCATCTAGAAAACTCCCTGATTAACAGGTTTTATTTTTCTCTGCTTAGATCAGAACATAACCTGTAATAAAGACTCCAATAATCTGTCCTCAGTGCTGCAGTCGTTCAGCTCTGACTGAAATTTCTCTCCCAGATGTTCGTTCAGGAATAATTAGCTGACCTCCACAAAGTTCTCCTCTTCCTCCAGACCTGCTGCAACAACCACTCAGTCTTTGGAGTTAAATGTGGTTCTAATGTGATGCTTTTTGTTTCATTCACTTCTTTTTATCACTTGTTGCTAAATATAACAGAATCAAATGTTTTAATCTCATTCTGGGTCAGAACAGCATAGCTTGTTAATCACTTCTCAGTCAGTGAAGCTGAGATGTTGTTATGAATGGAGCCAAATGGAAATATTCAGTATTGAGACACTGAGAAGTTTCTTTGCTCAGAACTTAATTCCCCAGTTCTGTCCTTTTCTCTGCAGGTCCATCAGTATCTCATCGCCATGACGACAAAGGACTGCTCCATCATGGCTACGGAGAGACATTTTATTAGAAATTAAATAAATATCCCCTTGAAATTATACAAAATAAACATGTTAAATAATTTGCATGTATTAATTTATTATTATACATCAGATTTTGTATTTATTCAAAGCTTTATTATTACTTAATTTATTAATTTCATAATAGAGTATTTTTTGTGACACATTTTGTGTACCTACTTTACACATTCAGTGATTTTTTTTTTTTTACACGTTTTTCATTTTTAAGCTCCTTTTATTTCATGTTCCTTTATTGAAATAAGGGGGCGGAGTTTTATCTGCCAGGCGGGTCTGGCTAGGATTGTCTAAATACATATTTTTTATTATCATAAATATTGTAAAAAAATATCAACATTCAAAACTCAACTCAACTTCACTAACAGAATAATTCAGTGATCTGTCAAAGATAGGAGCAATGACAGTAAAATAGAATAGATATTAGAAACAATAAATAAAGATAAAAACTCTAAAAAAATAAAATGAATGTAAATGAAAGAACCAACCCATCTTCAGATGTCATGCAGTTTAAAATAGTTAAAGATTTTAAATATTTAGGGGTAAACATTTTCTCAGATCTTGATCAGGTCGTTGCGATCAACTATAAACATATTGAACGAAGTAGATCATTTGAAAGATGGACGCCACTACCAGTATCTATGATTGGCAGAATAAATATAATAAAAATGAATATATTGCCAAAGGTACTCTATGTATTTCAGAATGTTGCTCTTCTGCCTCCTCCTTAATTTTTCTCACAAATTAAGAAAAAGATTTTACATTTTTTATGGAACAACAAGAAGTCTGTTTGTCTCTACTACATCTCCCTTTTGCCCGAGGAGGCCTGAAGTGCCCGAATTTTCACTTGTATTACTATGCTGTGCAGTTGAGGTCTATGATGTTCTATTACAGTAATCATTCTTCACATTGGATTGATATGGAAACTCAAGATTTAAATTTAACTCTCCCTTCATATCTTTATTTAAATTCAATATCAAAGCTTCTTAAAGATACTAAAAATCCATTTCTTAAAAATATGATAGGAGTATGGAGAGATGTAAAAAGAATTTTAAATGAAACAAATTGTCTGTCTTTGGTCAGCCCGCTGTGGGGCAACCAGTTTTTCTTACCTGGAAGAACTGATCCAACATTCAAAGTCTGGAAAGAGAAAGGACTTCAAATGATTTAGAATCTTTATGAACCAGACTCAGACATACTAATGAACTTTCAAGATCTACAGCATAAATTTCTTCTGGATAAGAAACATTTCTTTAAATATCTTCAACTCAGAAACTTCATAAGAACGAATCAAAATAATATGCTGATGAAGCCTGCCATCTCAACTTTAGAAAGAAAGTTAACAAAGGACAGTTTAAAGAAAGGTGTCATAACAGAGTTTTATAACTCAATGATGTTACAAATTTCAGAAGGATCTCATGATAGACTTAAGGCTTGGAAAGAAGACTTATTGATAGAGTTAACAGAGGAAGATTGGCAGACAGCATGTAAATTGGCCCACACCAGCTCTATTAATACATCTCCTAAAATGATTCAATATAAATGGCTAATGCGAATTTACTTAACACCAGTAGACCTCAATAGGTATAACGGGGAGATACCTGATGTATGTCCAGAATGCACAGAGAACAGAGGGATTCTGGTTCACTGTATGTGGCATTACAGGGAAATTATATGGCTTTGGAAATAAGTAAAAGGTGCTATAGAAAACATAATTTCTAAACAAATAATTTTTGAGCCAAGGTTGTTTGTGTTTGGATTATTCCCTGAAAAACATATTTACACAAAAAATGAATGAGTGTTTATAACTTCAGTTTGCTTAACGCGAAGAGATGTATATCTACATTGCCTGGCCAAAAAAAAGTCGCCACCTGGATTGAACTAAGCAAATAGGTAGGAGCCTCCTATTGGATAAATACTGCATGGTGATTATCTTTCAGCTGGTAACAAGTTATTTAACCCCAACTGGTGCAATGACTTGCTTCTCATTTCCTGAACAACCATGTTGAAAGACACGTGGTCGTGGAAAAGATGTTAGTCTGTTTGAGAAGGGTCAAATCATTGGCATGCATCAAGCAGAGAAAACATCTAGAGATTGCAGAAACTACTAAAATTGGGTTAAGAACTGTCCAACGCATTATTAAAAACTGGAAGGATAGTGGGGACCCATCATCTTCAAGGAAGAAATGTGGCCGGAAAAAAATCCTGAATGATCTTGATCGGCGATCACTTAAACGTGTGGTGAGATCAAATCGAAGAAAAACAACAGTAGAACTCAGGGCTATGTTTAATACTGAAAGTAATAGCATTTCCACACGCGCAATGCGAAGGAAACTCAAGGGATTGGGACTGAACAGCTGTGTAGCTGTAAGAAAACCACTAATCAGTGAAGCTAACCGGAAAAGAAGGCTTCAATTTGCTAGGGAGCTGATTGGAGAGATTGGACTGTGGAGCAATGGATGAAGGTCATGTGGTCTGATGAGTCCAGATTTACCCTGTTCCAGAGTGATGGGCCAATCAGGGTAAGAAGAGAGGCAGGTGAAGTGATGCACCCACCATGCCTAGTGCCTACTGTACAAGCCTGTGGGGGCGGTGTTATGATCTGGGGTTGCTACAGTTGGTCAGGTTTAGGTTCAACAACAGTATGTGCTCAAAGAATAAGGACAACTGACTACCTGAATATACTGAATGACCAGGTTATTCCATAAATGGACTTTTTCTTCCCTGATGGCACAGGCATATTCCAAGATGACAATGCCAGGATTTATCGGGCTCAAATTGTGAAAGACTGGTTCAGGGAGCATGACACATCATTTTCACACATGGATTGGCCACCACAGAGTCCAGACCTCAACCCCATTGAGAATCTTTGGGATGTGCTAGAGAGGGCTTTGTGATGCGGTCAGACTGCAAGATCTTGGTGAAAAATTAATGCAACACTGGATAGAAATAAATCTTTTGACATTGCAGAAGCTTATTGAAACAATGCCACAGCGAATGCGTGCCGTAATCAAAGCTAAAGGCGGTCCAACAAAGTATTACAGTGAATGACCTTTTTTTTTGGTGGCGACTTTTTTTTTGGGCCAGGCAGTGTGTACTTTGGAAAAAGACTCACAGACCGTGCATAAACCAACGGCTGCAGCAGATGTTATCTGTCCTCCCTCTAGAAAAAATCATGTATATATTAAAGGACAAACAGGACCTGTTTGAATCTATTTGGAACTCCTTCATTAATTATGTTAAGACTCTGAATATCTCAAAAAAAAGTGCAAGTGATTGAAGAACAAGTGAACCGCAGTTCCCAAAGACAATTTAATGGAGTACAAATACTGTCAAATTAAATTCTCAGTATAAGAGGCTAAGCATTAAATGTGATCAGTCGCATTGGAATAAATGTTGTGTGAGGCAATTTGTTGTCTTTATTTTATTTTCATTTGAACAGTAATGTAACTATTGCTGTGATTATATTCTGTATATTGTTCAAGATGTTTGTTTAAATTGCTAAAATTTGAATAAATATATTTTGGGAAAAAATAATATAAGATACTAAAAGCTAAGGTGACAATAACCATCACAAACTTGTAGCAACTATGATGTGGCCAACATAACATAAAACCAAGTAACAAAACAGAACTAAAATAGAAGGACAGTGTTACATTCAATCAAAACATTCCAACAGAGATGATCATTTACTGCATGTTTAGATTTAACCAGTTTCACAGACTTAAAATATTAATTGAAATCATTTTTCCAATGACCAAAGGTGGGTTTTGTTTAAAAAAAACCTAAATCTTTGTGACTGAGGCAGGTGGCTGCTAACCAACCAATGGGCAGAAGGAGACCCTCTGAGACACGCCCCTCCTCATTTGCATAAAGAGACAGAAATGTAAAAACCAAAGGCAGAAATAAATAGCATGGAAGAAATAAATAAGCTAAAAAATACAAAGAAAGAATAAAACCAGACAAAAACATCATAACATGCATATAAATAAATACTTAAAGAAATAAGTAGAAAATAAATAAATTTGAAGATTATAACGGACAATAAATAAATAAGGTAATTATTACAAAGGCGAAAAAGAAAGAAGCTAATTAAAAGAGATATATACATTCATTTCTAACTGTATAATTCAATTTCTATCTAAATTATTTTTATTGTATTTTTTGGGGGCAATTCATTGTATACTTATTCATTTTTGGACAATTTATTTATTTATGTATTTATTTCTAATTATGGCAGGATTGGTCCTCCATAAATGTTGAGCAAACCGCTCTGCTGGAGAGATTAAACATGTTTCTAACAGATAAGTGCAGCAGCCATATGTCAGAATCCTCTCCCCTTCCCATCTGCACAAGTACCGTCCCAACAAGCAGGTATTGAATGGCTAATCATGTTTTGGGTGTACTATTCCTTTAAGTAGAGTCATTTATACTTCTAATAATAATAAACATGAATATTTTTGACACCTCTGTTGAAAACATCGGAAATAAAGAATATTATTAGAATTTAAAAGGAAATGAGGCAGTAATTTCGCCTTTTTAAGAAATCTGCTCTTGATCCCAATACTTCTGAAAATTAGAGGCCTATATCCAAACTCTCAACAATCTTGAAAAGGTGGTTTAAAAACAACTAGAGGTGTTTTTAGAAGAAAATTGTGTTTGAGGTTTTTGTAACTAGTTTTAAATCTTTAAACTGAAACTTTTGCTTTTAGAGTTTTTATACAAACTGGCTTTGAGCTAAAAATTGAACTGCATGTTTTTTCTCCACAGGCATGATTTATACCAGACCCAGATGGTTCATTGCAGTCCTGCCCTCTACTGGTCATATAAAGCATCAAGTCTGACAATTAAAAGACACAATCAGTGATCTTTATTGGTTTAATAATCAAAATACTTCCAATCAAAACATTTCTAAAGATGATTACAAATAGCTCTTCTCAGACTAAAGGTGATTATGAACACATCCATCTCCACAAAAAGTCATGTTTGATATAAACAGAACAAGTTAAAGGATCAGAAAATCTTTGACAAAAGTAAATATGAAGCATCAGCAGAGCTCTCCAGGGTCCTGATGTCTCCACTAACCTCACCTGTTCCCTGTTCATGATCAGCACACCTGGATCTGCTGTCAGAACCAAACTAAACTCCACATCATCCACTTCATGTCTTAGTTTGTAGCATCTGGACAGATTATGAAGCAGATCTGAAACTGACCTGAAAAAAACCAGACGATCAGTCAGATCAGATCAGATCATCTCCAGTTTCCTGTTTCAAACACTGAGTTTCAATCAGATCAATAAGGTTTCATTTGGACTTTGTGTTCTTCATGCTGAGAACATCAGAGCTGCTGTTTGCTCACTGAGATCTTCATGGGTAAGATTTTTATTTTACCCTCAGTGTAGAAGTATGGAAACATCTTGTCAGTGAAGGTGTGTGTGAAGGTGTGTATGTGTGTGTTAGTGTCCAGATCAGAGAAGGACAGCTTTCCTCTGTCCCAGTCCAGATTCACTCTGATCCTCTGGAGCTTCTTCTGAACTGAGAGAAGTTTGGAAACAGATAATGGAGACCGTGTATAGTATTCACCTTCATAGAACCATATTACCAACCATCCAGACTGTATGTCTCCCTTCCTCTTGAGAGACTCTTCTAACACACCAAGCATCCAGCATCCACTGTCTCAAACATCAACATCCCAGCTGTGGTTCCCTGAGTTAAAGCCCTCAGAACTCTCAACAGAACACAAAAACATAATCCTCTCTGGATTATAAGGAAGCTTCTGTTTTTCTCCTTTAGTCCCACTGGTCAGATCATCAGACAGGATGAGTTCTGAACCAGCAGTGTTTGGGTCCAGGATGAGAGGAGTGTAGGACACCATGTTCTTCATGTTGCTCCAGATGTTGAAGGCCAGGTTGCCCAGATGTTTGGCCTGGTCTATCAGAGCTCCTGAGGGCAGCTGTGGATCCTCCAGCAGGGGGCAGCGCTGGACTCTTTCCACTGCAGCCTTGTAGTTGTGCAGGAATGAGACGTCTTCAGCTCTCAGCTCCTCCTCTGTGGCTCTGACTGTGTCTGAAAGAGCTGCTATCTCTCTGCTCAGAGCCTCCATCTTCTCCTTCATCATCCCTCTCTTCTGCTCCTCTTCCTCCCTCAGTGCAGCCAGCCTGGCCTCCTCTTCCTCTGCTAGAAACTGATGAAGCTTCTTAAACTGCTCCTTAATCAGCCTCTCTGTGTTTGAGCTTCCTCTTACAAACTGGACACTCTTTTAATGGTTTATTTCTCCAGCAGTTCTTCAGACACTCCTTACAGAAGCTGTGGCTACATGACAGAACAACTGGATCCTTAAAGACGTCCTGACAGACCGTACAGCAGAGATCCTCCTCTAACCTGGAAGCCATTTAGTCTCTGAGTGAAGCTGAAAACACAGAAGGTCCAGTCAGTCATGGCTCCCCTCCCTCCTCTACTACCTTCCCTCAAAGTGACTCTGAGTGGTGTTCTTGGTCCAACTCACCTTCAGTGTGTGGAGTGTGAGCAGCTTGAAGCAGCAGTGTTGGAGGTTTCCACTTTTCTCTCCTGCAGATGGACTCACTCAGAGGAAGCTGCTAGTTTGGTCTGAAGGTGAATCTGATCGTCTGGGAGTCTCTCTGCAGGAACCAACAATCACAAACTGCTTCCTGCTTAAGTTCAGGTGTGGCAGGTAAAGGGGCGGAGCTAAAACCTGTTCAACCTGTTTCACCCACAACTGCTTCCTGCTTTAGTTTAGCTCCAACTAAGGTGTGTTTTATTCCAAAGTCCTGAATTCAACCTTTAGCTGTTATAAAACTCACTGATTAACAGGTTTTATTTTTCTCTGCTCAGATCAGAACATAACCTGTAATAAAGACTCCAATAATCTGTCCTCAGTACTGCAGTCGTTCAGCTCTGACTGAAATTTCTCTCCCAGATGTTCGTTCAGGAAAATCAGCTGTCCTCCACAAAGTTCTCCTCTTCCTCCAGACCTGCTGCAACAACCACTCAGTCTTTGGAGCTAAATGTGGTTCTAATGTGATGCTTTTTCTTTCATTCACTTATTTTCATCACTTGTTGCTAAATATAACAGAATAAAATGTTTTAATCTCATTCCGGGTCAGAACAGCATAGCTTGTTAATCACTTCTCAGTCAGAGAAGCTGAGATGTTGTTATGAATGGAGCCAAATGGAAATAATCAGTATTGAGACTCTGTTTCTTTGCGACAAGGACTGCTACATCATGGCTGTGGAGAGCCATTTCATTAAATATTAAATAAATAAAAATCCCCCTGAAATAAAAGAAGATACACATGGTAAAATAATTTTTATGTATTGATTTATTATTATCCATCAAGATATTTAAAGCTGTATTAGTTACATAATTTATTTGTTTCATAATAGAGTATTATTTTGTGACAATTTTACTTTTTAAACCAGCCTTTGATGTAAATTTACAGTTAAATCTGAACAGTATTTTACTGTATCACTGACATACAGTATCATACTGTAAACTGCAATGCAATCTGGGAGAAAAAAAAAAGATTACAGCAATTTCAGAGAATGTCATTCTTTTTACAATATTACAGCACTTTTACTGTAAACTGCTAAGCATTATGGGAAGGTGAAAGAAAAGTGCGGGAAAACAGGATTCTAGACCATCGGTCCTCGGAAAAACTGCTCAGCCAACTGCAGATGCCTGGAGCTGCCCAACGTCCTCCACACTGTTCACAGAGTAAGTTCACATTATTCACTTTTTTGTTCCTGATTTAGAAACGGGATTTGAGGACTTCTCTCTTTTTAGTTTTCTGCTGTTTAAGTTTGACAAAAACGCTGTTGAAAAATGTTGTTTTTGTAAGCTAACATTAGCTAAAATTGTGTTAGCTTTGTCTCAATTTAATGTTAAATCAACATTAAAACATCAGGGGAATGGATGAGTAACATGGCAGGTCTGAGTTAGCATGTTATAAGTTTCCTCTGTTGTGTTAAAGTGCTCTATAAATTATTTCAGTTGAGTTTTCACATCAAAAGAGAAACAAAACAGGCAAAGTGCTAAACTTGGCCAAAATTACTAAGAGTCAGCGTTATGTTTTCTGTTTTGTTTTTTTTAAATGGTGGATTTCACCATAGGCTTCTTTTTTCTCTGCATCTAGCAAAGGAGTCTTGCGAGTTGCGACTTCCCCTTCACCCCAGACTTCTTCACAGCCGAAGTTGCGGCTCTGCTGCACAAAGCCACTGTGAACCGGTCACAACCGAGCTGCATCACAGATGCCCGGAGCCGCCTGACGTCCTCCACCCTCTCCAGAGAGTGAGTGAACATAATTCAATATTCGCCTGCTGATTGGACTCACCTGGTTCACTGGCTGGGCAGAACAAACACATGGCATGGAGATGACTCATTGACTTCACATCCCTCATCTCTGCTTTTTTCTTACTTAATAACAAGGGTGCCAAGGTGGTTCCAGAAAGGGTTGTGTGGCTGCAGGTTTTCATTGAAACCAAGCAGTAACACACCAGACTCCACTCATCTCATCAAGTGAGTCCAGTCTTAACCTGAAGACTTGATGAGTGGAGTCTGGTGTGCTACTGCTTGGTTTAAATGAAAACCTGCAGCCGCACGGCCCTTGCTGGAACCACCTTGGCACCCCTGCTTTACAAAAAGTCTTTCCATTATTGTAAAAAAAACCCTAGTCCATTCATTGCCAGTCAAAATGTCTCTAATAATTCTTTTTGATTTTGTGCCTTTTTAAGGAGTCTGCCACACCTGCACTTGTGCAGATGACAGTCACGCTGCCTGACACACCACGTTTGATTGTGGCTGGTAAGTACAATATCTGACTTTGAATGTGAATAAAATATTGATAGCTATGCTCATACTTTACTAAATATGTTTTGTGTTATCATAGAACCATACGGAAGAGGATTAGGGCCACTGGAGAAAAAAAATCTGAGAAAAATGCCAGAATTCTGAGGGGAAAAGTCAAGATTTCTGACTTTAGTCTGACTTTTTTTCCCAGAACATTTGAAAAAGAAAATTTTCCAGATTTTTAATTTTTTTTTTTTATTTTCTGAGAAAAGTCAGAATTTAGACTTATTTCTCAGAACATTTGAAGAGATTTTTTTTTTTCAAATTCTGAAAAGGCAGAATTCTGCCTTTTTTCCTCAGAATTATTTTTCTTCTGCAGTAGCCCTAATCCTCTTCCGTAGAAACATAATCAGACGAGACTGATTCCATTATTTCTGGGATCTCTGTTTATTGTTTCCAACTTGTCTTTTTCTTAGGTCATATGGCAGAGGCAAACCGATGGATGTTGAGCATCGAGAAAGAGGTGTTATGTGATGGGACATCCTTTGTTCTTGGCATTGCAGTAGTCTTCTCCTCCTACTACAATTTTAACCTGCAGTACCAACATGAAGCAGCATGCACATTGGAGTTCATTCAGAGGTAGCTTCTCTTTCAAATATAGTGTTCCACAGAGCTTGATTTGATTGACTTTTCTTCATACAACTCCATAACCCAATAACCTTGACGTGATAGCCAATGGTCCTTAGGCTCTGACACAAGTATAGCAACCACAAATACTACAAATGCTACCTTTGTAGTAATGTTACGTCTGAAACTCGTTTGTGGTTCAACATACTGGATCACTACATTGTATATTGTTGACATGCTACATTCATAGACTGATAAAACCGTAAGGAAAAAAAAAATTTTTTTGTCGATGTCGTTTTACAGAAGCTGCATTGACATCAACCCGGAGAGAGGCACAAAAGCAAGCCATGAGATGGTGAAAAGCAAGATGAGGGGCAAGATGGTCCAGAAGAAGTCAACATCTGTGAATCCGCATGTCAGCACACTCAAGAAGATCAGTGATTTCAAGTGGGACTTTGTCTGATACACACGCATACACATTAGGGGTATGACAAAATAGCGATGCACGATGTTATATGTTGCGGTATCATATTGATATTAAAAAAAATGCTGTATTGATATTTTTTCCAAAGGAAATCTCACAAGATTTTGTAAGAGCATGGTGAGATCTCGCAAGATTTAGTTCTATTTGCAACGGTTCAGCATGTAGAAAAGTCCCCACATTAGCACTTAAATCTATGTGCAGTCTGCAAAATATTGTTAAAGGAATAGTTCACCCACAGATTGATTTAACTTTATTTTCCACTTACCTTCATGGTGAGGAAATATTTCAACTGCAGTCGGATATCAGGACGACTTCTCGTTTTACCCCAACTTTCATATAATGGAGTTCGATTGAGCCCGAGCCAACAAGGTCCTTAGAAGTCCACAAAAACTTGTTAATATTCCTCCATACTGCTTGTCCAATGTAATCCAAATGTCCTGAGTGGGTAGCGTCCAGAATTTACTCGAAACGACGTAATTTACGATATTTTTAGAGCCTAAAAAGAATATATTACTCCACGGAGTGCTCACCTGCGCATTCACGAAACTACGGAGGCCTCGGCGTTCAGAGCCTTTGCTGCTGATAATACACTGTTTACATTCTGTTAAGAGCAACAGAGCTGCAGACGAACCGGGACAAACACAAGAGGAGTTGGATATTGATTTAAAACAAATAATGAAAGAAAAAGAGACCGCGCGATCTCGTCTGCCTCGCCTTCCGTAGTTTCATGAACGCACATCGGCGTGCGTGCAAGAGATGCAATGTACTTCTATTTAGGCTCTAAAAATATACTAAATGGCGTAGTTTTTAGTAAATTATGGACACTACCCACTTTGGACACTTGGATTACATTGGACGAGCAGTATGGAGGAATATTAACAAGTTCTGTGGACTTGTGGAAAACGAGTAGACGTCCTGATCCCCGGCTGCATTTGAAATATTAAAAAAGTGTTCCAGAGTCTTGCTCACCATGAAGGTCAGCGGAAAATAAAGTTAAATCGTTCTGTGGGTAAACTATTCCTCTGAAGTTAACTTTAAGACCTTCCCTCACAAATGAGTCATTTTGAGTCTGTTGATTCAGAAAGTGTATTTACAGTTATTGAGTTCTGGAAGGTATGTCTTTACACAGTACCCTGTCTGAATGTAGGAATTAGCTTCTTAATAGTCTCGAGAGATGCCACAAAGCACAGTGAAGAAATTCAAGAGATCTCAAGTTCTTGCCAAATATGATAGCACAAATTTTAAAGGTTATTAATGTTTAGTTTATGATGCTAAATTGTTTGTGATTATAATGCACTGACTAAAATGTTTATTTTACATATGATACATTAAGAAGAAGCACTGTGCGCTTTGCTTTACTGTTTTGCTCATTTTATATGAATTGCAAAATATTGCAAGAGGCACCTAGTGATTCCCAGCCCTAATATGCATAGTGTTAGGGAAAATGCTGGGGTATTTGTATAAGAAAGCAAGTTTAGCTCCAGTATGAGAGTTTTAGCATTAGAATTGAAAACATTTAGTGTGAGCAAAGTTTTTATGTCCATCCTTTACAGTATTCAGATCACACAATTTGACAATGTTGTAATTTTCATGAGGCACTATTTTTCAAATAAATATTTGAAAAGAAGAATTAATGTACTGTAAGCAGAAAAAAAAAATACAGTAGTCTACTGGCAAAGCTGTTGCCTGTAAATTACTGTAAATTTACATTAAATGAATATATACGATCTGTTGTAAATTTACAGTAATTAACTGTAGAATCATTTACAGCAATATACTGTATTTATATATTACAGCAAGATACTGTAAATAATACAGTAGTTTACTGGCGAAGCTGCTGCCAGTAAATTACTGTAAATTCACAGTGAAAAGTCTTACAGTGTATACTTTACATATATTCAGTGAGTTATTTTAACTCACTGAATATTTTTTTTTATTTAATCCCCCCCCAATCTTTTCTCCTTTCTGTTTTTCCTCTTCTGTTCTGCTTACATTGCAGTGTCCATATAATCTGTAAAACTCTGTGCATAATTATAATAAAGCAATATATATGCTCCACTTGTGAAAGTAAAATCTGTTGGGCTCTTTTTGGCAATTATTCTTATTGCCACTTTGTCATACAGGACACTGTAAAAAAAAAAATAAAAAAAGAATCCGGCCATGGGCCCCAGGGATCCGAGGCCCCAGGGGCCCCCCACCCCCTGGCAGGGGTTAGAGCAGTGCGCTTGTGCTCTGAGAAGGTTACAAGTACCCAGTTCGAATTCTGCTGCCTCTACTCTGGATTCCTGAGCAAAACCCTTAACCCCCAATTGCTCCCCGGGTGCCGCACAATGGCAGCCCACTGCTCCCCGAGGGGATGGGTTAAATGCAGAGGTAAAGTTCTCCAGTGTGAGATCAATAAAGTTCATTTATTATTTTTATAAATTGTCATTATGAAAGAAAGCGCTCTTAAAATTGAAATGTTTACAAACATACCGAAATTACTTGTCCACTAGATGGCACTGTAAAAAAATAAGATTAAGTAAGTGGAAGTCTTTCATGTTCGAAGG
The DNA here is from genome assembly GCA_030533445.1 of Cyprinodon diabolis. Taxonomy (NCBI): domain Eukaryota; kingdom Metazoa; phylum Chordata; class Actinopteri; order Cyprinodontiformes; family Cyprinodontidae; genus Cyprinodon; species Cyprinodon diabolis. The sequence continues at coordinate 44,480,497 of CM060081.1, read as the reverse complement.
AGTCATGTTTGCTCTTTCACTGCTTTAAATTATTCTCCGGGAAGAAACAACCTCTAGCTTTGTCTCTGGTTACCATGGTGACAGACCTCACCTCATCAGGGATGAATCCAAGTTTTTTTGGGAGCTTGCAAATATCAGGTCATTTAGCCGATCCTCAGCAGTGAAGATGTTCGTTGAACAGAACAGACGACTAGACTCGGCTTGTTTCAGTGCTCGTTTATTGAAACATGGCATGAATGGAAGAGAGCAGAACCACCAACATATCAGGCTGATCCAGAGACACAGTAGAGCTCCCGGTCCTGACAGGGAAGCAGAAATGAACCGGTATTTCATACTCAGAGAACCACTAGTTCTAATGGAGTTTTCATGTTCAAGTGCAATATTCATAACTGTCCTCATTTAGTTTGGCAGCTGCAGCTGCCGTGCGGATGTGTGCAGAGAAAGGGCAGCTTCACAGAGAGCATGAAACTTTCACATCCTCTGTGAAGATGCGACTCAGGCAACACCTTCACCCTGCAGAGATCCACTTCCTGTCTGAATCAAAATCAACTTCAAAAATCAACTTCCTCTGGAACTGAAGCAAAGGGAAGGACAGGATCCAGCGAGTTTGGTTTGTGTTCGCTGCTGCGTGAAGCAACAATTTCTCAGCTGATAGAGGCTTTTGTGAAATATTAAAGTGAGCCTTGGTTCCTGCAGAACACAGTTCATGTCTCCTCTTCAGGGCGAATGTGTTGTGAGTCCGAGCCGCTGCAGACGGCATTCCCGTGAACTGGACCTCAGATATGATTTTGCATAGACATCAATTCAAGTCAGACTCATGCAGACGAATGAAGGAAAGACAGAAAATCATGAAACAGAAAAGAGTGAGGAGAGAAACAAGGAACTGCTCATCAACAAGGTGATGTGACTTTATAAAAATAAGTGAGCTTGTTAAATAGACCACATCATCATCATTAAATATTAATATAAACAGAAACAGTTCCACTTAAATGTGTGTGTCTGCTGCTGTAGCTGCTCAGTGGGTTCTGTTCAGTATTGCTTTGCTCCCCAGAGGCTGCAGCCTGAGCGGTTCTGCGTGTGTGGGGGGGTGTGTGTATGTGTGTTGTGCCAGTGAGAAGTTTTGGTATCTATGTGTGTATTTGTATGTTTGTGTTTTTCTCTGAGTGTGTTAGTGAGGCCAAGCAGACATGTAGTAACAGCGAGGATCCGAAAAAGAACCGTTCATTGGTTCAGACGGAAAAATTAACAAATTACTGGAAAATCAAGATTTTTACCAATAAAAAAGAAACTCTGCCACAGAACTAGAATAAGTAGATTGCTTTCTCATCATGCCTAAGAAAACCTGAGGACGTGTTAAAGGTTTGTTGAATGGAATTTTTATTATATTTATAGATCCACAATCAAACCATAATTCTAAAAAGTTCTGCTTTATTCAATCTCCCTCAAATGTTGTGGCTGTTGGCAGCTTATAGAGACACAAGGTGTGAGACAGTCTTCCTCGGATTGGGCTTGATAATGGAACAGCCTGTAACAAGTGTGATTAGAAAGCTGCAGCCACACTTAGGATGCTGACTATTACATAACCCGTCATATAAAACCCATGCGGTAACACACATTTCTACTGATGTCATGTGAGGAAGAGTGCAGCCCTCGTAGGAGTTCAACGAGACCTTATAATTTATGATTTTTAGTCTTTGTTCATAACTAATGTACCTATTTAGCTGCATTATTTAGAATAAAGAGAGTTAAAGTTTAGTTTGAGAGTCATCCCTTTAAAGCAGGCATCCTCAAAGCCGGTCCTGGAGGGCCACTGCCCTGCAGGTTTTAGAGGTTTCCCTGCTTTAGCACAGCTGATTATGATCAGTGCAGTTGAACAAAAACCTGTTAATAAGCTTTCAATTAAAATCAGCTGTGCTGGAGCAGGGAAACCTCTAAAACCTGCAGGGAAGCAGCCCTCAAGGACTGACTTTGGGGATGCCTGCTTTAAAGGAAGCTGTTATCCCTGTGTGATCGCCTCTGGGGTAAAAGAGCCTCTCAACAGTAGATAAGGAATAATATTAAGATGTTTTATTTTATTGATAATTGTTTGCATTCTCTCTCCTTCGGGATCTAACATACAAATGTTTTTGGTTTATCTAGTCTTTATTTTCACGCTGATTAACATCTTTAAAACATGCATTTTGTTTCTGTTAAGTGTTTGGCAGTTTTGCAGAAAATGATTGATTTAAAATCCTAAAATGCAGGTAAAGGATCATAAATCATCACCTGCAGATCAGTAACCAGTTGAACTAGTTCTAGGTGAGCCAGTTAGATAAAGATTTGAGAAGGTAGGATGTTAAACAGAACTCCTAAGTCTGGCTTTATGTTGAAGAGGTTGCCATTTTAATGGGGTTAGTACATAGGAAAAAAAGTGATATTCTAGCTTTATTTTCACTTTTACTGCACTCCACATGAGAAAGCTGAGGAATGTTTGACTTTTTTATTGGATTGTAAAGCTGTACTTTTTCTGGGAAAACCTGCAGCTGTCCACCTCTGAGAGAACTGGACCTGTTGTGCTGGTGCTGATCCAGATTTTTTTTTTTAAGGGTTTTATCACTAGTGGCTCGTTATTGGACAGTAGGCTGACAAGAAAGGGGGTACAACACAGGGAGGCAGACATGCGGACCACAGGCCAGATTCGAGTCCGGGTCGGCCGCGTCAGGACTAAGGCCTCTGTACATGGATCATGCACGTTAACCACTGTGCTACCAAAGCATACCCCCTGATCCAGATTTTATGCATCTTTCTCCCAACCTGGAATTTAAAAAATCTATTTACTGCTAAACATTTTGGACCTGAACTCTTTTACCTTTGATTTTAGAAAGATTATCAGTTTGCTTCAGGCTTTGATTGTGCTTCTACTTGTTCTAGTTCTGAGTCGGCTGATGGTCCACAATGAGAGGAGAGGATCCTAAAAAAAAATCCACAGTTTGTGTTCATGTTCAGTTCTGTCCAGTCTGAGCCCATGAGTGAAAACGCTAAACCTGTTATACAATATCCAATGCTACAGTGAAAACGGCAATTGGTTTACACTTAAAAACATAACACAGATTTACAGTCATATTGGAACAGAATTTCATCTAAACCCGTAACTGTAATACTTCTCTTAATAAGTTAAAAAATAACTTAAATAAACCTGAAACAAGCAGATAAAGAAAAAGAACTTAAAAAAATCTTTACAACAAAAACCCAACGTGACACGAAGCAGGAAGGACATTTACAACGTATACAAAGTCAGCTCAGTGTTAGTGATCAGTGATAGAAACTCCAAGAGAATATTTCATAACAGTTAATGATAAATATACGAGTATACAGTGGGATAAAGAGCAGTACACAGAGAAGAAGAAGAAGAAGAAAAGCTGAAAAGTCTTTATGGCTTTTACAGGCTGCAAACTCCGGACGCTCTCTGAGCTGCTGAAACAAACAGGGACACAGAAAGGAGCAACACTGGAGAAACTGAAGTTGTGGTATTGTTGGAAAATAAAAAGATGCAGATTCTGACATCCCAGACAAACCAATGGATGCTTCTGGTCAGTAGAAAAAAAATTATAATTTAACATCATATTTGATTTCCCTGAAGGAGCAGAAGATCAAGTCCCAGTTTACTCATCATTTTAATACCTACTGATATAAAAATCCACCAGATGAGTTAGTATTTTTCTCCAATCTTCAGTTTCAATATGGCTGCTGAACAAGAGTGGGTGGAGTCTAATTAGGCCTCTGTTGTCAGGCCCGCATCAGTCTGCTGTTTTTGGATGGAATATATCTATTTTCTGTTCCAGATGTCAGAGCCTTTTACCCAACAGAAACTCTAAAACAATGAACCTCAAACTGGTCTGAAACATGGAAAAACAGAAACCAGTTTATGCACACACCAAGACCTCAGCAAGACAATTACAATCTTTATTTAACCTGCTCATATTTTTTTGGACTGTGGGATAATCAAAAATTCAAACAAATAGAACATCGACCCAGCTGGAAATCAGAACCTCAACTGAGCAGACAGCTGTCGGACCATCAACCAGCCTTGTTGAAATGAGCTGAACCAAAATTATTTAAACTGGACTTAGTCAAAAGTACAGAGCAGAACATGGATCAGGTTCTGTTCCAAAGTTTGCCGGATACTGTGTGCAAAAACAAAGCATAACCAGCATCCACAGGTTTGTCTGAATCTGAAGGAATGTGTTTTTTTCATATTGGTTTCCATCAGGGTGACATCATTTACAATGGGGGTGGGGGGGTGAGGGGGGATCCAGAATCAGTGACCCTGAGATGTAACCACTGCAGCTACATGACGATTGTCAGGTTTTAAAGGATCCTTCGTATCATCAGTGAATGTTTATAGTTTTAACACTTTAGATGATGTTTTTTTTTTAAATGCTAAAAGCTAAAATTAGAAATAAAAACAGTTGGAACACCATATACATCAGACCTCACAACAGGCTGTTGTTTCCGATCTCCAAAAATCACCCAAATCTTAATCTTGCTTCTTTTTCACAGAATTCTACAACTGCTGCACATTTTTGCACTTTCTTGGTTCCTATAATCTGCATTATAGTGAAATCATGCATGTTCCAATAATCCCACAGTGATATTTGCTACTGACCAGGAAGGATAGAAAAGAGATGGGAGAGAGATATGGAAAAAGGATGTGACAGAGTTCAGAGTTGGGGGGGGGAAAAGGCCCTTTCAGTTTGAAGAGCAGCCCAGGAGCTACCTCTGACACGCATCTCCTTCTTCATCAGTATGGAGAAAACTTCTGTCTCTCTGGCTTCTTCATCCCATTGGCTGAAGAGGAGATCTTAGCCGTGTAGGATGCTAGTGCAGCCGCCGCGTGAGCTGAGACAGGAACTGCCGCTGTGGCCGCTGTCTGCACCGAGCTCTGTAACACCGGTGCCCCGATGGCGGCCGCTGCTGCCGCCGCCGCTGCTGCTGAGGCGGAAGGGGTGGACAGTGCCAGGTAGGGGATGGATTTCACTCCCAGGAGGCTGGAGAGGGGAAGGGCGTAGGGAGCGCCCAGGATTGGAGCGTGGGGCAGTGCCGCACCCATCGCTGCCAGGGGGGAGGAGGAGGAGGACGAGGCAGAGGCAGGGGGGGCGGGCTGGGTGAAGCTCATGGTCAGGTCAACAGGAGACGACATGGAGGAGGACTGGGCGGTGGATTTGGCGGTCTCTAAACTGGAGGAAGGAGGTGGAGGAGGACAGGGAGGGGGACGGAGGGTTGAGGGAGGACGGGGGTCAGGAGGGTGGGGGCGGGGAGGGGGGGTTGGATGGAGAAGGGTTAGAGGGTTAAATAAAAGACATGTTAAAAAAAAATAAAATCAAGAATAAAACTGAATGTGAACCCAAAATGGAACCAAACAGGATCTTTTGGAGATAAAAAATGAAGAACTGACAAAACGTAAAATCAGAAGACAGGTGTGTTTGCTGGAGGTTGCAACAGATTATTGTTGGGGGTTCGCTGTACGGATGGGGGGTGTGCTGTATAAGTTGGGGTGATGGCTTGGGAGGGGGCTTGGGGAGGAGGAAACAAAACCATCACAGACATATTAGCACGGCAGCTCCGTCAGACATGGTGCTGATGCAGAAACAGAGAGAAGACTCAGAGAAACCGTTTACTGCGCCTCTGCTGCAGATCTGTGAATAAACCCAGAGCTCTGAGAACTCAAACCCTGGAGGAAGGAGAACAATGTGATGAATATAGTTTCAACAAACTGTCCAACAAATGAACAACTGGCTTTATATCAGGTTCATGAAAACGCTGCAGTCACTTCCAGTATCATTACACTTCTGTTTTTAGTGTTATCCAGCATTTAGTGCTGGGCATAACTTTGTATTGTTAGCAACGTTTTAAATGAGAGTTCTGGTCACTCCCAGCTAACTTTACAATGTGGTCCAATGAAGTGCATTAACTCAAACATTTTGCTTTATGTCCTCCTCTTTTTTAACATTACAGCCTCACCTTTTGAACACCGTACAGAAGTCTGCCATGCAGCACTTCTAAATGGCCGCTAGTTAGGTGATAAATTAAGTTTATTGAGTCTTTATATTTATTGATAGAACCCCATAAGATGCATTGTGCATGCTTGTCTTCATTAAACAGTGTAAATAATCCTGGACCGGATTCTAGATTCATTCATGTTTCTGCTCTCAATTGTTTGTGCAAATACCAGTGTGGCTCTGTTTAAGAATTAACAGCGATGCCCTTTAGTGACCCGCTGTAACATTACAACACTAACATTACCACCTTTGATGTTATCAATTAATCAAATTGATTAAATATCTTGGGGTCCTGTTCACCAGTGAGGGAAAGGCTCGGGGTCGAGAGGAGTCAGCTGAGGTGGCTTGGACATTTTGTTTTAGATGGAACTTTGATGCCATAATGCAGTCACTTTTGGTATTTACTTAATCATATTGAGTTACTTTAACACAATTGTTTTATGTCCTACCCTGCTAACATGAAACAATTCTGTTAAAGTAACTCAATATGAGGAAGTTAATGCCAAAAATGGTTGCATTAGTTTTTTCAGTGCAGGAGGTGTTCCTGACACGTCCCTGCAGGAGGAGACCCAGGGCACAACCCAGGACATGCTGTAGGGTCTCCCGGCTGGCCAGGAAGTTCCTTGGGCTTCTCCAGCAGGTGTCTGTGGAGAGGGAGGTCTGGGAGTCTACTGGAACAGCTGCGCCTGCGACTCATGGCCAACAGATCCCCCCCCCTGGAAACTGCATGTTTAAAGGATAAGATGAAGAGTATGAGTACGAATAAAACTCATTTTTATTAAAGAAAGAAGAAGTCAACAATTAATCGGAAATCAATTATTTGCTTAGATCCCTAGAATCCACACATGCAAAGACCTCCAGGTTGGGGTTCAGACGCCCAATTCTTTTTTGGTGAAAGACAACGGTTGTAATAATTCACCCAAGTAACCGGGGGCCGGAGCCACAAACCTCAACAGTTTCAATGGGTTTCAACTGTGAGGATGCTCCTGTCTGAAATTCTTTTCGGTGAATTTAAAAAGAAAGCTGTGCCAAATGTTGTCATGGCAACACTGGGTAGAAATTAATAGGCTGTTTCTCGAAATTCATCCTGCCTGCACTCTTATGGCAGCAGGCGGAATGACAGCGAACAATCCCTTTTTGATTAAACCTAGACCTCGATGTCATTGATTGGATGACAACCACCAGATGAGGACATGCTGGATGCTCTGACAGATTTCTCCTTGTCTGCGTCTGATAAACATGGTGATAAATCAGAACACTCCTACTCTGACCTTCCTTGACCTGACATTTCCTAATAAAGGATGACAAGAATAGCGTGCACCCCCGTAGGTGTTTTCATCACATCTTCATGCTGTTATTTTGTGTTAAAGCCTCAGCAGACAAGGAACTAACACTCCGTATAAACTTACTGACAGACTCATCCTTCACCTGGACGAAGTAATCCAGTGGTGTTATGTTCAACTCTGAGGTACAGAACCCCATCAAGGTTCTGTCTGTCCAGCAGAACTGTCAAGTAATTAAGTTTCAATACTTTATCGATGTACTTAAGTAGGATATTTTTGCTATCTATGCTTAACAAATTTGTTTTCTTTTATTTTACTTGCTGGTGAAGATTCTCAGTCATCCTGGTCATAGTCATTGCAAAAAAAGAAAATTAACAACAATCTGCTGGACTTTGTTTCCTAGTTTGAAGACATTTCGCTTCCCATCCAGGAAGCTTTTTCAACTCAGAATGTCAGGAATAGCGTTGAGTTCCAGGTTTTATACAATAGCACAACAAAGCCTTGTTTTTTTTGAAAACAAAAATTAATTTTACTTTGATTCACTACATTTAAACACAAATATCTGCACTTTCTATTCCATTGACAAAACTGGCCTCCTCTATACATATCTAATGGCATTATGCAACAGTTGCAACAAAACAGGGAAAATCAAGAATGAAGAGTAGTAAACACTGATAGGGACGTGGATGAAGACAGGAGGATGGGAAGAGGTTGGATCAGATTCTGAGATGCAACACTTTCCCATCCAGTTCCCCTTATTAGATTTTAAATCTACATGTTGATAAAGTTTCAAGTTATATTTGAGTTTTATTGCTATTTGTAGCCGTAATGCTGTGAATAGAAGCTCTCTAAAATTATTTATCTGCTCAAAGAGGACTTCTTATCCTGTCTGAAATTTTGATTGAGAATAAAACTAGTTCCAGCCATTTTTTAATGCTCTCCCTACCGATACAGTGAGCAAACTAGGACATTTAACATATTCTGTGTAGAACAGTTTTTTATTATTAATAGTTTATAAAAGTGATTTTTTTTTAACTTAAGGCAAAGCTTAATTACTTTTGCATTCATTTCAATACAATACATAACCAGTGCTTTTTTACTTTTTCACACTATTTCTTCTTTTACTTAAGTAAATATAAGTACTTTTGACACCTCTGATGTCCAGTCAATTCTTATTCAATATTAATTAGTTCAGAACAAAACCGTTTCTGTCAACACCCTAAAATTTGGTCTGAGGAACTGAGAAATGTTGCACCTGCATTCTGACTTGGTCAGAAAGTTCTGGTCCAATAGACCCTGTTTTAGGAGCCAAATGGCCAAAATGTCCTCTCTGACCACTTTCTAATAACCTTCAGGATTACTTTAACAGAGTTCTCCTCCCCCAAAAGAAGGTTCAATTTTAGTAGATCTTTATCAGATGGTGCAGTTATAAATTTTAAAGAATCTGCTTCACTTTCTCTCTCCTCTGTGTCGCTGAGCAGTGCTGCAGAGTGCAAAAGCATAGCTTATTCCCCTTCACAGGTTGATGATTTTGTTGATGGGGTTGCTAGTTCTCTGCGTACTGCCTTAGACAACGCAGCTCCCTTGAAAATGAAAACCGTTGAAAATAGAAAGCTTGCTCCTTGGTTTAATGCAGAGCTGCGTACTTTGAAGCAAAATGCTAGGAAACTGGAGAGAAAATATCGCTCCACAGGCCTGCGGGAGTCCTTCCTAGTCTGGAAAAATGGTTTACTGCTGTATAAGAGGACCCTTTGTAAAGCAAGAGCAGCATACTTCTCCTCATTAATAGAGGAGAATAAGAATAATCCTAGATTTCTTTTTAATACAGTTGCCAAACTCACCCAGAGCCATAGCTCTGTTGAACCGTCCATTCCACCTGCTCTTAGCAGCAATGATTTTATGGGATTCTTTATAAATAAGATTGATCTTATTAAAAATAAGATCATAAGCACTCCTCTATCCGCGATTGTACCTGAGGTAGTCATGGAATCTGAACCGGGTTTAGACTGCTTTGATCCAGTTGAACTTTCTGAATTAGCAAAATTATTGTCTTCATCTAAGCCTTCAACTTGTATGTTAGATCCAGTTCCAACCAGGTTATTTAAGGAGGTATTCCCTTTGATCTCCTCCTCCATTTTAGATGTGATTAATCTATCTCTGTTACAGGGATATGTACCTAAAGCTTTTAAGGTTGCTGTAATTAAACCTCTGCTTAAGAAACCGTCTCTTGACCCAGATGACTTGGTTAATTATAGACCTATATCCAATCTTCCTTTCTTATCCAAAATTCTAGAGAAAGTAGTTGCCAAACAAGTTTGCGACCACTTACACCATAATGAACTTTTTGAAGAGTTTCAGTCTGGCTTTAGAGCTCATCATAGCACTGAAACAGCTCTGGTGAAAGTCACTAATGATATTCTCATGGCCTCAGATAATGGACTCGTATCTGTGCTCGTCCTGTTGGATCTTAGTGCTGCATTTGATACAGTTGACCATAATATTCTTTTAGAAAGACTTGAATATTTTGTTGGAATTAAAGGAACAGCACTAGACTGGTTTAAATCTTATCTATCTGATCGAATTCAGTTTGTTTATGTTAATGATAGATCTTCAACACGCTCAAAGGTTACCTGTGGAGTACCACAGGGATCAGTGCTAGGACCAATTCTCTTTACTTTATACATGCTCCCAATTGGTAGAGTTATTAGACAGCATGGGATTAATTTCCACTGTTATGCTGATGATACCCAGCTATATCTGTCTATAAATCCAGATGAAGCTAACCCATTACATAGATTACAGGCATGTCTTGAAGACATAAAAACCTGGATGACTCTTAACTTTCTGCTTCTGAATGCAGACAAAACAGAAGTTATAGTCTTTGGACCAGAGTCTCTGAAAAAGCAGCTGATTAGCCAGTCACTTCATTTGGATGGGATTAAACTGATTTCAGATAATAAAGTAAAAAATCTTGGTGTTATTTTTGATCAGGACCTGTCATTTAAATCCCAGATCAAAGAGGTTTCTAGAATTTCCTTCTTTCATCTGAGGAATATTGCAAAAATTAGAAATCTCCTGTCCAGGGGTGATGCTGAGAAACGAGTCCATGCATTTGTTACTTCAAGGCTGGACTATTGTAATTCTTTACTATCAGGAAGTCCACAAACTGTAGTTAAAAGCCTTCAGCTGATCCAAAATGCTGCAGCCAGAGTTCTGATGAAAATTAAAAAGAGAGATCATATCTCTCCTATCCTGGCTTCTCTTCATTGGCTTCCTGTTAAATCAAGAATTGAATTTAAAATCCTCCTTCTCACATATAAAGCCTTAAATGGCCAAGCTCCATCTTATATCAGAGATCTGATTGTTCCTTATGTTCCTAACAGAGCACTTCGCTCTCAATCTGCAGGTTTACTAGTGGTTCCTAGAATTTCTAAAAGTAGAATGGGAGGCAGATCTTTTAGTTATCAGGCTCCTCTCCTGTGGAACCAACTACCAGTTTTAGTCCGTGAGGCAGACACTCTGTCTACTTTTAAGACTAGGCTTAAAACTTTCCTTTTTGATAAAGCTTATAGTTAGGGTGGCTCAGGTTATCCTGAGCTGTCTTTAAAGTTATGCTGCTATAGGCTTAGACTTTTGGAGGACATAGGGACCCCCATTTCATCTTTCTGCTTCATTCTCTCTCTGTTCTCCTATTCTGCAGAATCTGTTTGTTCAATCTCTAACCTTCTGCTCTCTCTGCTTTTCCTCAGAGTAGCTTTGCCTCGTCTGTTCCTGTTTGGCTGTGACGTCATCCAGGAAAGAAACATCAGCTGTGCTGCTTCCATCAACACCCTTGTTTGTAGATGTTGGAGATTGGCCTGTTTTCCAGTGTGGTCCTGTTTCTCTGACTGTGACTGGCTGGATGTGCTCTCTTCATCCTCTGACATGGGAGCTGGCTCAGAGCTCATCTGCCTGGCTGTGTGTTTCCTGGACGGGGCCGCCTTTTACAGCTGCTTTTTGTATCTCTGCTTCTGTCTCCTTGAACCCCAGTCGGCCTCGGCAGATGGCCGCTCACACTGAGCCTGGTTCTGCTGGAGGTTTCTTCCTGTTAAAAGGGAGTTTTTCCTCTCCACTGTCGCTGCAAGCATGCTTAGTGTGAGGGATTGTATTTGAGTCAATGAGTCGATGCAATCAACTGGTTTTCCTTAGATAGAAAACTTTGTATCAATTTGACTGTATGATCTGGTTGAACTGTAAAGTGCCTTGAGACGACATGTGTTGTGAATTTGATGCTATATAAATAAACTGAATTGAATTGAATTGAAATAAACATTTATTAATGACACTAAAAACCTGTCCTATTATGGCCCTTGAGAGATTATATTAAAAGAATGATTTTGAGTTATTTTTTTATCTACTCTCTAACCAAACAGGTTTTCCATATAATTTTGTTCCCAGTAGTAGAACATTCAATTCTAAGATTATCGGTGCCAACTGTTGCTATACACCACCGGTAGGAAAAAAGTTTTTTTCTCCTTGCTTTCTCAGACAACTAGAAAAATCGGTTGGTAGAAAAACCATCAAGTTTAAAGAGGCCATTAATGAAAGGAAAAAAGAAACATTAATATTTCTGTAAATAAAACCCTCATTCTTTATTATTGTAAATTTTTTTGAAAGGCCTTTTATTTCCTGTGCTTATTGTTGACCTGTCCACACATTATTTTAAAGTCTTCAAACATAACCTAAAGTATATGACTGCAGGAAACTCTCTCAGTACTTTTAAAGCACCATGCTGCAGCTTACCATGAACTGATTAAATAATGAGCCAGGTTGATGGCAATCGGCGTCCCGGTGATGGTCACGTGACGGTCGCTGCTGCTGTCGATCTGACTGCCGATCTTGATCTGAGCTCCAGACACCTGCCGGATCTCATTTATTTTGGTGCCCTGGCGTCCGATGATCGATCCGATCAGCTGTGAGAAGCATAAAACAGAGAAGATAAACATTAGGGTGAAGCTAACATTGAATTATGCAAGGAAAGACTGTACTCTGAGGATCAGGTTTCTAAATGTTTTTATTTCTCATGTTCTGCACCTCACTAACAAAGAGGTCTGCAGGAGAGAAAAGTGGAAACCTCCAACACTGCTGCTTCAAGCTGCTCACACTCCACACACTGAAGGTGAGTTGGACCAAGAACACCACTCAGAGTCACTTTGAGGGAAGTTAGTAGAGGAGGGAGGGGAGCCATGACTGACTGGACCTTCTGTGTTTTCAGCTTCACTCAGAGACTAAATGGCTTCCAGGTTAGAGGAGGATCTCTGCTGTCCGGTCTGTCAGGACGTCTTTAAGGATCCAGTTGTTCTGTCATGTAGCCACAGCTTCTGTAAGGAGTGTCTGAAGAACTGCTGGAGAGTAAAACCTGGACAAACATGTCCTGTTTGTAGGAAGCCATCTTCAACAGACGATCCTCCAGTTAGTCTGAATCTAAAGAACCTGTGTGAGACCTTCTTACAGCAGAGAGAGCAGAGAGCTTCAGAGGATCTCTGCAGTCTGCACTCTGAGAAACTCAGACTCTTCTGTCTTGACCATCAGCAGCCAGTGTGTCTCGTCTGCAGAGATTCAGAAAAACACACCGAGCACAGATTCAGACCCATCGATGAAGCTGCTCAGCAACACAAGAAGAAACTTCAGGAAACTCTGGAACCTTTGAAGAAGAAGCTGGAGGTCAGGAAGAAAGTTCAAGAGGAGTTTGATCAGACAGCAGAACACATGAAGGTCCAGGCCCGACACACAGAGAGGCTGATTAAGGAGCAGTTTAAGAAGCTTCATCAGTTTCTAGCAGAGGAAGAGGAGGCCAGGCTGGCTGCACTGAGGGAGGAAGAGGAGCAGAAGAGAGGGATGATGAAGGAGAAGATGGAGGCTCTGAGCAGAGAGATAGCAGCTCTTTCAGACACAGTCAGAGCCACAGAGGAGGCTGACCAGTGGGACTAAAGGAGAGGAACAGAAGCTTCCTGATAATCCAGAGAGGTTTAACAGCAGTAGATGTGTCCTGAGGTTTTGGGGCCTGAACAGAGGGAACCACAGCTGGGATGTTGATGTTTGCGACAGTAGAAGCTGGGGTCTTGGTGTGTAGTTTCAGGATTTTGGGGAATCTGGTCCTGTGAAGACATGCAAGTCCTGCAGAATCAGCAGGTCCTTCTTTCACAGATATCACAGAGAAGAAGAAGCTCCAGAGGATCAGAGTGAAACTGTACTGGGACAGACGAACGCTGTCCTTCTCTGATTTGAACACTAACACACACATACACACCTTCAGTGATGAGATGTTTCCACAGATTTCCATCAACCAAGAAGCAAATAACCTACCAGTAAAGATCTCAGTGAGCCAACAGCAACTCTGACGTTCTCAGCAAAAACAATAATTGCCTCTGCTCTCCAAACATAACATTTTAATTCAGGTTGAGGTCTGTACTTTGACTAGGCCAATGAAACACATTAATTCTTTGTTTTTTAGTCATGTAGTCATAGATTTGCTGTCATATTTAGGTTCATTATCCATGACCCAGCTGATGTGACGGGGTAGCTTAACCTTTCATAGGGAGACTTAAAAGTGGGATCCTTCAGTTATTGGAAAACCAAACAAACTGGCTCTGGTTGCTTTTCCATCCTAGTAATCCATGCAGCATTAAATAACGGTGGTAACAGATCGAAGGCACTCTCAGCCTTTCTGGACAAATCCCTTCTGTTAACTCTTTGTCTCTCAATTTCTATTAATTAAAAAGACAAACATACAGTTTTGAAAGCATCTGAAGCAAGTTCTGTTCTCTAACATGATAAGTCTATTACAAAAAAAAGAAAAAAAATCAGTTCAAGGCAAGGAGCTGCAGAGAACAGTTTCTGGAACATAATGCTTTTAAAGACTGGCAGCTATTAGGATGGTGTGGGAGACAGAGTACCAATCTACAGTCATGAAATTATCTACTTCCTGTTTAACCTTCAGAGCAGCCTCAATGAATCAAAATAGATCTCCAGGGATTTCCAAAGCAGAGAAACATTTTGTCCAGTTTGCAGCAGGAGAGGACATGTAACCACCATCCAAGGGCAGGATGTAACATTGAGCAAGCTTATGTCACCTGCTGTTACTGCTAGAAGGTCTAATGTACATGTGACCTTATAGCAGGGATGTGAAAGTCAAATGTACAGAGGGCCAAAAAAAACCTATTTGCTACAAGGGCCGAACTGGTTAAATGTTTATTAAAACAAATTGGAATAAACAATGCCTACTGAACCAAGACCGAACACATTGTTTAAAAAAACAAAAACAAAATATTAATATCAATATTATTAATAAACTTTTATTATATCAACAAACTTATTAAGATAAATACATAAATGAAAGTGCATGCATTATAAACCGAAAATGCATTACAGTGCTGCTCTATGATCACGGCTTTCAAATAGTAAAAAAAGACTCTTATCTGCATTTTTCCCTGAGTCCATTCAACTGAAAATTATGAATGAATAAATCACATCTTGTACAAAGAAATGTACAAATTTTGTGATGAATCACTGCAGCAGATCCATAATTCAGCCAGAAGTTCTTTAAAAAAGGAATTTATTAAACAAACAGCATAGCAATACCAAAACAGACCAAAGAATCAAAAAGACTTCAGACTCCAGGTGTCAGCAGAGGCTGATTGAAGCCAAAATTAAAGGAGCCTGGATGGAGGGAGGGAGGGGTGAGAGAGACGATAGAGACGGACACGCCGCTGAGTGAGGGGAAGGTGGGATCCGCATGCCAGGCACAGAATACCGGGAGGTGAACAGACGGCACAGTCAGGGCAGAGGTCCGCACCTGTAAGTAACTTGCCGTCTCCATCAGAGTATCGTGCGGATCCCACCTGCCCCTTGCTCAGCAGTGTGTCTGTCTTTATCGCCTGCAGCCTTGACTTTGACATATGTGCCTTATAGGATCATCAAAACCTACTTCATGCAGTCCGATAAAAACAAATACTAATACTTCTGCTCAGTGCAGATCAAGAGAAAGACGTTTGTACTTATTCAATCTATCAGTGTTCTAAATTGAAGTATTTAAAATATTGACCAAGTCCAGAACGACAGTACATTCCTGTTATGATTTTTACCGTTAGATCGCTAATTAGTATAAAACAAAAGGGCTCAATATTGGTTCAGCTATGACTTCAAATAAAGCTGCTTCAGAGACAGAATGACCTCCATCCTGAAATGGACAGGAAACAAAGCTAAGGATTTAGCAAATTGTGCTTTGTCGACTCTTGTGGGGATCAGAGGCCTGCAGGATGCTTTTCTCCTCTGAGAGTCTCTGTTATGTAAGGGCTGCAGGGGAAATCCAGCCTGGCATTGGGGGGTGGGGGACGGAAAACGGGGCAACAGCTATTTCTGGGCGATTCCCTGCTGCCCCTGTAATTAGGAAATCTTCACTGAAGGAGAAAGAGGCAGAGGGCTGTTGTTAAACCGTTAACTGGGAGCTATAGGATGTCATTAAGCTGCTCTGCTTGGCCCTGCTCACTGACTCACAAACAAACGTATCACACACTTTCATGCACAGCAGCTTAAAGCTCTCTTTGCTCCGAATTACTCTCCACACACACGTAAGCAGGTCTGCATTTTCAATGTGTTTCACCACAGGAAGTGATGCTGAAATGATCCTTTAAAGGAGGAGAACCTGCTGAGGTGGAGATGATCCCTTCAGGGTGAGGATGCTGTGGAAACTTCCGCTCAGAATACTGGCATATGTGAAGGAATATGTTACTTTGCTGCAGTAGATTTGAGTGATCCCTACCTTGCTTCACAGATGATAGTGATGATAATTTAAACTAAGCTCTTAAACAGAAAGGTGTTCATATAGAGACGGGACAGAAGCAGATAAACTCTGATGGTCTCTGTCAGCCCTTGGTAACTGGGACGTTCATAGTGTGCTATTAAAGCTAAATAGGAAAGCTACACCAGGAGTGATGATGGATGGATGATATAACAATTTTTTTGATTCCAGGAAGCATTCATTTATTTTGACGTTTTGAAAGCTGATTTAATCGTTGATGTTTAATCATCGTCATTGTGATCAGCGAGCAGGAGGTTTCCCCCCCTTACTCTGAAGAATGCATGTGTGTGGTCATTAACAGCCAATAGATGCCATCGTTGTTTTGCATCAGTCCAGGAGGGGAAAAATGATACCAGGGCCGGATTTTGGAAATTTGAGGCCCTAGGCAAAGACAGGCATAGGGCCCTGAGAAGACAATACATAAAACAGACCCATTGTACAGATATAGAAATTTTAATAGAACAGACATCCATTATTTTTCTACGTTTTGCCCCTCTCTTCTTGTTTTCCTTCTTGTACTCAGCTGTCTTTTCATGTTGTTTTAAAAGGAATGAAAGATTTTCTCCAAGCACTAAGCTCACTTAGCTGATTGCTCCTTCCTGCGTTTCCAAAAAGGCCAAAGTAAATAACCCAGTCCTTCTTTTCACTGTAGACAAGCCATGATCTGCTTATCTGTTCTCCATTTTTCATTTGGATGAAATAATAGCTGCATGAATCATGACAGCAGACAAGATAGAGGAGAGCAGGAGGCGGGGTTACCAATTTACTCGCTCTGGAGAGCAGAGTTCGCTGCTTTTAGATGTTGTCGCCAAAGTCTCCAGCAGCAGAATAAGTTGCTAGATTTGGCGCTAGGTGCTTTTTGAAATCAAAGTGCTAAAGGGAACAGAAAAGTCGCTAAATATAGCAACAAAAAAGCTAAGTTGGCAACACTGCAATTCGCATAATTTGTTTTCAAATGGTTTGCTGCTGTCTGTTTGGACCTTTCTGAACATGTGCAGCAAATAGACTGATCCAATGTGGTGTTTTATCAAAAACATAATTAATGTGCACAAATAAGGAATATATTAATATTAACCATACATGTAAAAGAGTTTGATGGGTCCCCCGGAACTTGGGGCCCTAGGCAATTGCCTAGTATTGCCTAATGGTAAATCCCCCCGGACTAATGCTCTGCTTTAGTGGGCTGAAGTAGAAGAAGGACCAGGCCTAGGCTAAAGGGCTGCAATTTGTTGGTTAAATTTAGGTTTTACTCACATCGTTTGGAATGAGGAGCTCCTGAGATGCAGTTTGAGAATTTGCTTCGACTGCTCCTAGGAAAAGAAAGACAGACGGATCATTGTAATAGGATGAAACCATCCAGAACAGCAGTGGTTCTGGAACAAAAAAAGGAAAAACTTCTTTCACTGGAGCACAACCTGAATCCAAACTGGTAGCTATGCGTTCAACACAGAGAGGTTATTAAAAGAGCTAACTGTTCCTTCAGCTGCTTAAGCTACATAATGAAGCTCCAAGTCTTCATGCTGCAGCAGAGCTGCAGGTTCAGTCTTGGTGCTACCATGCTTGCTTCTGAGAGGGAAAACTAACTCCAGATCAGTTATAATACTAAAACATCAGTCAGCTACAAAATCCAATTGTTCCCCTTTCTACCCTTTTTTCAGATTTCTCCTTCCTTCAATACATGCAGGTTTGGTTGCTGAGTTCAAACAACATGAAAGTTCCCTCTTTTCAGTTTCATACAGCAGAAGCAGCCATGAGATGATATTTCATGAAAGCCTCACACTAGACTAGAAAATCAAATAGGTCATTCAGCTTTGTTTGTTCTTTTCTTCCTTCTTTCTCATGCTCTTTATGTTCCTTTACTGTTTATAGTTTTTCTCTCTTCCTGGTACATCTCTACATCTGCCTCTTTCTTTTCAAACATTCCTCTGCTGTTGTCAGTTTTGGTCTGATCTTTCTCTGCAGCAGAAATATTGTCTTATTCAGGTGTTGCAGAACTGCATCCTTCATCATTTATTCAAACATCTTCATCCTTTAGAAAGTTTTGTCGGAACCTCTGAATAATCAGTTTGCTTCATCACTCATTGCATTTCCAGCTTAGTTCCTCAGAGCCTTCCTGATGTGGACAGAAACCCAAAGTGAACAGCAGACGTTAGAGAGCAGCTCGACAGCCGGACCATCAGCCCAGCTGGAGGCTTCTGATCAAAGCTCCCAGACATAAATTAGTACTCAGAGCTCTGCTCTGACATAAAGATTACACAACAGTTAAATTATTCTCCAACAGAGAGCATGCGAGGAACAGGAAGGACTGAGATGAGCACTACATCTGATGAAAACTACCTCTAGGTGTGAAAGATCGCGGGAGGTTAGAGAAGCTGTTTTAGAAAATGAGCAAACACATTAAAGCCAAAAAAATGAATGTTTCGGGGGATTTGCTGCCAACCTATGTGGATTTTAAACTCCATCAAATCTTTAAGAAACTTAAAATCTGAAATCCAATTTTGAGATCCATGTTTGAAGCTTCTGGCAGATGCTAACCTGCAGGTCATGTTATGGGAGCAGCTCCATGGTACCAGATGCTACAGATCTATTCCATTGGTAACCACCCACAGTTTTCTTTTACAAATCACCTCCAATGGGAAGTTTGCAACAGCGCCTCCTACTGACAGACAGTTTTCTCCAAATTGGCTCATAAAAACTAGTTTCCTTTCTGTGGTCTTTCTGAAAATGTGTTCCACGTTTTTATGGAATGCACAAGGCACAATTTTTAGCCTTTTAATTAGTGTTTTTAGTCTTTTTAGGACGAGTTTAACAAACGCCCTCTTATAGGAGGAGTTTGCAAGAATAGGAAAAATAGGCCCGATTTTCAATTTTTTACTCAGTGAAGCAAAGATGGCTATTTACTAGTAGCCTGGGTGCCATTCCGAACTTAGTCCCGCCCACAACGTTTGAGGTCGGGAAGTTTGGTCTGGCATTGCTCAGTAGTAGCGCGAGTATGCTCGCACAATATCTGGCGGGCCAATCAAATTTTCAGGGCGGGCTTTATACGATGATGGACAGATGATCAACAGTAACGTAATCAACCACGTGACCAAAGCGCGCATGGGTGACAACAACAATGGCTGCCGCTGGAGAGTTGAGTCGTGTAGATTCTGAGGTGTGTAGATTCTAGGCGTGCAACTGCACGCTTTGATTTTTGTTGACAACAACTATGCCTCGCTTAACATACGTCACGCACTCCGTTGCTCTTATTGGTTGTAGGTCTATCCAATTGAATGCTGAGGCATTTTTTTTTCCTGGTTAGTTCGAAACACGCCCCATAATCAAAGCTCTATGGAGCAGTATCAGACTCATATTCTGACTAGAATTGAGTAGGACTACGTCAGGCTAATTTACTAGTCCTGCAGAGACAGACTGCAGGACGGACTTCACCTTGATATTGTGGCGCTGTGGAAGTGCAACGTTAAAGCCAGAATAAGGCTGGAATTGTACTTCCACAGAGCCACATAGAACATGGAGGATTTTATTCAGCAGTGGGGTTTTAACAAAATTGTACTGTGTCAGATGAAGGACAACTACAATTTAAAAAGCTCCTCATTTCATGATTTTTAGCTGACACTGGTTTTTACCTTAATGGTGATTTTTAATTGACTTTGTTTTATATCAATAATTGATACGATTGTTTAAATAAAGTGTTGTTAAAATCCATGAAAATGATCTAACAGTGAGTAAACGAAGATAAGATATGAGCGGAAATGTTCTGGTTGCATACGTACCAGGCAGGACTGTAGCTGACTGGCTGATGGACGCCAGGCCCTGTTGCTGCATCGACAGCTGCTGCAGTTTCAATAACTGACACAGAAACAGAACAGTAGATGATTGAGTCGATTGACCTTAAGAGGTTTTTGTTTTTCAGAAAATACCATAAAACCAACTGATTTTACCTCTGAATGTGGGAAACCGTAGTGGCTTTGGACTGCATATGCCTGGAATAGAAGAGGTAGAAAGAAAAATCCTGTTTCAGTTTTCCTGCTTTTAAAAAGTGCAAAAAAAAAAGTTGGACAAGAGAGACAAAACATGTCAACTCAGGACACTGCAGCTTCTCAAGCAGCAGAAAACTCATTAAAATGGACATTTTTACTTTAAAGGAACTAATTCAACTACATTATTTTAAATATACCTAAGGGAAAATAAATAATGTTTTATTCATTAAGAAGATGAAAAGTGAAATTGAATTTGTGGTCCATCAGTTCAGGTTTGTTTGTGAAAAAGCAACAAAAAAAAGCAATAAAATCATACAGGGACACACAAGACAAACTAATTAACAATACAAAGAAGAAAAATAATATGCTAAGAATAAATAATAATAAACGTCAGAGATGCAGATATCTAAAAACTGCATGTTGAGATTAAATAAAAATGTTTGAGGTTTACAAAACTAACAGAAAACTAACATAACAGTTAAAATTAACAACATTGAAAGAGAACACTTAGAGAACAATTAGGCTAATTAAAAATGATAATATGAATATAATATGAATATAAGTACAACAGTTAGGCACTAAAAACTGAAAGCTACTGACTGACGGTAGGCTGGAGGCTGATGGAACCCAGACCAGTAGAAAGAGCAGAGCTAATTCAACATATAAAAAAGAAAAGCTCTGAGGGAATCATGGAGATGAATCTGTACCTAGTTGATGAAATCTGGCTTTTGTTTCTTTTGTCGGCCTAATTAATGAAGTCAGACATCTACTGTATAAGGTTCTCTGTGGATTTCATTAACAGCCATGAGTGTTTTCTGGTGTTACGTTAACCATCTTCCTGCACGGATTTAACCTTTTCTGCACATACCTTCTGTCCTGTGGAGAAAGTGGAGGCTGGTGCAAAAAAACTCTGAAAGAACCTTTACCACTAAACTACCTTTACTGCTTTTGTCTTGACAACTGCGACCAAAACTATGTTCTCACTGAGAGAAAATCAGCTTGGAACTAATTTTTCTGGTTGCTTTTTATCTCAGATATCAGATTATTAGGTGAAATAACGGTTTAATCTAACTGTTAATCAGACAATTTTTGGATCAGAGGAACAGAAACTCTGAGCTTCATGTTGATGGAATTTTCTAGGTTGATTTAAAAACTGAAGAAGAACTGAAGTGATCATGTTAGTCATGTACATAAAAACAGATATGGGAATGGAATGGGAGCACAGACAGCCAGACAGCTTTGTGCGTTTGGGTTGTCCTTGATCTACGAACACTGTATCATCTTATATGGCTTATCAAGTGTTATTTAAAGTGTTTGCTCTGGGTGATCTCTTCTCAGGAAAGAATTAGGAAGGGAAAGCTTAAAGATGTAAACACAGAGCTTCCCTTTACATTAGGAACCTCAGACTACTTTACAATCTGGACAGCCTTTGCCTTATGGAATCATTATGCAATGCACATATTAATGGGTAATGCTTGTTAAAATGGAACTACAGCCGACCAGAAAGAAAGAACTACAAAAACGAAAGAATAACACTCTCCATTATAAAACACAAAACATATGAAGGTGTTTCCATGTTAGCACCGGTCACACAGAGCACATATGAAGAAATAATGTATTTTTGCTAAGCTTAGCGAAGTGGGCTGTGCCTATTTGTCCTGTCATGCAAAGGATTGTGGGAATCTGTATAGGTCCTGAGTGCCAGATGATCTGGAGATCCCTATGTTTTGCTTCCTTTTCCTACTTATTTCCTTACTGGCAAGACTATTCAGACAGCACTTATTATGCATTCACCTTTAGCTTAAATGTCCTTCCTCATTTGCAGTATTTGCATGGACCCTCTGATAAATAAAAGTTAAACTCACTGACATTTATCTTCCTGTTGTTTAGATCAACATCAACCAACAAACTGAATGTGTTGTGAATGCTACACTTTCTGTTCATTGTATAAACAATGTTTATAGGTCTGGGTTTATGAACCTAGGCTGGAACAGCTGATTTTAAACACTGCCCAGAGCGTACATTGCCTTTCTTTGAAACTAAAGTTTATAAATCACTGCACTGATGTTTTTACAACTGTCTGCAGGGACAGTGAGACAATTCCATAAATAAGCTGACCTGATAGCGTCTCCTTTCATTGAAATTTTACTGTTTTTAATGGAACCAGTAGAGAACTACCTTTAAAATGAGCTCCTGTTCCATCCTTTAACCTCCTTGGTTGAAAAACCATTTAAATGTTCTTTTCTCTTGGTTTGTTCCACTTGGTACCCCCAACTTGTCTCATGTTTTTTTTTTACTGTCTAGTGGATTTTTCTCTTTTATAATTCTGTTCTACTTTTAGGATTTAATCCCATCCTAGTTTTTCCAGGCAAACTGAAGAGAGAGGATCGATTAAAACAAAGACTTGGAGAACTGCTGAAGCTCTGGGAGAAACTTTGTCTGTTTTCTTGAGCGTTACTGAGATGAGTACATCCATTTCCACCACATTTCTGCTGCATCTCTTCCTGAAGGCAGCTTTAAATCCATCTGTCCTCCCTTCAGAGATGTTATAGATGTTTCCATGACTGTCGACCTGCCACCTTCATCCTGCTGAGCCCCAATTGGCTCAGGTTACTGTTGTTTTGACTGACAGCTCTGTTCTCACTGTGCAGCTAAAAGTGGTCGCTGCATTCAGAGCTGTCAGTGCGATGGTGTAAACTGTCCTCTGTTTGGGTCTTTTTTAAATCAGCGGTGCCGTTTGTCAGCCTGTCCACCTGTCCTCTCTGTCTCTCAGGGGACAGTCACGTACCTGCCTGTCCACGGGAGAACCTTAAATCATGTCAGCTTCATCAGTAACTGGACCATTCGGTTCATTTTTGACATGAACCAAATTAATTTTCAAGTTAGGGACGACTTTGGCATCAGTCTAAACTCCAACATGTTTGGATGGGGCTGCATGTCTCACATTTTTTCTCTGTTGGATGACCCTCTGACAAAAACTGGACTCCAATACGTTCTGACGAATAGTCAACGCTTGTGATGTCACCAGGCAGATACATTGTTTTTTTTCCTAAAGCTTCAAAACAAGGGAGCTGGTTTATTCTCTGCTGATACACCTGTAGGGGGTGCTGCTGGGTCACTTTTAGGGGCTGTCAGCTATCTCTACATGCATGGCCTAAAATGTGGTAAAGAGGAAAATAGAAGCCTTGATCAGAGACGATTGTCAACCTGAAAGAATCCGTCTGTCCCGCCTGTGAGTTGGAGGATGAAATGGATCAGAGTGGAAAGGAGAAGTTCTTGGTCCATCTATATTCCACCCCTCAGCCATCGTTATGAAATATGGATCCTAAACGAGTGAGGTTCCAAATACAAGAACCAGAAACAAGCTTCTGCTCTTCTGCAGCCTGTTTTTTCCTCAGGGATGAGGAGTGGCGCGGATGGAGGTTTCTGAAGATGGATGGTTTGAAGGCGGTAATAAATATTTTGAATCCACAAGAAGCACTGAAAGCCCCACCAACAAACTGGTTCTGAACACCATTAACATCAGATACAGGAAAATAATAAAAGTTCTACATTTGTGCCTTTTAAAAATAATAGATGTACACAAATTAATCTGGAGAATGAACATTTACTTATGCATTACGGTAATAGCGAACTGTGTCCCTCTGGAGAGACTGCAAAACCAGGAGCTGCTGAAGTCCTCATGGCCACAGTGTTTAACTTTTCCTGTCCACTCAGATCCTCCATCAAACTTTCATATTTTAAATATCAGAAAATGAGCCTTTCTTCTTTTACTTTTAATAAATAATCATCTATATTTAAAATGGCTTCTTTAACTGCATGGTGTTTTCGAGCATGCACAGATCAAACAGTGTCCTCATATAGCAGAGTTTTTAAAGGTGGATGATGAAAACTAAAATGCAGAGGAGGGATGTGTGCATTTTTAATGAAGGCATGAACAGCTGCAGCAGAAAACCTTCAGTTCATCTCTGTGAAACACTGCGAGGATGCAAGAGACGCAGCGTTTGGATGCGAAAGCAATCTGACTGGAAGTCTGATTTCGGACAACAGGGTTCGGATGAGAAGCTCACCTCAGCCTAAACATCTGACCGACTTAGATTGTTAACTTCTGTTGAAATTTATAGTTGATTAGAAGAAATAGTTTTTTTTTGCAACATAAAAAATAAAGCTAATTGTTAAAGCTAATGTTTCACAATAAAAATACTATTATAGATAAAATATACAATCTGGAATCTATTAGTTAAATCCAGAATGATGTGACTAACTTAAAACAAACTCCTCCATATATCTGATCCAATATCAATAAACAACAGAATGATGTAATTTCTGCTTTTATACAGAATATTCAAGCAATCATTTTATGATTGAGGTCAAAAATACCTGCTGTGCTCGACGCCACGAAGACTGATAAAATATTAATTTGATTTTTTATAGGATTAAGCCGAGCAGGAAGCAGCGAGGAGCCCTGATATTCCGACCTGTGACCACCCACCTGCTGCAGGTCCAATCCTCCCTGTGCCACTGAGAACAGGGGGTGAGATCCAAAGTCCGAAGCATCAAACACCTTCAACCAGAACACAGAGACAGAAGCAACAGTGGAGTTAGAGCTCCTTAAAATACATCAGGTAAAACAAAGATGATGTTCAAAAGAGACAATCTTCAGCTTCGACGTTCAACGATGATGAATCAACGTTCAGAATCTGTTCTGAGATCCTCCACAGCGTAGAGCCAGGAAAAAAAATCTGCTATGAAAACCTTTAGTCTGATCAAAACCTCAAAACTGGACTTTAAGTTGCCTAAATGCTCTAAAGGAGAGCAATTAGAAGAATCTTGAAAAATGGAAATAAATGGCAGATAAATAAGAATTCATATTTCCAATTAAAAAACATTAAAGATTGGTATTTAAAATGATTTCAACATCAGTTGGTCTTTTATTACAAAATACATTTATATTCCTGGAATCCCTTTTTTGCTACAACTTTTTAAATTATAACTTTAGAAACAGAAGCAATAAAACACAACTAAATAACAGTAAAATAATTCTTTAATTTCACTACAAACTGAACAAAATTGTGAGGTAAAAGAAGCATGGATGCACATTTCCTGATAAATTCAGAAATGTTTTCTTAAAAACTGATCCTCGGATCATTAAATCTGATGATTTTTTAATTGTTTTGGTTTCAGAGGAGTTTTATATGAAGCTGAAAATCGGGCTGCAGATGATGCAATGAAAACTATTTTTCTGATGGGGTTTTCTGAACATCAAATCTGACCTTCTGATCCAGAAGAGTTTTGGTCTCAAACAAAAAGATGCTCAGCTAATTTATCTGTTTAACAGCAGCACCTCCGAGCCTCTCGGCTTTCATCCATAAAAAAAACAAACAGCGAAGCGTCTGCCTCCGTAAGATCCTGGTTCTGGTTCAGTGGTGTGTGACCGGGAACAGACAGATGCCTGTAGCTCCGTCCTCTTTGGGAAAATCATCCGGATGTCAGCTGACCACATGACAACCCGTTCTGCTAGAAGGCACACAGACTGACGGATCTCCGTCCTTGAAAACATCTCACAAACCAGAGTATTTTAATGGACCTTCAGGGAAAAAACTTGATCAATTCAGCCGTTTTTGATGTTGTTGCTTTTTTTTAGAAGCAGCTAAATACAGCTAAATAAAACTTTATATAGAGAAGATTTGACTCTGAAGGCTTTGCTGCCTAATTAATATATAATTTTATGTCATTTGTTTATCGTGAATCTTTCAGGCATTTAGACAGAGATGGTTTCTAAACAACTAAACTAATTGTTCTTGTTAATATGGCATGAATGATAAACCTTTCTGCTGTGGCCTAGTATCTGTGATACTGGTCTATACTGGAAATCAGAAGATCTTCTACACAAAAACAAGTGACTTCATCTGGAACAGAAGAGTCAGATGTTTCCAGATGTTTCATAAGCTTGAAGACAATCAGAAAAAAACATGTCTGGGTTCTAACCTTCTGACCCAAACTGTGCTTCTTAGAAGGAAGGAACATTTTTGTTGTTCAGGAACTTCTCAGGAACCACAAAGTTCAACCCTGGTAGAAACTAGTTGGAGCACCAGTGTACCCGCCCACAGTGGGACCAGCTTAACACCAACATGGGCTCAGAGAGTTCTGGTGGACCTCAGGAGGCAGGATTTAATGTTTGGTTTGTTTGTTTTTTACTTTTAAAAGAGAAGAATGATTGAGATAAATCATCAAAACACTATTCATTAAGACAACTATTCTGGTTTATTCACCGTGTTTCTCCTGCAAATATCATTTAAGGTGTTGACTGAAAACCAAAAACAATTTATAAAATCGATGAAATCTTATAATTATTTCTTTAATACGCAGACAAATAATAATAATTATTTATTTATGTATCGTTAGACTGATCAACCTATGTATCAGTAGGTTAAACGTTTATTTATGTTCTCTGCACTGACATTCAGGGATCTGCTGATCAGCTCTGCAGCAGCGATCTGCATACAGGCCTGTAGCTGCACCCCCACAGATACACAACAAAGAGACTTTTAGCAGGAACCAAAGTTAGACACAAGGAGGGGCCCATAGACCGCCCCTTGGGACAAAGTCAAAGCAGAGTTTCAGCAGCAGCCTCTTCCTCATACCTCCAGCATAATTTTCATCACAGAAAGCTGGGAGCTAAAAGAGCTTCCCAGGAGAAAGTCGGATCTCTCGACAACACAGAGGGAAAAAACAACAGGGATGCTAAAGGCACATGAAGCAACGTTTCAACCCAGAAATTCCTGAAAAGATGCAAAAACTGGAGCATAAATGACTTCCCTTTTCTAAAACATTAAAATGATGTTCTGGTGAATTTAAAAACAAGGTTTACACAACGTTTTATTTTCACTTTTAACTCCAGCCTGTGGTGGTTAGAAGGAAGCTGAGCTTAAAGGTGAAGGTCGAGGTCCTTCCAAGCATCACCAAGGATCAGAGGAAATAGATTCTGATTGGAATAAACAGAACTTTGATAGAAATGAGTCTAAATAAGCTTCCTCTGCAGGGCAGCCAGACTCTACAACAATGATGAGGTGAGGCGCTCCTCCACATCTACACCAACTAAAGCCTTGCTTACATTGTATGATTCTCCAGTCGTGCCAGAATATTTCGATAGGGCCGCCTTTCAGCCTGATCCTACATCATGTAGTGTACAGGGGGTAATGGGGGGCGATAACCCTCTCACAACCACCTCACGATCAAGAATTGTAAGGTCGGGAGAAAATCAAACCTTGGATTTTTCCAGGAATACTTGGAGAGTTACTGAGCAGAGGCTGTGACCTTCACTGAAGATCTCCACCACTGTCAGAGTCTTGGTTTGTTAGTTCCTGTTTTTCTTGGTTTTCCATTTGCTGTCCTCTGCTGCCCTCGTGTGTCCTCTTTCCCTTGCTCTGTTTTCTGTCACCTGTTTTCAATTCCCTCGTTAGCTCTCTCTTTGTATCTGTCCCCTTTAAAAGCCCTCCCTCTTCAGTTCCTGTTTGCTGGATCCTCGTCTAACTTCTGTCTGTGTTCCTCGTCTCTCCCTGGCTTCTAGTTTTGGTTTTCCCCTGATGTCTGCTTGGTTCAGGTGTGTTAGTAGTTTTCTGTTGGACTTTGATTCCTGCCCTTGGATCTGAGAACTTCAATAAACCAACTTTAATTCACCTCTGCCTACTGGTCTCTGCATTTGGGTCCTCCATACAAACACCGCCTCATGACAACCAACATGATTTACCCCCTAATTAAAGTCCAGAGGGGGTTAAAAACAGTCCAAACTGAATCCAAAATCAGCAGAAATGAGTGACATGACTCAGCATCTCCAAGCTGCATCACTTCATCAATCTTTCCATCTTTGCTCCTGTTGTTGATCTGTGTGCTGCTGTTCAGTAAGCTGGTGAGGCTGGCAGAATGTTCTTTGATGCCTGTGATCTATCTAGATGTCTTTTTAAAGTCTGCTGATCCCATGGTTCAATCTAACGAGCACTTCAAAAGACCGACAAATGAGATTACAAAAAATGTTTCTCTGATTCTTTCCAAAATGGATAAAAACCTACAACAACCCTGACATTTCTCCAGACTCTCACATGAAGCTGAAATGGGGATAAACCAGCTTTTAAAATGTATCCCTGTAGTCTTTTAGCTTAAACCCTCAATACAATGAAGAAATATACATATTTAGGAATCAGGCTAAAATCTGGATTTTACATCTTGTTAATTTATTTCTAGAATTAAATCAGTGATGTCTTTTATAAGTCCAACATATCTTAGTTTAGGTGTTTAAAATCTATAAATGTGTCC
The DNA here is from genome assembly GCA_030533445.1 of Cyprinodon diabolis. Taxonomy (NCBI): domain Eukaryota; kingdom Metazoa; phylum Chordata; class Actinopteri; order Cyprinodontiformes; family Cyprinodontidae; genus Cyprinodon; species Cyprinodon diabolis. The sequence continues at coordinate 44,452,044 of CM060081.1, read as the reverse complement.
TGGAAATGCAATAGGTCTAATAACAGTTTCAGAATAACAGAGCTGACAAAAAATGGGTAGATAAAAAAAACATCACATTTCTTCCTTTACTAAACCCCGCCCCTTTTCAGCCACCAATTCATCATGTCATTCAATGACATCCCTGTTTCTTTGTCCTTATTTCCTTGAGTCCCTTCAGTCCACCTTGGTTTCATTACACAATACCTCAACCATGATCAGTTACAGAGGGGACATTTCATCTAGCATCTCTTTAAAATACTTTTATGTTGGTTAAAAATACAAATTACAGCCGATCAAATAACAACTAAACCAGATGTAAAAGCATCCCAGTTTGAAAACATCCGCTTCCCAAGAGACTCTGAGGAGCAAGGACCCTTCGGGGGATGTAGTGGAGGTGTTTTCAGGTGGGAAGGTATGACTAAATGATCTAAGGACCTAAAATAATCCATGCTGACAAATAGATACAGAACAGTAACCTGAAATATAATTAGGAATATTCAATTGCAGCAGCCACCCCCCAACTGATAAAGGGCAGCACAAGGAGGGGTTTCAGACCGAATATTGCAGGAACTAGTTTATAGGAAAATGTCTAAATTTGCACTGTAACATAGAGATAGCAGCCTTTAAGGCCAAATTACAACGTTCACCTGCTTTACCAAGCAACACCCTCATGATGTCCTCAATCAGGGTTCATGTCAAACTAAAACCTCTACAGCTTGTTTTCTCTGAGCCTGTATCTCTTCTAACAGACTGAATTACATTTCTTAACGTTGTTTATGCATAATGTTTGTGTCTCTAACGATGTGATTAATTATTTGTCTAATCAAGGGAATCACAGCTCTGCACTTTTTGCACAGCAGAAGCAGATTTTTTTTAGGCTTTCTTTCTTTCTTTCTTTATTTATTTCTTTATCTTAAATTCATAAAAATATTTTCAAAACTCTTATTCTTGGTTTCTGACCATAACCCAGCCTTAATAGGCCTTTCCCTGTTAGAAAAAAAAACCCTCTACTATGACTAAGTTGTACTAGATCGGGCTAAAAGTCTGACTTTTTTAATTTTAGAAAATAAGATAAAAACTTTCCAGTTCAACAAAATGTTTCTTAGTGCAGGGTAAGAACTAAAATGTCTCTACTTTTACTCGTACTCCATTAGAAGAAATCTTGGATAGGGGACAAATATTTTCCTATAATTATAAGTCTAAACTAAAATTCATTGAAATAAATTTTTAAGAGAAGGTATAAATATACTGAGTTGGTATAAACTGGATTGATAGAAGTAGATTTTTTTTTTCTAAATAGGATTAAAGATAAGTGGGTATTACTTGAAAAAGCTGTGTCTTGAAAAGAGCTTTGTTGCTATTTTGAAAAATTTGACAGTTAATCCTATTTAGATTAGTTTTTTTCAATGAACAAAACAATCAGCTATCAGTGAATATTAAACAGGAAATAAGAAAACAACTGTTTTAGATACGTAATGTTAGTTATTGCAATATTAATATGAGAATACCTAGATAAATACTGCAAACCAGTGACAAGGATATAAATCAGCCACTGGAAGTAAATTGCAACACATTACTAAGGCGTTAAACTTGTTGAAATCCTCTGATTATGCATCCCTGAGAATTAAGGGAATAAATACATAAAAATATGTGTGAGGATGAATGAGGTCCTGTAATCAGAACAAACATTTCAGTGATTTTCTGCTCCCAGCGGATTCTTTCATGCAACTGCTTTGATTTTCAATCCAGGTCATTAATAACTCCTGAATGAGACAGTCTTTGAACTAGTAGCCAAACAGAAACAAAAAAAAACAAAAAACCTTATGATCATCCTCTGGTCGCTCACCTGGTTTCCAGCCAGCAGCACAGTACCTGGAGTCTGACTGGGCCGGTACGGAATGGTTGCCCCCTTTGGTGGAGACTAGAGCGGAAGTGGGAAAGGACCAGATGGAGAGGGGGGAAAAAAAGACAAATACATGAGAAAAAGTAAGAGCAGAAAGTTCATTAAACATGTACAAATATTCATTCCTCAGTTTTCTTTTTATGCTGCAGCTTTTTACACTTCAGTACCCGATGCAGAAAGTGTCAGTTTCTGCAACACAACACCAGGTTTTACTGCATATGACTCATTTTAGTTGAAACATGCCCCCCTCCACAAAAAAAAAAGAAAATCTACTGCTGCTGTGTTTTCCGTTTGCCTTCACTTGGCTCAAAGATGCATTTCTTTGTGTTCCAGCCTGCAGGTTTTCAGTTAAAATGAAACAATCCCACTGGACCTGCATACGGGCCGGGTGTTTGTGTCCTCTTCATGGTCACACACATCAGAACCGAGGCTGCAGCTCAGTGTCGTTGGGTTAACAGTCAAACTATTCTTTCTCTGTTACTTTTATCTGTATCCTTCACCTCCATCTCAGACGGCATGTTTTCTATTCCAAAATAATTCAAAGACTTGGATGGTTGCTCAGCTCCATTCGGTTTTCTTTCTCTCGGGGTGACTGATGTAACCAGGGAACATCTAACAAACATCCCTGTTTCAATGCATCATTATAACCAGTCATAAACTGGCTTTGCTTCTGTGTTTGGCTCTGAATGTTCGACGTGTTCAGAGTCATGGTAGTTCATAGGGTGCTGGTTGTCGGTAGGAAAATAAAATTTTTGCATCTTTTACAGATTTAAGTTCCTCACAAAACACTTAAAAACAAAAGTAAAATGAGCTTCACAATTAATTGAAAGCCTGTCTTTTCAAAATGTTGTGTGATCATTAATCATGACAGAAGAATTAAAGCAAAGGTGTCACACTCACAAACAGGAACAAAATCAAATAATTAAATCTAGAATAAAATAAATAGGTTTACTTCTATCAAATGTACCATTTATTACCTTCACCAAGGAGGTAATTTTTAGTTGAGTTTGTGAATTTTTGTCCGTCCTTCTGTGTACAGGATAGCTAGAAAGGTTAGGCAGAGATTTAAATTAAATTTTCTCAGTCCAAGGAACAATCCATTTAATTTTGCTCATGATCTGCATCATAATCCAGATGCAGGATTTTTTTTAAAGGATTCTTTAACATATTCTTTAACAAGCAGTTCTCCCCTAAACCAGAATGTGGCAGCAGTGACTATTGACAGCTTCAGCATCAGACTCAAAAAAGTCCAGAAGTGTTAAACTGAAGAGACAAACACAGGAATGGTGAGCCATGCATCGCTCAAAGTCTCGATCTGCTGATAAAACAAGAAAGCAGAGGGAATGAAGGTGAGAGCAGAACAATTACCAGAGGCTGCAGACATTTATGCCCTATTAAAGTATTTTAGGAAAATTGTGACCAAAGGTGTCCCTCATTTCAAGGAACAATTATACTAATTTTGTAATGATCCAGATCATGTGTGAATTTTAGCAATAGGTATACGTCACAATATGGGGCAAAATGTTCTGCTTTGTGGAGGTCTGCGCTCTGAGTGCTTTTCTAGTTTACTCAATTCATCATAAAACAATCAAAACTATGAGATGTGTTATAAAATAAATATTATAATAATTCAATAATTATTGATGGATGCATGGACAGTTTATCAACAATACCAAAAATTGAGACAAAACCTTAATTTCATATTACTTAACCAGTTATTATCATTACTTATGCACACCTGAGCTAACCTGTAATAGGTAAGTGGCTCCTACAGATTATCAGCACCACAAATGTGTGGACAGCGACATAACAGAGATGTAAAGAAAGAAGCTATATCTACTAAGCGACAACAAAAAATAATAAAAACAACATTCTACCACAGAGCAACAGATATTTTCACTCTGTGGAAAAACAGCCTGTTCATATTTATCAATGCTGCAGTTTGTTACATAAACTAGAATTTCTGTTTTCAAAAAAAAAAATACTATGTTTCTGATGTTTTTCCTCTTTATTGACTGATGGTTGTCATTAAAAGGACAAGTGGATAATTTGATGGAGATTCACACCACAATGGGCCCCCACCTCTAAAATGATAAGAGCTGCTGGACAACACAGGAAAAACCTACAGTGGGAGGCTTCCCTGACTGTAATGGTGTTCCAGAATTATCCATTAAACAGGAAAAAAATATGAAGTGATGCTAGGGTATTTAACAAAAGCAGAATTGTTGGATAGATAGGTATCTATTACTCTAATTTCTGACCTGAAGATATGTTGATACTCAAAGATTCTCTCTCTCCTTACTATAGTTGCATCTATGCCATCTCATCACAATGACTACTGACAGTTTTGCATGTGAGTTTGCTCCTGATTTAAGACCAGTTAAATATGCAAAAACTGTACTTCCTATCTGCTTCAGGTTTAAAAAGAATCCTACCAAGGTGGGTAAGTGTTTATATTTAGATGTTCACCCCCTAGAATTTTGCCCTTTTTGATGATCAGCATATGATATCTGCATAATATTTGTGAAGGCAAACCTGCTAACTGGATTGCGCCTGCTGCTCTGCTAATTTCATAGATGAATTCTCACTGCTCCCACCGCCTGGTTAGTTCATGGGTGTCCAGAGGACCAGAACCAATTAAACTGAGAAAGTATTTTTTTTCTGTCCTCCTTAGATAAAAAAAAACACAAAACTGCCTGAAAACTTGAGATGTTCAGAAACTGTTAGTTCCTTTAAATCAGGAGAGAAAACATGACAGTTTACTGCAGTAAATGTTAAACATATATTTCTATTTGTGTGATGATTTCTCTTTTTTTTTAGCTTTGCTTAACTAATCTTTCATCCATGTAATGCATTGGATTCTTAAAATCTTTTGTTCTCATTTTAAAGCATGCCAAACAACCGTGTTTAGGAATGCTGTTTTACAAAGGAATGTTTCCTTAGAATGAACGGTCCTCTGGAGATCCTCTCCTGTGAAAACCTTCAGTCTGTCGGGCTTATTCTGCAGTATTTGTTGTCAGCTGTGGTTTCCTGTCAGGTAACCAAAGGCCTCTTTAATGATACTCTGCACTCCAGGGAGATTGAATTCCCCAAACCCTCCTAACTTGTTGTGAAGAATGTTTTTCTCATACATTGTTACAAAAACTAGAGATCTTCTGAACATCTTTTCTCCTCCAACATATGCAGCTAGAAAACAGCTTTAATGTTCTGCTGATAATGATTTTAGAATAGGTTTTAGCCAGAGCTGCAATCAATGGATAATAACAAACAAAACAAAACCAAAAATGTTATCAACTTCTGTGTAAGAATCAAGTTTAATCTTATGCTTTCTGACTCTGGCCTGTAAATCTGTCTCTAACACAGATATGGAAAACATTTCCTCCCATCATTTTAATAGATCAACTTGAACTGACATTAAAATGTTTCTTTGTTTTCCTAAACTAAGCCCTGCTTTCAGATAACCGGGCTGATAATATCCCATCAAGAAGGAAAAGGCGATAAAAAAAAATTTCAAATCTGAAGTAAAGCTTTGAATAAAGGGATGCAGCAGCACACTTAAAGGTAGATCAAATCTAGATGAGCTCAGCTGTTTTCTTTTCCATTCTCCCCTGCCAGATTTGGATGCTTGGAATACCGATGAGCTTCTACAGACTTTGATTTCACCGTTTCCCCTTTTAGTTTCCAGTGTAAAGCTCCCCCTGATGACTGCAGCCTCTGATTAATACAACCGCAAACTGGAGGTTAGTGTTTCCACTCTGAAGATCATTGGAGAGGTGGACAGCAGCTGAATGAGACTCTATTATGTGATGTTAACTGATATGGGGAAGATAAAGGTAGCCAATAAGTCTCCTGCAGATCTGCTTTCTGCTGAAACATCAGGAGGCGTCACTGAAAGCTTTTTCTAATAGTGGGAGAATAAAAACATGAGTGACATTTGTATCCAAGATAACAGATTAAATCAGCTTTATTTAATGAGGTCTGACCAATTGTTCAGTTTGTGCCTCTTAATTATCATTCTACCTGTGGGAGAAAACAGCTGAGAAGGACCCCCTGAACCTGATGCTGCCCTCACATCAGCTCAGCGCTATAACGAGCTTCAGCTCCTGTTAAGCTGTCAGCTCATCCGGCTTCTGTTCCCTCATTGTGTTATTTTTGACCACAAAAAGCCACAATATATGACCTGCTCAGCAGCAAACAGCTGAGACATGGGGAGCAACCTGATGGGGCTCCTCCAGAAGAGAAACACATTTCTATCTATTGGATATTTCAGAAATAAGTAGCCCCAGGAGTATTAGCCCAGACGGGGATTCAATTTGAGTGAAATTATTAAAAACCACTGTTTGCTACGTTGTTATGGTCAATTAAAACAAACTCAGCTTGAAGTTCTGTAGGATCCAGAACATCACCACAGCCTCTTCAATGAGGTCAACAACTTTTCTCTGAGTTAACCATTGCCGAGTTTACCTCATGTGCTTCCCTTTTTTGCAGCACAGAATCAAAATATGAAACAAGCATCAGCAGCTGTATACCTTCTCACCAAATGCATCTGTTCTTTAAGCTGAAATGCTACTTTATAAAAGTTTCAGACCAGTTAAGTTTTAAACAAAATCAAAAGCCACAACATGACTAAAGGTCAACAGTGACTCTCATTAGATTCTAAATTAAGTTGTTGAATAAAACAAAATCAAAAAAATCAAATTGTGTTCATACAAGCATCAGTGAGTGACCCTGTTTAAATTCTGAGACGTAGTTTTTCTATTCTCTCCCTTGTTCCAGTCACTGAAAAGGTTTTCTTGTCTGCTGAATGAATCCGATAAAAACTTACCTCCAGGATAACAGTGCAGATGAGTTTAACACACCGGATGATGGCATCCTGGCCTCCTGATATCGTCACCTCCCTCTCTGTGGAGTTGGGGAGGAGGTCACCGGCCACCTGAACCTGGGCGCCTGTAGTCTACACACACACAGAGGTTTCAGGTTACATGTTTCCACCAGAAGAAAAGAAAAAACTTTAAATATAGTTGCACCATATTATTCCAAATGCTTTTAAGTTAAATAGAAGCTGATGAGGCCCAAAAAGTATTATTGAAACTATTCATGCTGACAGATTCATAAAAAGTGGAGAATCATCTCCGTCTGATTGCAGATTCAGCCTGAAGCTGATGTTCATCTAAAGAACAAACTTCTAAGTTAATCCTGGTGTTTAAATGAGTCGCCGTACCTCTCTGATCTCCTTGATCTTTGATCCACCTTTCCCAATGAGGGAACCACACTGGCTTGCTGGGATGACCAACCGTAGGGTTACCGGAGGTTTGCTGGTCACTGTGCCGTTAGCTACCAGAGCTGCCAAGTCCTGAAAAGAAGGGACAACAGGAAGCAGACAGAAATTTTCTGTTTGGTTTACTCCTCTCCTGTATCAGAGTTCCTCCATATGTCAATATGGAAGCAAACCGTATCTTATTAACCCTCAATGTACTCTGTATCTGGTCCGTTCCAGTCCACTCGGCTGTGAACCCTGCAGTAAATACATGCCAATTATAATCAATAAGAGCAAAATTTCTATGCGACTCAATTCCATGTTTTGCCTGATGCAGCAACTGAATAACAGTTGAGCTACACAAAAGAAAATAAAAAAATAAATTATGAAGTACGGACTCCCTTAATGTTAAGTAGAATGCTGTGGTATAACAACTAAATAATTCAAAGTTCATTCTTCTGGTTATTCGCTTCTTGTTTTTTCTTTTTTTACAGAAAATACCTGACCTTCTGTGCGTCTTTTTAGTTCACTCATTCTTAAGGTCTGGTCTATGCTCAGACTGCAAAGTAGTATATCATAAATACAATGTTATTGCAATATAAGTTTGAGAAATATTTATTGAAACCGGCTGTTTGGAATGCAAAAATTCCAGGTATTATAAACCTACATTTCTAATATAATATTTAGGCATTTGGGCAAAGTCTCAGAGCTCAGGTTGGACCCTAACGAAGGTTATATATTGCAAAAACACTGAGAATAAGGTAAAGAAAGATTGATATTTTCGAATTGAGAAGTAAAAGTAAAATCTATAAGTAAAAGATGGAAGATATATTAAGGTTACATTTTGTAGAGACTCCCTTTAATAGATCCAAAGTATAAGAAGTTGAATTTATTCACCAAATAGGGCAGGGCTAGGAGCAAGAAATAAGAAAAAGTCTCTTCAGAATAAGTTTAATGTATTTGACCGGACCATGAATGATAATACAGTTTCCTGAATTATGTTCCAGATTAACATAATATCAGTTCTGCACAGAGAGGGACAGAGACAGTCACCGATATCAGTAAATGTCTGCTCTGTGATTTTATTCAGCACACGTTCTGCTGATGGGCGACTCAGACGAGGCAGCGCTGCTATTTACATTCCGCTTCAACGTAATTGATTGAACCAATCGTATTAAGAGCTGGTGGTTTAGGCCGTTATTTATTACCTGTGTTAATTAAAGAAAGAGGTTGGACTGGACAGAGGAAGGGAGGAAAGCTGTGTGTGAGATGGGATGTAATGAGGAAAGAGGAGGAGGAGGGAGGCTGGAGACAATTAAAATGTCAGAAAATGACAGAAGTCCTGCTGATTACAAAATGAGTAGATTTAGACAGAGGAGTCATTTAAGGGTGATAAGACAGAAGGAGATTTTAAGGAATTAAAACTATTGAAGCTAATTCAGCTCCACCCAACCAGTTCTGCAGCAAGCACCACTTGGATTGTTGAGATGTTTTCCACCTTCCATTGCAAAAGCAGCTTTGGGCTGAATTATAGGGTCTTAATTATTAAAGGATGCAACCAATAATTAATTATTATCCTCCTCTTTTGTTGAACTATATACTCAAATCTGCAGTTGTTGTTGTGAACTAACAGACTGACTGCAGGTCATTTTTTAAATAAGATCTTTGCTTTATTTATGGCCTCTCAGACAGCAGGAAGAACAAATTTTTGGTCTGCCCTTTTAAAAAGGAAAAAGCTTCAAGACAACCTGCAGGCCTGTTCATTTCAGCTCTGTTGGAGTAAATATGCCTTTTATTCACTGGAAAGAACGAAACTTCCCGTCTGCATTATTTACAGTTGCTGATGGCAGTTATGGAGGCAAATGCAGAAGGAAACAGACTGTGATCCGCATTAGAATTAAACCAAAGACAGACAAGTGCGGGAGCTGACTGCTTTATAAACAATAACCTTTCCCTGACCAGACCTCTCTGTTACATGGCAGACAACATGGGTATGCATGTTGATGACCTCACTGACGGAAAGGCAGTCTGCTACTGGCGTCCATCCGCCCTTCTGTCCATCTGCCCATCCGTCCATGACAATATGATCCAATCAATATGTATATTGATTTCCTGTTGCTGCAGCTCTAATCTGGATTTCCATGGTCACATCACTCATTGCGATGAAGTGAACTTAGCTTCTTATTTTCTGGACAAAGAGCTTGTAGCTTTTTTTTAAAGAGATCTTGACTGACAGTCTTTTAGATCTTCTAAGGTCTTTGAGGGTTTTCCTGTGGATTTTGGTTTCTTTGTTACTCAGTTTCAGTCAAACCCTAAAGTTGTTGTTGTTGCTTTAGTTGTTGCCATAAAGAGGATTCAGAGATTGACAGAGAGCAGGTCCGGTGCATTATGTATGAAAAGCAGCAAAGAGGTGAAAGTGTATTCATGACCCCCTGCAGGTTTGGAAGATGGGTTGATAATGGAGATGTCATATACCTGTGACATCAAACAGAAATCACTGAATTCAAAGTTCCTCATTTCAAAGATAAATGGTTATGCAGACAGACAGAAAACCAGCCTTAATGTTAGTAGAACCAGAAAAATCTCAGCCCTGCTTTAATCCTTTGATCAGATCCTCTCGTCTTTATAATCTCTCAATTTCACTGTCATCAAGCTTTCATGAAACCTGATCTTTCTTCATCAACCGGTTTTACTACGTCTCTCACTCTCTTTAAAAGGCTTGCTGTCACCTGTTCACTGCTCCATAAAACTGTCCTCTTATTACATTGATCAGCTGCTCTCCTTCTCACACTTCCTGTGCATCTTATTACCCATTAGGATCACTCAGGTAAAAAAATAAAACTTGTCAGCTTTACTTCTGTTCTGTGCAACCTGTTCTGGGTTGTTTCACTGGTTTTTCGAGCACCTCTAAAGGACAGATGGAAGATTTCTTGAAGGAATTCTCCCAAATGCATCCTAAAATCAGGCATGCTCTTAATCTGAAGGTGGAGGACATTTTGATTGAGCAAGTTCTGATCAAACACCTCCAAACAAGCCTATACTAATGTTTAAGGTCAGGGGTGTCATTGTAATTATTGTAACAGAACTGCAGGACCAGCCAGGTTTATTTAACACTTCTGGAGTTCTGGATCCCTGCACAGATAAGGTAAGCCAGGAAGGTCAATTTAGTTACAGCTTTAAATACTCACCTATATTTGTCCCAATATAATCAAAGTCCAAAATGAAATATAAATAATACATTTAATTAATACAGCTCATTTCAAAAGCACTAATACCCGTTAGAGTTTTGTACATCTGTCAAAACTACAAATTCATTCTATTTTATTGAAGGTATTTTCCATTTACAGTCTGAGGTTGTTGCCCATTTGTCAATACTAAAACCAGCTCAGTCCCTTCCTTTAACTCGAACGTGCTTCCCTGTCCCACACCGTAAGGCTGCCCCCACCGTGTTTCCCCATATAGAGGTGACTTCAGATGGATTTGTAGTGTCTGCTCTCCTGCTCTTCTTCACATATTGACACTTCGGGCAAAGAAAAAAAAAGTTCAACGTTGGTCTCTTCTGAGTAGAGCCCCAAAAGACAGCAGGCTCATTTGATTTTGTTTAAGGATTTCAACATAAATACATCTGGAAAAAAAAAAAACATGCTGTACTTTTTTTTAGATTTCTTTTGTTAAAAAAAAAGTTTACATATTCATTTTTGACATTTCTGAAGTATTTTGTAATCTCATAAATTCATAATCAACTACACCAATAGAGTTCAAAGATTATTATTTTGGAAAGCTCTATAAATAAATTAACATTTTAAACAGTTTCCTAATTTCTAAAGAATTCTGGTTACCCATTGACCTTATGGTTTGTTTTCTGACAGACACTGTGAAAAGATACTTTAACAAAATTATGAGTTTCTACGTTTTTTTGGAAACTCAAATTTGTTTGGTTTTATTTTTAATTAAGAATGCTGAGGTTCCGGCCATAGAGCCCCAGTTTGTTTTTTTAGGGTATTAAAGGCGTAAAATGGGGACTAAGCATGAATCTGCTCCATTGAGCCTTTTGGTTTTTAATGTTCTGTACATGGATCCCTCCATTATTTGGGTCAAATGGTCCCAGTAAATCCAAGGGATCAAAAATGGACAGAGGTCGCCCTCTCCATGCTGTTAAAGTGTAAGTGTGTGTGTTCAGTGTGTACCTCTTCTAGTTTGAAGGTGATCATGGTGAAAGCTCGGAACACGCAGTCCGTCGGACCTGTGATGGTGATGATCCTCTCTGGACAGGAACCCTCTGAGATGTTGATCCTGGCACCGCTCTGTTGGGTTGGGCAGAGATGGAGGAATGGGGGGAGGGGGGTGGATTAGGACAATTTATTGGTGTTTGGGAAGTGGGAGACGAGAGGGCAAAGAACGGAGAGGTAGGGAAGGAGACAGGAAATGATGATAGTTATACAAGGAAAAGGAGTCGCAGTACAGGACCAGAGTTGTGAGTGATGGAGGGGTGAATGTAGGTTAATGGATACATGGAAGAGAGAAAAACATTAGTGGGAGGAAAGGAAACATGAGCAGAAACAGAGGAGAAGCACTACTTCTCCCTCACTACCTAAGAGACACGCTTCCATGATGCTGGAACAGAGAGGGACTCCAAGGAGGCTGGAAAAGGGATATAAGGATGAAGAGGAAGAGAGGGGGGGAATCATCAAGGAAGATTTAAATAAGAGGGAGGACAATGGACAAAGTTGTGACTGATTCCCAGGAACAGGAGAGAACAAATTTATTAAAGGAAGAGGAGAAGGAAGAATGAAGGGAGAGGGAGGGAGTGAGGGAAAGGATCAAGAGAGGAGAGAGACAAGGCAGTGCAAATATTTGAGGAGAAATAAGAGAAGGTGAAGATATAGAAAAGGTGCAGTAATAACCGTCTGGAGGAGGATGAAAGAGCCAAAAGAAGGAAATTGAAGTGCCAGTTGGGAAATTATAGATAAACAGAGTCGATTACAATTTATGGTAGGATTAAATACCCTCTGACAATCCTCTTTGATCTGGAGGACAAGTTCTGGTCTGGTTCGGTCAAAGTCAGAGACTGAAAGCAACCAGAGGCGAGTCTACACTGTAAAGTACAACAATATGCACATATATCTGTATAATTAACACATCCGAGCGTGTTACAGAGGTCCAAATAATACAGTGTTTGCCCAGTAACACAGGACAAACACACAACAAGGCTGAGGAGGTAACCTTTCATCTAGATGCTGGTGAAGATTCTCAGTCATCCAGGTCATAGTCATTCCAACAAAGTTAAAAACAATCCACTGGACTTTGTTTCCAAGTTTGAAGATGTTTCGCTTCCCATCCAGGAAGCTTTTTCATTTCAAAATGTCAGAAATAGGGTTGAGTATGGAGTGGTGTATGCAGTTCAATGCAGTGAGGAATGCTCTGATCTTTATATTGGAGAAACCAAATAACCTCTCCACAGACACACGGCCAAACACAGAAGAGGAACCTCCTCTGGGCAAGACTCGGCTGTACAGCAACACCTTATGGACAAAGGACATTCTTTTGAGGACCAGACTGTTCACGTTTTGGACAAAGAAGACAGGTGGTTTGAGAGGGGCCTGAATGAAGCCATGTTAAGAAAGAAAAAAAACAACATTAGAGGGGTTGGACTCATGTTTCAGCTTTCAAAACCCTACAATGCAGCAATAGAGTTGATTCCTTCTCTCTATCATCACAACCCCCACCCCCTTACAGGGGAATAGAAGACGTTGCCTGTTCAGCCAGAACAACAACTCCCCCAATGACCCCCTTTCAGAGACATAGACAGGTATCGGGTATTGCCAGCTAACAAAGAACCCAAACGACCCCCATTCCAAAAGGGCAAAGCCGATTGTCCAGTTCAATTTGTATATTTTCTAAGCCTAAACAAGGCTTTGTTTTTGGTCAAATCTATAAAGCCTCGAACTCAACGCCAATTCAGACAGACTTTGAATTGAAAAAGCTTCCTGGAGGGGAAGCGAAACATCATTTAACTTGGAAATATATTCTAGGGGATTGTTTTTTTTTTTTTTTTTTACTTTTATAGAATTTCATCTAGATATCATACATTTCCTGAAAATGCTTCCTAAATACAACAAATATGACCAAAGCCAGAGCAGAAAGGCTGTGCGTTCATCAGTCAGGTTTAATTGGACATTTTCATACTTTGGACAAAACGGACCTTTTGTAAGTTTGTGAACCCGGCATCAGGTCGTCTTAGCGTGCGATACACGAGCATGACCTATTTATCAGATACATCAACCCTAATGGTTTCCAACAGAGTGCTGTTTTTAAAACACTAGACACTCTTATGGTGTTTTAAAGTCTGTTTACTGCTGATCGAACAGAAGAAATGGAAACCATTTCACCCACAGTGGTCCTTCTAGCCACCCTTCCATGAATTATTCTCCTAACTTCTGATCTCATTACCCCCTACCTTTCTTTTTCCTGTCCTCATCTTCCCTTCATTCATCTGCTTTTGCCCCTCCTGTATTTCCTGTCTTCATAAAATCAATCCCTCTCTACTGAAGATTTTCCCTCTCTTCATTGCAGAGAGGAGCTGAATTTCAAGTAGCTTTGTAGAAAACATTTGGTTTGACCTAAAGGATGGTGTTCAGTGTGGAGATGTGTTTGTGTTGTTCCTACAGAAGCCTTGAAAGGCAAGAAAAAAAATCTAAAGTATTTTCAAATTTCTTTTTGTTGAACTCTGGCCCATAAAGCAGGTGATGTTTTTGGAAGTTTTTTTTCTAAGTCAAACCAAATTAAGCTTTCCTAAAGAGTGTGTCTGAAAAACAGGAGCTTAAAATTTTTTTAAGTTTAATTCATTATTTTATTTAATTTTTTTTCGTCCCGCTGAAGCCCGTCAGATTCATTCTGTAAACTCTGGCAGGTCGAGAGTCTCAGCTTTTTTCCCACTTGCCTTTCAGGGCATCCATATAAATATCCCACTGCCACTAGTTGGACATTCAAGACAAGAATCTGCCTGTCCTTGTGATCTGCTGTGCAGTACGTTTCAAACAGTTATCTTTATATTCCACTAATTAAAAAGAGAATTCTGAATAATTTCTCACTGGGTTTCATGAGTGATAAATTCCTAAAAAACACAGAAAAACTTTTCTGACAGTATTTCCTCATGAGTGACACACCTTTAGTTTGGTGCCGAATGCTCATCTTGTTGGATGCAGACTGTTTCCATGACAACTTTCAGCTCAGATGTGTTGAGTGTGAATTAAATATTATCCAATCAATGATCCAAGTATGAGAAATAAAGCAGCTATAAGGTTTAACTTTATGTTTGCAAGTTTCCAAGAAAACCAGGATGAAAAACTTTAGGCATAAACAGCTATTCAATGATTTTTAAGATTAATTTAACTGAAAATATATAAACTTACAAGTTTTAGAAGACCTCTATCTAAGCTAGCTTCTACTAACTCTTAATCTGAAACAAATACTTGGTGCAAAGTAAAACAAATGCATAAAATCTTATCCTTAGAGTGGAATTTGGTTGCTACCTTTCTGTCATTCAGAATATCAGGGTTAAAATGAGTACAACATAGATTAAACATTTCTATCAAAATCATTCCCTTTTCAAAAATTATACATCAACAGAGGGTGTTACAGAAAATAAGTATAAATTTTACTGAGCACCATCTTATTTCACATGTTTGTGGGCGGAATCGAAGCAGATCAGCCTCCAAAAAACAGCTTTTTCTCCTGACAGACTGAGGAAAAGTGGAAATCATCTCTTTCTAATTCCAGATTCAGCGTTTATTTGATGATCATCTAAAGAAATAAACACTGATAGACGCTTAGCGTCTAAATGAGACGCTGCACTGATCTTCAGCAGAAGTTCTGCACAACTGTTGAGCTTGGTAGCAGACCATGAATACAGAGGAAGGTCTGATACATTAATGATAAAGCATCTTCTGCTCTCTGCTCAGTCTTAACAGCTCATTCACAAAACAAGTGGCACCAATGATGGACCTGAGCTGTCAAAGAGATGTAGTTTAGCACTCCTCCAATAGACTGCAGCTTTCCTTTCCCAAACTTACTGGATCATAAGCAACAATCAGCAGAGGGAGGGAGAGAAAAAAACAAAAAACCAAAATGACATTATTGAAGTTTTATTAAACAGGCTGCAGGATTCAATTAAAAGAACAAATCAAAACCTTTAAAAATCCTAGCTACAGCTTTTTTTCATCAAATCCATTCATTTTTCAAAAATCATACAGTACTGGTAAATAAAATTATGAATTCTAATGTGGAAAAAATATTGTATATAATTAATTGTTTAATAAACGTGTCTGGTCCTAAATATATAAATATTTACTTCTAGTTATGATGCATCATTAACACAGAACCGTAGGTTAAAGCTGAGTGAGACAAAGTTCAGGCATTTTCAGGTCCTAGTAGCTCTGAGCTGAGGAATGTCTTCTTCTCATTGTTACATTTCTCAGATTTTAGCCAAAAGTAGTAAAACAGAAGTAAAACCAGCGTAAACATTACCCAAGCTTTTTAACCTTGGTGCCGATTAAAGAAAGCAAAGGGGCTCAAAAGCTAAGCTGAGGTTTCTGATTTATTTCTGGATTGGCAAGTTAAATGTTTGCCAAGTTAAGTATCAGCAGACCTGGCATCCAACCTTAGATCGCCCTGGATGGACTCAGAGCGTTTCCTCCTTTGGATAAACAACAATAGAAAGATGAATGCAGCCGATTCAGAGATGAGAACAGATTTTGCAGCCTTGAAATGAGGTGAAAAAAAATAATAGTGAAAAAAACTATTAAAAAAGCTGAGGAAGTTTAGCAGGTGTGAAATTAAGTAATTACTTCCCAAATCACAGGAAGGTCTCAAGTCAAGAATGGCAAGTCCCAAGTCACTTAATGAGCTACGTACACCTGAAACGTTAATGATGGGAGGAAACAAACTATTCTGATTAATATCATATATTTTTGTTTATATTTATACATTTGTGACTTTAAAGATAGCATAAAGTTATTACATGTAGGACACCCAACCACAAGTAATTAACGAGTCATTATGAGCTATACATGAGCCATTAATAAGGTACAGAAACAACTGGTGCAGATCATTGCTTTTATTTCTTAAGTATCATTTTAAGAGGTCAATTTTCAGACTTTAATGACATTATCAAGTCATTTTAACTAAGCCCAAGTCATGTCTCATATCAAATCTGTAACTTAAATCTGAGGCCAGTCAAGCCATCGAGTCAAACATCTCTGGTATCTAGAAGGGTTGTCAAAAGTATCGATACTGAAACGTTGTATCCGGATACAATACTCATTTTCAAAAGTATCGATACAGCCATCTAAAGTGCAGAATAGTGGAAAATGCACTTTCTGAACACTGTGCGATTGAATAATTCTGTGCATGTTTCAGTTTCAGACTTTTTTTGTAACAGGTGCAGCTGCTGAGAATTATTTTAGTTTAACTGGTTTGGCCAGTGTCATTGTTATGTCTGCAAAACATAGCCAAGGAAGCAACACTTAATTTAAGTTTTGTAAGTTTTTTATCAAGCTTGCTTAATATTGTGCACAGCATACAACCTCAAAATATAATTCTTATTGTTTTTTTTTATTTATTTCTTGTATTTTTTTAGTCATGAAAATATTTCTGCTAAATTTTAGAGTCTTTGTTTTTATTCTTGTTGTATCGAAAATGGTATCGAGTATCGAATATTTTACTTAGTATCGGTATCGAGTTGAAAAGTTAAGTATCGTGACAACCCTAGTATCAAGTATTTATGTCTTAATAGAAAACTTTAGCTAGCCAGTCTCAGGACTCCTGTTAAAGCTGCAGAAACAATGAATGGATGAGTGAGTTTTTAAATTAGGAGGATTTTGTTTTTCAAGCAGCTGTTCCCCATTTCTCCTCGACTAAATTAACTGGCTCTGATTGACGAGGAACTGGGACCTTATGATTCTAATCTAGCCCTGTCTTCTTCCAATCAGCCCACTTTCCTCCCCCGTGTCGTCCTAATGAGGGCAGCAGCACATCGCTGTGCTGTTTCAGTGTGGGATGCTTGTCTCCATTACTCTTTATTTGGAGAGGAGGGATGATGGACAGCCATGTCATCCAACTGGATTACTGAGCTCTGTTCTGCTTTATTAGGTCTTCTTGTTGCCTCAGTCTGTGTTCTCCAGGCTCCAGAGAAGCAGATGTGTGCGGACATCTGTGTTTTCGGAGCTGAGATGAAGAACAGCAACCTGACATTAATGCTTTTACTGACTTGATGAAGAGGGACATTGTCTTCTTCTGTTTGTGTGCTTCCCTGTTTATTATAACATCGGTTCCTGAAGGCTGAGTTTTGATGAAGAAGAAGATCTGAAACATGTGTTTCCGTATGAAATTCGCTTGAGAAAATTAATATAGTTCCTTGTTTTTGAATAAACAGCCTTGGAGAGAGTGAATTTCGCAGATAAAAAAAGAAGGCACATCTTAGAAATGAGGTGAAGCTGTGTCTTAAAGTGTTTTTTGTCCTTGAGAAGTAAATATCTCTTTAAATATTCATGTTTCCTGTCTGAGCTCCACTGAAATAACCAAGGAAAATTATCTGCTCTCATCTCATCTGCTGGTCCAGGGTTTAAGTTCTAATTATTTCACATAAGAAGTCTATTCCTTTTGTCTTTTATCTTTATATTTTTTTACTCTTCTTGAATAAATCTAAGGTGTTTTTTTTTTTATTAAAAATTATTTCCTGCAGCATAAACAGAGAGGGAGCAGAATTCAGAGATCTTGTCCAGTCCTACTAGGAGGCCACCATTATTTTCAACAACAGATTTAATATAAAGGTTTAAACCTTTTTAAGGCTTAAAAAAATTGCCTGAAAGATGCTAAAATGGAGCCTATACGGAAGTTCAACTGAATAAACTGATTATTCGCCTTCATTCGACTACGAAAGCCAATTAGCTTTGAACCATGACTCCACGAAAGCCAATCAGCATCCAAAGATCATCCTAAAAGGCCTCAGATCCGCAACTTGTCTGCTACCTAGTGCGCAGGCGGTGGTTGCGCCGTGTGACTTCATTCAGGTGACCCAGTTTCAACCCACCTCCAGCCTCTCCTCCACCGTCGTAGCTAAAACTTCATTCCTCACGGACTCTTATTTGAACCGGTCCAGCAGAGGACTGCCATGTTGAGCCTGGTTCTGCCAGAGGTTTCTTCCCAACGGGGAGTTTTTCCTCTCCACTGTCGCTTCATGCTTGCTCATCATGGACAGGTTCTCTCAACCTGTGTTATCCAAACTGGACTTCCATCTTCCAGGTCCCTGAGTGAAGCTCTAGTATCAGCTCATGCAATTCACTGGATCTCCCCACAAAGCTCAGCAGACCGCCTCGCTAACCAGCAGTCTATAGACTGACCAACTTCATCTATCTCCACTCCACCACCGGTTTCAGGCCTGGGAAACAGCCCTGTACTTTAATCCTGTTCATGCATATCTATAAAAATTAAGCGCTATGTTTCCTGCTGAGGTCTGAGCACTGAAGACCAAGTAATTGTATTATTACATTTCTTCTAATTGTCTGGTCTCTCCATCAGAGTTTTTCAGATTGAACTGGCTTTAGATGAAAGAAGAAGCAGAGTACTAAGAACGTAGGACAAACAGGAGAGAAATGTCAAACTTTATTTTGAAAAAAAAAAACACACACACACAAAACAGGGACAACTAGAAAAAATGACAGTCTGAAAACGAGAACAAGAATGAAGAGAAGGAAAGAACACGGAGGAGGGTAAGAAAATAAAACCGGGCCCATTTCTACCAGCCAGCCGTGGCTCCATTGGCTAAATGTGAAGGAGGGGATTTCACCTTAAACCATCTAATATTGGCCACTGGTTCCCCAGTAGAGAGAGACAAAACAGAGCCTATAGTTCATGAACTTCTGGACATAATTTCACTTTATCCATTATTTAAAAAGTCACTCTGACTGCATTGCATCAAAACAGCCCCGTAATATAACGGAGGTGACAGCAGTGGCTTTATGGAGCAGAGCAAACAGGTTCTCCAGCTGATGGTCTAAACATGAAGCCATCGTAGAGCATAGACTGTCCACACTGAACATGCTCCATTTAATGAAACCTGTTCTCCAGAACCATGAGGTCAGAATCACTTTATAAAAGCTGGACCAAAACTACACAATATTGACTTGTAGAAGCATTGGAAGATGCTTCTGTTTCCAGTCATGAAACTGATCAGGTGTTTCAAAGTCGTCGCCAGAAGCCCAGCCAGCTGTTAGGCTCCTACTCTATTTTACAAATGTCTCCTTTAACGCACAAGTTCACATTACAATCAATCTTCATCACAATTTTTGAGGATACAGAATCCCATAAAACAAGAAATACTACTTCCCCTTTTTAGCGCTGTCACACTTTGGGTTTTGGTGTTGAAAAATCAATATTCAATAAATTTATTTGACAACAAACATTCATCTTTAGAAAATTGCATCTCTCAAGGTTTCATCTTAGGGCTGTTTCCTTTATTTTTCTCTTGAGCACCAACTGATGGTTTACTAAGGTCTCATAACAGATTCATGCAGACATCTCACCCTTTGCACTGCAAAAAAAAGAAATCTAAATAAGTCATTTTTTTCTTAAAATAAGTGTATTTTGTCTTGAATGGAGGAGGTAAGTGCCAAGACAATTTACATTTAAAATAAGAAAAAGCAACTCCATTGTCTTATTACAAGTACATATTATCTAAATATCTTATCTTACCTACTAAAATTAAGGGGATATATACTTGATTTAAGAAATTTTTACTTATTTCTAGGTTGTTTTTCCAGTGTGGATCCTAAACACATTCTAATTAGATCAGACAACATAGCTATAAATAATAAGAAGCCTATACTATGAGTACTTTTGACTCAAATATCAAATGAAGCTGCTTCCATCTTAAAAACATCACCAGAATCAAGGGATTCAATCAGTTTACTGTCCAGCTGTTAGATTACTGTTAGAATCTGTTAAATCAACAGAGCAGAGTTGTGACCCTGGTCATCAGATGGATAAACAGGCAATAACAGCGAGACATTTCAACACGAAAACAAAGAAAGCATCAGAAACCATTATATTAATAATTGACTAATTTTATCCCTTTTACTTTGCTGTAAAATCTTCCAGAATGATTGCATCAGACAGTGAGGCTGATGGCTGATGGTCATTTATTGTTAACCCACTAAATTCAAAGCTTCTTTTCAAACTATGTGCTGATGATTACAGTCTTTATTATTAACATCTCTTTTTATTCAATTATTTAACAACATTTTCTCCGTAGTTCCAATTTTACTTTATTTCAGATCTGTAATTGACAACAGAATAGACCTATATGCTTTCATATGCATTGACTGTTTACTGTCTGGAAGTCATTTTATGTGTTTTTTCTAATCAGAAATAACCTGTGTCCATACCATTGGACATTTTATGCCTGATTAATCCATATTTTAGAGTTAAATGATGTAAGAACCACAGATTTATTGTTTAACCATAACTTTACATTTAAATTGCTAGCTGATGTACTTTATATTTAAACATTCTGTTTCTCTGTTGCACTGCATGTTTAGGTGATTGTGTTCATTTCTTTTGGATTCTTGTTTTCCACCTCCTTGTTGGGGGGATCATTTTAGTTCCAAAGCGACTCCTCTCAGGGAGGCTCTGCATCTTTGCTCTGATATATAAATGTTGGTATTCACAGCAGGTGTTCAGAACATTGTGAGTCACTGATGAGCCGGAGTTCTGCTTTCTCTGAGATGAATGCAAACTATTCCAACCTATCGATTCCCATGTCTAAGTATTCATGTGGCTGCAGCTGCAGCCTGATTACAAATAAAACTTTTCTCAGGAGATGCAAGAGCAGCCGTTGATCGGGGAAACATTATGGAAATAAACCATGGGAGCTCTGCTTTTTAATGAAAGTATTAGAATTTTGGATGAATTTACAGACGTTTGTAGTCAGGGATGAGGATCATAATGCTTGGCTGAACAAGCTTCTTCTGCTGGAGATTTAAAAGTTTTATTAGAAGCACAAAGATACAGAATTCTTCTGCTTTGCTGTTTAGTTTTACTGCTTCAACTCAGAGAGGAATGGAAGAGAAAGTATTTCATTTTTAAGGAGATAAAAAAAGATACTTACCCCCTAAAACTAATCGGTTTTTCTTAGTTGTTAGTGATAACTGGAAATGAATCTTTAACATCACAAGGGAGGAAAATTGACCCACTCTTATTTGCTACATTGTTTTAATTTCACAACATCATACTGCCATCACCGTGTTTGACTGAAAGTAGGTTTTGTACTCAACAAATTATGGAGAAAACGCCTTCCTAAAGGTAAGTTTCTATCCCATCAGTCCATAGAATCCTTTCCCTTAAAACTTTGGGATCATGAAGATGTTTCTGGTAAATATAACAGTGTTTCCATTCAACTGAATTTTGAATTTTAAGCAAACTTCTCGACGTTTGATAAAAAGCAAATGCAAATGTGCCTTGTTTCCGCTGGTCTTAAAGCAAATTAACCAAGCGTAATATTGTGATACATCATCGTCTACATTTTGGCCTCATGCATGCCCGTAATAAACAGGAAGTAGAGGCTGCAATCTGTTGGAACTCAGATTAGAAATGAAGGAAAGTTTTAATAAGTGTATTGCTACTGAGAAAGCTGTTCTTACGTTAACATGTCGGCTCATAGCTGACATGTTGGTTCCAGCCATGTTTACTCTAATAACAGGAAGATCCAGCAAGATGCCCACATTAGAAACAGCTGATCAGTCATGCGAGGTTAAAGTTCGTAAAGTCAGAGCTAATTCAAACAAAGTGTCTCCATCTACTCTTCTGTGCATCAACGCTTTTTCACAAAAGCCAAAAACCACCTCAAGAGAGCAAAAAACTTTTTTTTCCCCCAAATTTGCTGTTTCCAGTAAGCTTTTCTGATGCAATACTTAAAAATGCATAATAGAAAAAGCTGATGGAAACGCTCCTTATGGGACAGGTCTTTTTGTCAACAGCGAGTCTGGACCTTGACTCTCCCAGGAAGGCCATTTGTTATTCAGTCTTGAAACAAGCCTTGATGTATTTGGATATTTTGTATTTTAAATGCAAAATGAGCATCGCTCCTTTATCACTTACTGTAGCCACGCAGGTATCGCTATGTATGCTGGGAATTGTTGTTTACAGAGTCTATAATGAATACCAATGTGGTCAGCAAGGTGGCTATATAAAGTGCACCCGAACTCTCCGGATGTGCATCTTATTTCATGCAACGCAGAACATTACAGATAATCTGCTGGTCATCATGGGAAATACTGTCTTCGTTCAGGCAAAACTATACAGTTTTTGTCCACTGGGGGGAGCCAAAAGCGACTAACACTGAAAGTTTTAAAGAACTGCTTTAACCTCAGACATTAAAAAAAAGCTTAATGTTCAGGGGATAAATCAACCAATGAAATAAAAAGAAAATGATAAGTAACTTCACTGAGTGAGATCATATTTAACCTGAAGAGTAGGTATCCTTTAGTGACCTTTGACCTGTCTGGAGTTCAGTTCAATTCCATTCAATAATCCCAAAGGTAAATTCAGAGGTTGCAAACCTCTGTGCTTCAGGCTGAAGATTTCTACTCTAAAAGTTTCTCAGTCATCCGGGTCATGGCAACCACGAAACAGGCTCAAATTGGAAGGCAACCCAGAATTTTACCCTTTTTTTTATAAGAACCAAATCCAGGAACAGGCCAGCACACACCAACCACCTCCCCTCATAACTTGGCGTGCAGCTCCATGTCTCAGCAGGGCAGCTTTAAAAGCCAAATTCTCCCTGCAGAACAGGACGTCCTGCAAGTTTTCCTCCATCCCAGTAAAAGTTTACTCGATTGACAGCAGACCTCTAACATGCACTAATTCCTCCTGGTGATAAACACAGTTGCACTCTCATCTTAACGATCATACATCATATTTACAGTTGCTTTTAGCAAATGAAATTGGCATTCTAATAGAAGCAGGACTCAGACTGTATTTGATGGAAGACATTTTTAGGCACATGTCTAAATGCCATTATATGTACTATTCTATGAACTGTTGGAGAGGAAAAAACTGCACTGTTGAAAGAGGCAATGTTTAAAAAGCATTTTTTTTTCTTCTCGCTGTGCTTTATTATAATCCCATTTAGTATGATTTATAATTTTTTCCCTCCATTTCATGCCTGCCTCTCTGACATGGATGCTAATGCAAAGAAAGAAGACAGATACTCACTACCCCCAACACCCCAGACATATCTTTTGATGCTAAAAGAGATGTTTTATTTTCTAGAATCACAGCAGGAGCTCCGAAACATCGCACACCTTGAGCTATTTATTCTTTCATCCTTCAGATCTATAGAAACAGTTCAGTAACATATTTATCTGTGCTCATTGAACGCTCTGATTGAAACTTTTACTACCGGCCCTTTCAGATACAGACTACAGAAAAAAAAGAAATGTATGAATGTTTTATGCATGGTAATGTATATATAAAACCATATGTATGTATATAAGGAAGCTGGATACGGCACAGAGAATTAAACTAATACCTCTGACTTGTCATTGTGTCAGGGAGGATCGCTGCAGCGGCTGTAATTAGCCGAACACATGTGAGCTGCATTTGAAGGGTTGTCATGGATCAGCAGTAGAAGATGAGGAGGAGAGATGATGAGGGGCTTACCTCTTCTCGTATTCTCTTCACGGTTTCTCCTTTCTGTAGAGAGAGGAGCAGAAAATAACATAAGGTTCTTGACAGACTTTAAGGAACAGCGCCGAAGTGCTCAGAGATAATAAAGGCTTAATAAAATGCTCCATTAATGACAGAACAGAAGAGAAGGATTCTGTCTATTAAAGCCAAACTGTTTATGTGCATCTTAAATGAAACTAGACTCTTCTGTTTAATCAGTGCACTGTAAAACGTCTCACTTTAAAGATACTGGAGGTTTATGGTTATGCAAAGTCAAACCCATCATACGGTCTATTTGGGCATTGATTAATTAACATATTACTCACTAATCAATAAAAACAGTTAAATAGGCAGGGGAATGTCAAGCCTTATTGGCTTTCACTAACTCCTCCTGGCTGGATCAAACTTACACTTAGTGGAACCTACCTTTTCATATAAAAATGTACTAAAACTTTGCAGCAGCTAAGCACCCAGAACAACTTGACTCAAGGAGCAGTATCTTGTGTGTGTATATTATGTACATGTGTGTTTGTTGTGTGTGTTTCTATTTATTTTAATCTTTTTTTAATGAAATGTAATCCTATAATGATTAAAAGTGTTTTTACATTTAATATATGATATATGATATCAAACCTTTCCAAGATGTATTTGTTACTTCAGAGCCTAAAATTCAGTTTGAAAAGCAAATTCATAACATTTTCATCCCTTTTCTGTATATTATATGAAAATATTTCCTCCCCAAAGAATAACATTGTTGCATTTTATTTGTTGGTTACTGAAAAATCAGCAGGGGAATAGTCATTCCTTCTACATCTGGCCTGTCATTGCCATTATTGTTAATATATAGTAGAAATGGGAGTTTTCCACATTTATCCTGGTTGTTGTTTATATTCCACCTCAGGCCATTATTAGCAAGATGTTGCTACATTTGTCCAACCAGACGAAGAAGGTGGTAAAAAAAACACAACAACAACAAAAATATCCAGACTCCCTGTTCATTGTTATTGGGGATTTTTAAAGCACAAGATAATGTTGACAATGAAACCATTAAACCAATAGCAGTGTTTTCTGTTTCTTGGATTGACTGAGTGAGCAGCAAGGCTCAGATTGCAGCAAGTAACTGTTCAAATTAAAGCCAAAAGCAAACACTGAAAATATAAATATTAACATCTTTCATAATGTGAGGTCTTTTTTCAGGTTAGTATATGAAAACATGCCCAATCCAAGATGTTCTGCTTAGATTGTTGAAGACTGAGTGCAGAAAGAAGTGCTTTGGAACAGTTTAACTCACAGCTCATTGCATCACTTTTCATTAGAGTAGGTCCTTTAAGACCCCTGCCAATAGGGGCTGTCCCATAGACTGACATGTAAGACCAAGAGGTACAGTAATGTTCACCGCTTGGTTTTTAGGACAAAGCATAAGCTGTGATACTTTCTCTAGTTAAAATGTATGGAGACATAAAGCTTAAGTCCAAGTTATTTTACCAGAGTGAAAGCAGCCAGTTTAGTGAAAAACAATAATTATTGTGGGTTTGAGAGTTAAGAATTCAAAGCTCTTTTAATGAATGATGCTTCTTGTCTCCCGACTCCAGGAAGCCCTGAAGCAGTTTTCTGATGCTCCAGGCTACAAACAGGTTAGAGCGACTGACTCCGAGTTTCGCATATAAATCAGCTTAGAAAGATGAAATACCCTGAGGAATAAAGAGAAAATTTCCTGCAGTAAATAAAGAAAGTAAATGTCACTGTCCCACTAGTCTCCCTAAGTCTCATTTTAGAGAAACTCGGTTCTGCTCTGCTGCAAGCCTTTGGAGACCACTTCCTGCTCTGCTAATGCATAAAGAAGACAGTGAGGAGAATTTGGGTGTCTGCTGCAGGAAATCAGCTGCTTCTGCACATATAGGAGTATTCAGAAGATTTTAGACTTAGACAACTTTTATTGTCATTTTGTATAAACAGAGTTTACACAAAACAAAATTACCTTTAGTACAGCTTTCCACACAGTAAATCTTCCTTTTTATTCCATAAAGTGCAGCAGTGATCAAATGTAAACAGTGAAGGAGAAAAAACAAACAAACACATATTTGGTGGTGGATGAGGGGGGATGGCATTCCCCTTCTTAAAAAAAATCTTTAAATTTATCCCCCTTTTTAAATGACCATCTTCCCATACCATCCCTTGTAACATTTCATTGCTG
This sequence comes from Cyprinodon diabolis, assembly GCA_030533445.1. Classification (NCBI taxonomy): domain Eukaryota; kingdom Metazoa; phylum Chordata; class Actinopteri; order Cyprinodontiformes; family Cyprinodontidae; genus Cyprinodon; species Cyprinodon diabolis. Next base: position 44,425,968 of record CM060081.1, on the reverse strand, counting down.
TAAGTGTACAATTTCTACTATATATTAACAGTAATGGCAACAATATTGCCATTTCAACTTTTGGCGGTCTTACGAGTCGCCTGAGCAAACTAAATAAAGTCAAAGAAGTGGCCTACCATGACTATGAAGCTGATCCCAGAGGGATATTTGTCCTCTGCATTTGTCCCTAACTATGCAGGGGCAGTGATAGCCAGCATCGAATGCTGTGAAGCCTTTTCCACGACAGAAGAAGAAAGTTAATATATTTGTAGTATTATAATATTTTCGTATTTTCCTGAGACATTTAGAAATTGTTGCACTTCCATGTCTCCTCTTATACAGCGGCTTTACTTGCAGCTCTTGAGAGCAGCTTTTGTTCAAAGAAAAGACAGAGAGATGACGGAGTCCAACTGCCAATCTGACATGTGATTAATGAGTGTTTCATGTTGTTGGAGAATTACACTGACATCCGCTCTGATCTGAAAAGCCAAATAGCTAAAATATGTGGACATATTTATATTTGTGTTTTTTCTTCCATTATGTAGTTTCTTAACATTTAACATGATGTGACAGAGGTGCTGCTTTACTGTGATCACAAATTAACCTGCTGCAGCAGCAGTTAGTAACTCACCTTTCCGATAATGCTCCCAACTTCCTGTGGAGGAAAAAAAAACAACCGGTTAGAAAAATATTCACTTCTATCTGCAGCATTAAAGGTTGGTGAACTGTTGGTGAACTTGTTTTGGAACAGCAGGGTGACAAAACTGTCTACAGAGTTATTATCTGTACAACATTGATTTAAAAGGAACATCAAACGACATAAATCAACCCTTGTGACTTTGCTGCTGATGGGAAACTGATGCACTTTATGGCTGGATCCACTGCTTTTCCTCTGTCCTGTCCATCAGCAGATCTCTGTGTAACTATGTGTTTGTGTGTGGAATGTTTTCCCCCTTTGCTGCAACCAATGTCTGTGAACAGATTTGTCCCTAAGGGATAAATAAAGTTGTCTGAATCTGAAAATTCAGTAACTGAGACAGCGTTAGATGTTGGAGTATTTAGCATTTCAGATACAAACTCGTAAACTTGAAACATTGATCCAATAGAACCAACTATTCTATCCAGCTTTTATTGTCATTACACTGATACAAGTACAGAGCAAGTACAAGCAATTCACTCTTCATTTATTTTATTTTATTTTATTTTTTTTGTGGTTTTTACGGCTCTAGTGGCTCATAGGAAAGGGGGTATGAGAGAGGGGGAGAGACATACGGCAAAGAACCACAGGTCGGATTCCAACCTGGGTCAGCCACGTTGAGGACTAAGGCCTCCATACATGGGTCGTGCGCAATAACCACTGCGCCATCTGCACGCCCGACTCCCTCCATTTAACCCATCCCCTAGGGGGAGCAGTGGGCACTGCCCCGGAAGCAGTGTGGCATTAAGGGTCTTTGCTCAGGTACCCAGTGTGGCAGTCTGTGGGAGTGGCGCTCAAACTCAGAACCTCTCTATGCCCTATCCACTAGACCAGGCATCTCCAGCCTCGGTCCTCAAGGGCCGCTGTCCTGCAGGTTTTAGAGGTTTCCCTGCTTTAGCACAGCTGATTATAATAATTGTGTTGGGATCTGGAGATCTGCCACCTTTCTCCAGCAGAGAGCGCCCTGGGTCTCCTGAGCTGAAGCCACCTGCACACCAGAGGCTGATTCATCTGATCAGGAGACCAACTATATAAGCAGCGGCTTGACTTCTCTTCAGCGCTGGAGTGTTGACCAGTTTTGGTTAGCAGAACCTGAGCCTCAGTCTGAACTTAGAATCTCTGTCTGCTCTGGAGAGTAACCCTGATCCTAACCAGTCTCTGTCTTCTCTGCTTCATAGGAAAACCTGATTGAAGTCTGTAGCTCTGGAGGAGCTCATGTTTGGAAACCTGCCTGCCTGCCCAGAGAAGCCAAACCTGAAGATCCTCAGTCTGTATCTCCCAGTTAGTTCTCAGGAGAGAACTAGGAGAACAACTCAAGGTCTGAACCTCGCTAGCCTGAAGCTAAGCTCTGCCGCTGCTAAGCTCTCTGCTGAATCCACAGTCTCTGGACCCAACCGGTTCCCTCTCTCCACCGATCAGTCTGAACCTCATCAGGTACAAATCAGAATCAAAACTCTGTCAAGACATCACTGCTACCTGGCTAACCAAACAATCCCTCTCTGCAGATTACTCTGTGAAACCAAGTCCCGGACCAGTACCAGAACCAGTGCAATTGTTTACTCTGTGTGTGTTTACCAGATAAACTGTTAAACTTTTACTCTGTTTCCTGTGGTGTTCTGCGTTTGGGTTTAATCACAGAGACCCATAATGACAGAACACTCCGGCCACAAACAAAACCCAGCAGACCACCTCCGGAGGTTGATTGAGGAGCAAGCTGCTCAAATCCATTAACCCTCCGTGAGTTAAACACACGTATTGAACATCAGAATCAAGTTCTACAGGAATATGCTGGCTATGTGAGAAACGCTAACGCAGCGCCTGCCGAATTTCCTGTTCCGGAGCCACATCCACCTCAAAGGTCAGAATCTGTCACGTCACTTCCGGAATTCCGTCCGTGTCTTCCTGAAAGATTTTCAGGTATTCAAAGCAAATGTAAAGGATTTTTGTTTCAGTGCCAGTTCATAACATTCCCCCGCCCGCTAGTTTGGAGGATTTAATCAGATTAACCATCCGGTTGGATAACAGACTCCGAACTAGGAACAGGTCTAGGCAAAGAAGCCTTAATTTTTCTGTTGCTGCTCCTGCATCTAACAGCACTTCTGTTTTTTCTGGATCTCTAGAGCCCAGTACCAGACCAAGGATTAAGAACCAATCTTCTTCCGCTTCTGTTCATGCTACTCACTTTGTCTCCTCGTCTACAGAAAGAGCTGAGGTCGAACCCATTCAGATTGGGCATACAAGGCTTTCCAATGAAGAAAGACAGCGGAGGTTCAGGGGAAACCTGTGTCTGTATTGTGGTGAGCCTGGCCATTTTATCGCCACATGCCCAGCTAAATCAAAAGCCGGGGTCCGTCAGAGGATGTGAGGAGACTGACGGACCATCTAAGATCTGAAAAATCTCCTCACCTATTGTTACCTGCTACTCTGTTCTGTTCTGATCAGACTCTCACTTTGTCAGCTTTCATAGACTCTGGTTGTGAGAGAAACCTCATTGACTCAAATCTGGTTCAACAGCTGAAGATTGAGACCATTCCTCTGAAGAAGCCTCTCAGAGTTTCAGCTATCGATGGGAAGAAGCTGCATCAAGTCACTCATCAGACATGGCCATTAGAGCTCCTTATCTCTGGAAACCACCGTGAGACTCTAAAATTTTTTGTTTTTCCCTCTGCATGTTCATAAGCAGCTTCAAAGATTCCTGGGGTTTGCTAACTTCTATAGACGATTTATCAGAAACTACAGTCAAACAGCTCTACCCCCCACAGCTCTGACTTCTGTTAAGAAGACGTTCCACTGGTCTGCAGAAGCCGAAGCAGCTTTTAACAAACTGAAGGCTCTCTTTTCCAGCGCACCCATATTGATTCAACCTGACCCCTCTAAGCAATTCATATTAGAGGTGGATGCATCTGATTCTGGAGTGGGAGCTGTGTTGTCTCAACAGTCTGACTCAGACCAAAAAACTCACCCTTGTGCCTTTTTCTCACGCAGACTTTCTCCAGCAGAGCAGAACTACGATGTTGGTGACAGAGAGTTACTAGCTATCAAGCTAGCCCTGGAAGAGTGGAGACATTGGCTTGAGGGCGCTGAACACCCTGTCTTGGTTTGGACGGATCATAAGAACCTGTCTTATATTCAGTCTGCAAAGAGATCCAACCCACGTCATTCCCGTTGGTCTCTGTTCTTTTCCAGGTTTAATCTGATTATATCTTACAGACCCGGTTCCAAGAACATCAAGCCCGACTCTCTTTCTCGCCTTTATTCATCTGATAAACCTGAAACACCCGAGCCTGTTCTCCCTACTACTTGCACGGTTGGAGACGTTTCCTGGGAGATCACTGATCTCATCAACCTAGCCTTGGCTTCTGAACCTGACCCAGGTAACGGACCTCCAAACAGAACTTATGTCCCATCCTCTGTCAGATCCCGTCTCATCCAGTAGATGCATGCAGCCAAGTTCTCTGCCCATCCTGGTGTAAGTAGAACCATCGCCCTCATCACACAACGTTTTTGGTGGCCGTCCCTTCACAAGGACGTGAAGGAGTACGTGCTGGCCTGTCCCATCTGTGCCAGGAATAAACCGACCCACCAGCCACCTTCTGGGCTGCTACATCCTCTTCCTGTCCCGTCTCGTCCATGGTCCGACATTGCAGTGGATTTCGTTACAGGTCTCCCAGTTTCCAGGGGTATGTCAACCATTCTAAGCATTGTTGATTGTTTTTCCAAGGCCTGTCATCTGGTTCCCCTCAGGAAATTACCCACAGCTTTCCAAACCGCTCAGCTCCTGGTCAAGCATGTCTTCCGCCTGCATGGTATCCCACAAGAGATCCTTTCTGATCGAGGTCCCCAGTTCATCTCTCAGGTCTGGAAAGCTTTCTGTTCAGCCCTTAATTCTAAAGTCTCTCTCACCTCTGGATATCATCCACAGACTAACGGCCAAATGGAGAGGATGATTCAGGAGTTAGAGTCCACTCTCCGTTGCCTGACATCCAATAACCCGACTGACTGGAGTCAGTTTCTGGCATGGGTTGAATACGCACACAATACTCAAAAATCTGCTGCTACCGGTCTTTCTCCTTTTCAGATATCAATCGGCTACCAACCACCACTCTTCCCAGCAGACGAAAGAGAGATCTCGGTCAGAACTGTCCATCATCACATCCGTTGTTGCCATAGGGTGTGGAAGGAGACCATCACTGCCCTCAACCGAACCTCTGTTCAAAACAAAAGATCTGCTGACAAGAAACGTCGTCCCGCACCCGATTATACCCCTGGGCAAGAGGTATGGCTATCCACTCGAGATATCCCGTTAAAATCTATGTCCAAGAAACTCTCCCCCAGATTCATAGGTCCATACAAGATCGCTCAGGTCATCAACCCATCTGCTGTCCGTCTGCACCTGCCACCCACTCTCCGCATACACCCCACTTTCCACGTCTCTCAGGTTAAGCCTGTTCTCACCAGTCCTCTGTGGCCTCCGTGTGACTCCCCTCCACCCGCCCGGGACATTGATGGCCACCCTGCATTCACCGTTCGCCGGATCGTGGACTCCAGTCGCCGGGGTCGCGGTTGGCAGTACCTCGTCGACTGGGAGGGCTACGGTCCGGAGGACCGCAACTGGGTTCCTGGGTCCTTCATCCTGGACCCATCACTCATTGAGGAATACAAGAACTCCCTTCTGTCCACTTCCTCTTGAACGCCAGGAGGCGGTCGTTGAGGGGGGGGGTACTGTTGGGATCTGGAGATCTGCCACCTTTCTCCAGCAGAGAGCGCCCTGGGTCTCCTGAGCTGAAGCCACCTGCACACCAGAGGCTGATTCATCTGATCAGGAGACCAACTATATAAGCAGCGGCTTGACTTCTCTTCAGCGCCGGAGTGTTGACCAGTTTTGGTTAGCAGAACCTGAGCCTCAGTCTGAACTTAGAATCTCTGTCTGCTCTGGAGAGTAACCCTGATCCTAACCAGTCTCTGTCTTCTCTGCTTCATAGGAAAACCTGATTGAAGTCTGTAGCTCTGGAGGAGCTCATGTTTGGAAACCTGCCTGCCTGCCCAGAGAAGCCAAACCTGAAGATCCTCAGTCTGTATCTCCCAGTTAGTTCTCAGGAGAGAACTAGGAAAACAACTCAAGGTCTGAACCTCGCTAGCCTGAAGCTAAGCTCTGCCGCTGCTAAGCTCTCTGCTGAATCCACAGTCTCTGGACCCAACCGGTTCCCTCTCTCCACCGATCAGTCTGAACCTCATCAGGTACAAATCAGAATCAAAACTCTGTCAAGACATCACTGCTACCTGGCTAACCAAACAATCCCTCTCTGCAGATTACTCTGTGAAACCAAGTCCCGGACCAGTACCAGAACCAGTGCAATTGTTTACTCTGTGTGTGTTTACCAAATAAACTGTTAAACTTTTACTCTGTTTCCTGTGGTGTTCTGCATGTGGGTTTAATCACAGAGACCCATCATGACAAATTGCAGTAGACCAAAAGCCTGTTAATCAGCTTTCAATTAAAATCAGCTGTGCTGGAGCAAGGAAACCTCTAAAATCTGCAGGACAGCGGCCCTCGAGGACTGAGGTTGGGGATGCCTGCACTAGACCACCACTCCCCAACTTTGCTACTTCCTGATCATCAGCCAGCTCCTTTGGTTTCTGTATTTTATTACTGGATAGACTGATTAACCCAGGTGTGACTGGCCAACAACAATAAGGTTAAAATTTTAGGAAGTAGTGGATAAAGACAGAAACAATGACCTGACAGTTGAATCTGTTTAGTCTACTGACTGAACCTTCTACCAATGAGTTTGAAGTTTATTGTTTATTTTCTGGACTTCAGGAGTGGGAAGTAAAAAGAAATAGGCCCAGTGCAAATGTCAATTTGGAGCTCATGCAGACCATTGAAATTCAAAAAGGCGTCACAGCAGTGATGTTAAAACCATTAAAGATGTCAAAGCATCATGTGGTAAAAAGTCTCCCTTTCACACTTAGCAGGTAAACAGAACACGACCATCCATCCTGATGGGAAAACACAGTACGAAGCTCCATAAACCAAACATTGCCACCGGATGCCTCTTAGCTTAATGTTGCAGACTCCTAAGAAGCTTGTAAATCACAGAATCTAAATCTCTAACTTTAGTCTCTATTACTATGCCAAAACTAGTAACAACTGCTAATGTTGGTACAGAGATGTTTTGAAATTAATCATTATAAATCTGTGTGATAAATAAAGAGCAGCTCTAATAGATTTATTGGACTTTATCAAATCCCAGTAATTGTCCAAGAGGCCAGCACTATCGCTTAGCACATTGTTTAATCCAATTAATTACAAGAAGGTACTGTCCTTTTAGAGGCGACATGTTGAACATTTGGCCTTTAAGTATTTTTTATCAAATGAAAGTGGAGCTGTGACCACGTCTGGAGCCTCATGTACAGCAGATTGATTTAATTTAGCTGAAAGTGAATCTGAACTTCAAATTTACTTTGTGTTCGCAGAAAAAGGACCTTAAAAGAGGGATTGCCTTCGAGTCAATGAGTCGATGCAAGCAACTGGTTTTCCTTAGAATAATTTTCATTCTATAATCTGGTTGAACTGTAACGTACCTTGAGATGACGTGGTGTGAATTGGCGCTATAGAAATAAACTGAATTGAATTGAAAGGACCTATCTTTATGTTACAGGTAAAATTTTGACAATTGTCTGTTACATTATTTAATTCAGCTATTTTGACCTTAACCCCTCTATACACTAAATATAACGAATGCAGTTATCCATATATTTGTCATAGCTCCGCTTTCTGATATAACAGTTTACTTTGGAACTGGGAAGTTGGAGTGCCATACATTTACGAGGTGATGAGATTCCCAGTTTCCTGTTTGTGGACACTTGTAGTTTCTATTGTTTTTTTAGGCCAATACAGACTGTTAACACCACAACAGTGACAAACACAGTGTTCCATCTATTCTAAGATCCAAGTACAAATAAAATGCACAATCAAACTATCTCAGTCAGATATGCCCCATAATGGGGGCAGAGCGCTTCCTTCACTCGTTACCTTTCCGTGCATGAGAAGGCGCAGCGTGAGCGTGACCCCCATGGCCCCGTCTCCAAACTCCTGTTCACAGCTCATAGTACGGGTGGTGGTGTGGTGGGTGAAGGTGTGGGTGGACTCTGCTGCTAAGAGACGCATGAAGGTCCAAGGCCCCGAGGCGAGTGGAGCTGTGCAGAACACCACAGAGAATGTTTCGGAAGAACCCGCTGAGGAATGCTTAAAAAGCCCCGAATAAAGTCGGGGGAAAACACAGGTTTGGTGATTGGGATTCTGATGGCTGTACTGGACTGGTAAAACTGTTGGTAGACAGGGAAGCGTCCTTCTTCTTCCGTGTCTCGTTCTGTAGGAAGCAGACAGAGAAGATCTCATGAATACACAATTTGTCAACTTTTGAATTAACTTCTAGATTTTTACCAGCTGGTTCAGATATTTATGGCTTTTTACCTTCTGGAATAAAAAACAACATAAAAAAAAAAAAAACATCTGTTAAAACCAAACAGTTAGGTTCATTGCTGCTACCTTATGGTGCTTAGAGTTTAAATGGGAAAAAACAAACAAACAAAAATAAAACTCCAAGCATCTCAAAAAATATGTTTAACATATGGGTCAGTCAACATTTCTTTACAAGCTTGAAGGATAATGATCAGGGTCAGATACTCCTTTTGCTCCTCAGACATTCAAGGTAATGTTTCAAAAAAAACAAAAAAAAACACACAATTTAGAGCAACACATATTTCAGTTAGATTTAGATATGTTCTGTGTTAATCAATGATGCCGAATCCTAAGTTTTAAAAGAAATAGTGTTCTGGCAAAAATTACTACAATGAATTACACCCCCACACTGCCAACCCCGAACAGCCAACAGAAAGAGCTCATTCATTGACAGATGCCTTTATTCTCTATGCACCAAGGAGCGCCATCTCATATCCTTCCTCCAAGCAGCGGTTAGGCTTTAGAACAGTCACTGCTCCCAACATAAAATAGGTATTTACAGTGCCCTCCGCAATTATTGGCACCCCTGTTTAAGATGTGGTTGAAGACTTAAAAAAATTCACTTTTCTTTTTAACAACGAAGAACCAAAATGCAAAAAAAGAGAAAAATAAAAACTTTTATTTATGTATATTACTTCGGTGTTAAAAATAAAATCACACATTTAGAAGATAAAAAACATGATATCATGTGTCCCACAATTATTGGCACCCCTAACAATTCAGCTAAATAAAGTAATTTATTTCCTTTAAATGTATTTTTCTGTAGTTGCTAAAGTTGGTCAGGGTATCTAGGAACTTTTAATTAGTAATTCATGACTTCCTGTTTCCCTGGGGTATAAATATGACGTGGCGCAGACCCCTAAACCATTTAGTCAGCATGGCAAAGACAAGAGAACACACAATTTAAGTAAGGCAGATGTGCGTTGACCTTCATAAATCAGGCAATGGTTACAAGAAAATAGCCACTCACCTTAACTTGCCTGTATCTACAGTCAGAGGACTAAGAAGTTTAAAACAACTGGAACAGTGACAAACGAGGCTGAAAGAGGTCCCAAGTTTATCTCGCCACAACACACAGTGAGGAGGAGGTAACAGAAGTAAAAAAAAGTCCTATGCTTACTGTTACAGAATTGCAACAAATAGTTGAATCTTGGGGTCACAAAGTCTCCAAAACAACAATCAGATGCTTTCTACATGCCAACGAGCTGTTTGGAAGGCATGCAAGGAAAAAGCCTTTTCTCACTGACACTCACAAACGTACAGTAAACGTCTGGAATTTGGGACACTGGGACGTCAACTGGGATTGTGTGCTTTGGTCAGATGGGGCTAAGATTGTAACCTGACAACAGCCAGATGCATGTCTCGCTCCGCCTAGCTCCACACACATACATCTGGGAACCCGCCATAGGAATTGCCTTTACTGAAGGCTGGGCCTTATCAAAACTCCTTGCATATGATTGGATAAGCCACTTGTCTGTCATCTTTATTGACGTGCTATTTCAACCACTCACACCGAAGCTAACCCGTGACGCTGTGAGAGGAGGAGCCATTTGGTAGATCAAGCTCTTGCCAAATCCGGTCGGGAGAAGGGCGAAAACATCATTTCCACCAACAAAAGCCTTCAAAGCCGTTCTCTGATGTTCTTTTAATGAAACAATATCAGATAGATTGGACAACACAGAAGAAATAGCAGCATCAATGCTAACGCTTGCTTCCTCAATGCGAGCCGCCATTGTTGTTGGAATCTTACGGTCACTTCTCCACTCCAGGACACACCCGCCCTGCGTCCTGATTGGACAGACCATAAATTCGGCTGGGGAAATCACTTTCAATGAGCAGGTTCCCAGATGTATGTGAGTGGAGCTAGGCGGAGCGAGACATGCATCTGGCTGTTGTCAGGTTACTAAGATTGAGCTATTAGGCAACAAACACTCTAAGTGGGTCTGGCCTAAAACAAAAGATGAGTATGCCGAAAAGCACCTCATGCCCACAGTGAAGTATGGTGGAGGATCTGTAATGCTGTGGGCCTGTTTCTCTTCTAAAGGCCCTGGGAATCTTGTTAGGGTGCATGGTATCATGATCGCTTTGAAATACCAGGAAATTTTGAATAAAATCCTGATGGCCTCTGTCAAAAAGCTGAAGATGCGTCGTCATTGGGTCTTTCAGCAGGATAATGATCTGAAACATGTGGCAAAATCTACACAGAAATGGTTCAGCAGTCACAAAAGTAAGGTCCTCCCATTGCCATCTCAGTCCCCAGACCCCAACCAAAACGAAAACCTGTGCGGCAAGCTAAAGAGGAGAGCGCACAAGAGAGGATCCAGGACACTGGATGATCTAGAAAGATTGTGCAAAGAAGAGTGGTCAAAGATCCCTCTCTCTGTGTTGTTATAGGACAAGATTAAGTGCTGTCTTGTTGGCAAAAGGGGGCAGTACAAAGTATTAACATCAGGGGTGCCAATAATTGTGGAACACATGATTTCACATTTTTTGTTTTCTAAATGTATGATTTTATTTTTACCACCAAAGTAATGTATTTAAATAAAAGGTTGGATTTTTCTCTTTTTTTGCATTTGGATTTGTTAGGAATCCAGTTTGTGTGGGTTGTGTTTTTTCTCCACCACCAGGTGGCGCCTGGTTCTCCTTGGTCCTCTCACACACCTGCGGATGGTTGCCTCATTACCGGAGGACTCTTAAGCTGCTGACTGCCACTACCTGGACGTCAGAGTGTTTGCCAGTTTTGGGAAGTCATCCTGCATACTGCATGTTTTGTACCTTCTCCCCCTGGAAGGATCGTCTGAGCTTCAACTGAGCTGGGGATTCAAACTGGAGGTTTGGATAAACTATTCCCCAAGGGATTGTTTGAGCTTCACACTGAGCAGGGGATTCATCTCCACAAGAAACCGTTCAACAACCTTAGGAAATCTAACTGGCAGTCAGCTCCTCCGTTTCTCAAGGAAACACCTCAACCTGCGTAAACCTTGTCCGCCCTAGCAAGTCTATTACTGGAACAACCCACACCGACTGGATTCAGAGATTCTGGAAACGCGAGTCCTGTTGCCTTAATTCCCTTGTGCAAATCAAAGCTTAAATTTCCCACTGAGCCTGAACTAACCACAGGAGCTTCCCCTTCACTTTTCAGTCCTAGTTCGCCAGTGTTCAGAGCAGCACTGGACCAATCTCTACCAGTTCTCAATAAACCTGTTAAACCTTCCCCTGGTCTCTCTGTTTGTTTTTTTTGCATGTGGGTCAGATCTTTGCATAAAATCATGACAGGTTTCTTTGTTGCTTAAAAAAAAAGGAGAATTTTTTGAAGTCCTCGACCACATCTTAACCAGGGGTGCCAATAATTGAGGAGGGCACTGTATATCATGCCATTTCAACCATTTTCTACATAGTATTGTAAAGGATTTTTTTTTAATTCACAGTAATATGAATATATTTATTAATTATACTATCCAGGCTCTTCTAAGAATTTTTTTGTATAATCAAATATTCGTTTTCTTTTATTATGCTGCAAAGTTGAACTTAGTGTTTTATTTAATTTTTATATTTCTATATGCTTCAGCTCATCTGTAACTTTGCTGCTGCTATTTCTCCACTGAGGGGAAAATCAATCATATTTCTATTCTGCTTAAGTGAAACATGGGTTGCAGGCTGGCTGCTAAGGTAAATCTTCAGGGCAGCAGATTCAACAGAAAATGTATAAATAACTTCTGGCAAGGTCGTATTTAATGTTTGTGTGGATCGTTTTTACAGTAGCCAGGCGATGTGAGCCGAATAGTGAACTGTCCAATATCGGTGTTTCTTCTCTCCACCAGTAGAAGGCACAACAGTGGATTTGGAAAAGGTTGTTAGAGAATGAAACTGATGCCAGCAGCAACACTCAAACTGCCCTTGCGAAGCTGAGATTAGATGGTTATAGGTTTAGGGTTCCAGCAGCCCACTTTAAAGGATTTCAAGCTTCTGGGCTGTTGGTTCTGATAAAAAGGATGCTATAAAGCCCTCTCAAACTGCTGGGAGTTTGTATGATATTACCAATCACATATTCTCTTTTATCTGGTTCTGTTGGTGACGAGATGTGGGACTGTTCCAGGCGTGCTGCAGCAGAGAGACGGCTCTGTACCTTGTGTTGAAGTGACCATAACTTTGCATGTATCAACGGTAAGTCAACTAGTCTAAGCAGAGTCAGAGCCTCTGTTTCAAAAGCTCAGGGCCGCTAAATGATTTTGGCCTTGGAACCAGGAATGATGATGTTTAAGAATTTCCTTTCACATAAATGGAGCAGAAACAAACCTGATGAAACGAGCTGCCATTGCTCTGCACTAATGAGTAGCTGTCACCCGTTTGTTTGCATCCTATGAATGTTTCTGAGCATGTGTCATTCACATTGTGACTTCCTTTGATCCTTTTCCCAGAAAGCTTGTGACATTTCCTTGAGCATCTGTTTAGTTTTATGCTTCTGTGTCTGAAAATCTGTCCTTCAGGCATCTGTCTCTATGCCAACCAGCATCCTTGGTGGCATTAAGGTTTGTAGATAAATAAATACGTATTTATGGAGGGATTTTGCCTCCTACCAAACAAGCGTTAGGTGTCTTTGTGTAGAAGCCAGTTGCATGCAGTGAGATTTATACATCCATCTCCATTTGTGCTGAGAGTGTCTGCTTCTTCCAATCTCATAAAAAATACAGAATCTGAACCAAAGTAGGTCAGCATGCAGGCTGTCTGGCACACGAGACAAGCAGCCTCTCATGACAACGCATCCCTCTCACACTTTTACTAAAAAGGAGGATGCTTTAACTTAAAACAAAAAAACAATCTAACAGTAAAAATGTCTACAAAAAGCATGCATGCATTGAACTGGTTAGAAGTGTGCATGCACTCAGTAGCCTGACTTGTTGGTATTAAAATGAGGCATTTAGTTCCCCTACAAGATCTGTGAGTGTGTGTATGTGGGAGAGATGCAAATCCCAAACATATGAATTATTGAGGCTTTTTCAGATGCTACAGCTTGCCGGCCCCTCCCCCCCTGAGTCATACGTGACAGTGCAAGCACACACACACACATGCAGTAGTTAACAGGCCAAGGATGTGGCCTTGCACAGTCAGACTTGAGGGAATGAGCCTTGAATGCAACATGCATGATGTCAGCACTGAGAGCGTCCAGAAAACATCAGGACTCAGTCACTTAAGCTGATCAATCCAAGGCAAAAACTAGCAGCCTCTATTGGTCTAGGAATACCAGGTTTTTTTGTTGTTGTAATTTTGTTGTTTATTAGAATCGTCTCTTTCCATTCGGCCATCCTCTTTAATAACTACAAGTAATCCAAAGAAGTCAACTCGGATGATTTTTAGGGAGAATACTGAACAAAAGCACTCACGTCCATAAATTACTACCTAAAGGAACTGGAAGCAGGATGAGAAACTGACAAGTGACACAACTGCCATTGCAGGTGACTGCAGCCACCAGCCATGCAGAACTGCTGCAAAGATAGACCATAATTACAGCGCTGCACTGATGATGCTGTAACACTGTTTACTAAGTCATGGTTTACTACAACATCACTGGTTATATTTTATGACAGTAAAAAGCATCATGTCATGTGACAAAGTAAGTCTTTGTCAGGCTTATAAGGCTAACAGCTTCTTGTTCTTCTTTTACTACTGAAACACCGACTTCCTGTGTGAGGGGTGTGCATGCAGCATCAGGTGACGTTCATTAATTGGAATGCACTGGAAATTTGGACCCCGAATTGCAGAGCATAAAGCCCTGGTCACACTGGCTGCGTACGACTTTTAATCTCTGGTCCAAATCTTTTCCATGTCACGCTGACTAGTATAAAGAGGCTCCGACTGCGCAGCGGGAACAGATCTCTGCAGATCTGTGCAGGTTTTTTTTCCACTTCTGTCTCTGGGCCACACAAATTGAAACAATTTCCCACATTTGACTTGGACAGAATGTGAAAAATTATTAAAAGAATAAAATGCAGCTATAAAGCAATGCCCCACTTAAAGATTCTGTGCAGCATCTCAAACATAAAAATAGAGTTAAAGAAAAGGAAAAGTAGCAACAAATGCCATCTTAGCTGGGGTTCCTTTTAAAGTTTAGGAACAACAGAAGCTTTGGCTCTGCTCAGAGACATCACCAATGGAAGATGTTTGAGTCTTGTGTTCTGAGACTCGCTGGAACACGATAAAGCATGGCTAATGAGCTGTTTTAAAATGGTTCAAAACTAAAAAAGCAAAACTATTTGGAGGCAGTACCATTCCAGTTTTTGCTTCACTGGACTTCTTTGCAATCGAAGCATTCCAGAGGGAGATGGCCAAAAGGTCGGATAGTCGACTGTCATCCCAAAGTCATGTCAGACATATGGAATATATAAAATAGATATAAATAATGTATCTACACTGGCTGAACAGGCAGCACAGCAGACCCAATTCTCCCTGAACACATGTCCATGACATTTCACTCCCCAGTGATGGTCAAGTCTGCATGACAATATGCCACCTTATAAATTTCATGGCAAGGATCTAAATTTTATTTTAATGACTTTTTTTTCCTGTTTCAGTCACTTCTTCCACAAAATCTGACCTTTGCTCCACTTCCGACACCAACACCTGGATTTTACAATAACTGAATTTCTTGTTTCGCCAGCCTGACCGCTGCTGCCATGGTTATTTGGATACTTGACATTTATACCACTCTGTAAATATATTCATAGGTAGTGACAGGGCAATTCAAGCAGAACATGTACCTCCAATCAGTGCAATGCAAAATAAGGATGTATAAAGGGAAGGTCTGCAGAGATATATCGACTTATACATCTGAATGTGTTTGTGCACCACACATTTCAAGATTTCTCCCTACCCCCACATTTACTATGAAAGATGTGCAGTCTCATGTGCATGAGGCCCCTGTTTTTTAGAAATGTATGTGTTTTGCTCTGTCATTCGTCAACAACAGACTTAGTTCCCATCTGTGAGGGACGGCGGAGGCTCTCCATCATGCTGCAGCGCCTCAGAGCCTGTGGGAATTCCTGCTTAGACTAGAATGGCTTGTATGGATGACCGAGAGGATAACTTGCAGATGAAAGAGGCAGTGTAAACTTATAATTGAGAGACTGCTGTGTCTCTGTCTTTACGTAAAAAAAAACTCCATGTTTGATCGTTTCTGCTATGAATCGGCGGCTCAGCACTGAGATATGCTGACGCTGTGATTTACATCTTTAGACCTGACGTAGTAATGGAAGAGATGGGCAATAACCATTAGTTACCATGGAGACTAAACATTGATACAGAGGGACCTTCTCATGTCTGAAAAACAAACAGATCGCCACATTTTTTTTTTTTTGTTTCTCACCGACAATAAATAGTTTAGTTTTCATAACAGGGAATGTAAGAATAACCTTAAACTGTTAAGTTTTTAACTAAAAGGAGAATATTCTCAGATCTTGGCCTAAATATCTATTATCCTTAATGCTAATCTCCAACAGTCTGAGACCTGGACTAACATTAAGGTCCAGGATTTACAAACCAAACCTCTGATGGAACATATGTCCCCTCTTCATATCTTTAGTGTAAAGATTTAACAACTTGGACCAATTCAAAGCCATAGTCGCAGCAAGATGGATCATTATTTGGCGTTTGCTGCTGAACCTCAAAGGAAAAGAACCAAATATCAGAGGAGCCTTTCAGCAGCGTTTCAGCTCTCAGATAGTTGACTATGATTTCTAATGTTGCTGTGTCCTTCCACCATCAAAGCAGGCAAAAATGAGAGTACAACCATTCATCAGCAACAAAAAAATGTTTCATCCTCTTCATATTTCACGGCATTAAAGCAAATATGTAGAGCTGGAAAGCATCGGGCACTCACATCCTCACCGCATTGCTTCACTGCACTTAACTGGATGTTTTATGTGCCACAGACACTACCAGAAAAAAATCTGCATAAGCTGTCCTCTCTTTTTCCAGTGACTAACTAACAATTATCTGACAGTTAACAGGATGTGAGCTAGAGTAAAGAAAACTGGGAAAAACTGACAGAGGCCTGACTTCCTGCTTGTTTTATGATTTCATGTCATTGGATCTGATCACCAGGAGGGCCGCCCTCGATAATTCTGGTCAGCAACAAACTGCTTCTAATTCCTGATTGGATTAAACAGAAAGACAGTCGGTGTCTTAAAGCAGATTGGATTAAAACAACAGCTGATTGATTTGAGTTGTTAGACCGAGATCTCAAGGACAAACTGTGCATAAAAATGTCCTTCCAGTGACTTTAAATCCCCTCCGCTGTGAAACGTGCCGCTGTGTATTTAAATCTTCTTAAATTATAACCTCATGTCTGCTGAAACCTGTGTAACTTAAAGCAGTAAGAACATTTCATCAGCTTGTGGGTGGAGGCTCTTACAGATCCTGACCTTAAAGAAGGAAGACATGGAAACTGAAACCATAGTTAGAATATTAAATGCATTTCAGGGGTTCCAAAAGGCTGGTTAAAACTTTGTCTCAACCGGGAAAAACACCAAAAGGTTTTAGTCTACTATACTTAGACTGGAAATTTGGTAATTTCTATTAAAACCTTGCTAAAACACACATAAGCAACATTTTATAAAAAAAGACTGTGTTTGTTTCTGTTTATGAAGTTGTACAGATTTGGAATAGAAAACAACGGGACCACAGCCACATCCAATCCTTAAATTTGTCTCCATCTGCTGCAATCAAACTGTGATACATTAAATCTGCACACTTCTCAACCAAATATCCCAATATCCATTAAATGATCCCCCAGCTTCCAGATTTGATTGGCTTATAATCCAAATCCCAGGTCTCAGCCCATATGCTACTGGTTACTCTAGTTAAATCAGAGATTTCAGTTCATTTCACTGCATTAATGTGTGTTGCAAGTGTGTGTGTTCCTGTTGCTGGGTGTAATTGTGTGTGTGAGGAAGGCATCAGATGATGATGTCATGGCTGAGCAGCAGGGAGATTAATGTGTGTGTCTATAAAAGAGGCTGATATCACCTGTGATGTGTCAATGTGTGTGTGTGTATGAGACATAGTTAAATGCTCAATTTAAACACAAGTTTGCAGGAATTTGGCTGGAAAAAATTATAAAAACAAGTAACAGAGACAAAATAAAAAGAAGGATTCAGAGGACAACCTCGGGTTCTGCTGGTTTTGTTCATAATGACTGTGATTAAAGGGACAGGATAATGGCAGGGTGCTGAGGCCAACCGTAATGAAAAGTCATCCAGGATGCAGGAGGGTAACATAAACCTTAGAAAAGAAACATGTTCTGCAGCTGCCACAGCAGAAAGCACATCGCTGCAAATCAACCCCTTAAACAAATGTGCTTCAGAGTCGTTCCAGATTAATTTCTCTCAGAATAAACTGGCCTACGGTGCTCTTCCCTTTTCACTTGATAAGTTCTCTACATTTATTTTCAGTAACCCTGAACGGTTAAAGCTGACCGTTGGGTACACCACTGTTATTATACTAAACTATGTGCTTCCTTCCAGTTTCCTTGCTAATTCAGAACCGTCGTGATGTTAAAGTTGGCAGAGCTGAAGCAGAAAAAGGTCGTCTTTCTAAATATGAGATTCCTGCAGGACTGAATGACGAAAAGACGTCTGAAAGAGAAGAGAAATGTTTGGTCTTTGGAGAAACCGTAACCAAAACCTGGCAGCATCTATCCAGCACGGTGGTGGAGGGATGATTGATTAGGGCAGATTGCAGACGGAACGTTACCATAGTTAATTTATGGTTCAAACTACTGGTTGGATATTCAAACATTTTTACAAATCAATAAACATTACAAACTGGATAAATGACCAAAGGAGTCTATTTTTAAGTGATGCTTTTATATCTTCAAGAACATAAATATATTTAGTTTAGTTAAAGTAAAAGGCCTTTACTGGTTGATCTAAAACTGAGTCAGAAACCTCTAGCTTGGATATCAATAGATTAATTGATCAGGATCTCCTTGCAGAGGAAACTGTTCTATAGTCAAGTGTCAGTCCATTTGCAATCAGCAAGACGATGATCCCAAATGCAACAGGAGATCTAAAACAGTAAGGCTGAAAAAAGGAAAGAATCATGGAGCTGCAAAGTAAAGACTTTAAACTGTCCAGAAACCTGAAAACATAGAAAAAAATTGTAGAGAATGGAACAAAGATCATCCACAAAGAATAGAAAATCTAGCAGAGACAAAAAAAAACAGATCCTGAAAGTTACTGCCGCTGTTAGGTTGAGATGTTCTTTGTTTTTTTCTTCGCTCCAGTTTATTTCTGTTATCATTAATCTGACATATTTGGTACCAGATATGAAATATGAGCAAATGAATCTTAAACAGTTTATTTGTCACCCTGTTTACTGAAGCCCTTCAAATATCTGAACACCCACACATGCACTCCTACACCTTAGCGCAAAGCAATAAACCAACCCGACAGACGAACTCAGAGACAAATAGAGCGTGAAACATGTGCTGCATGCGCACATATGCAGGCTTGCCAAACACAATTACACACAGTTAGGCCTACAGAGCAAACATGAACTCACAGTCAGAGAATAAGTGTCTGCGTCACACGGTCACATGGAGATTCTGGACATCAGGACACAGTCAGGATGGATGCACACTGCCTTTAATGGGACTCTAAAGAAACACACACCTGTAGCTCACAAATAAAAACACAAACCTCCAGTTTCAGTCTCTAAGAAAAGAGCAAACATTAAAATCATCTTTGAATCAGTGACACATGGTGGTCAAATCTGATCCACACATGGCAGATCCAACATAAAGATGCAGAGCTCACAAGCTATTTGTTCCTGGGAGTCATAAAAACCTCCATAATTCTATTTTTAGCTCCTCCACTCAAAGTTTGAATGACTCCGACACGTTTCAGTTACTTGAACAACCCTTGGCCTGCGAAAGCAAATCCAAATCCTTCAAGTGAGTGAAGGATCTGGAGAGCCCGCCTGAGATGGGTGCTGTTGGCTTTCAGCACACGAAGACGGCAGGGATGAGGTTGTTTCAGGACAGCGGCATCATATTACAGCAGACTGCAGGACGAGAGTAGCCGTGAGGATGCATACATTTCCTCAGCGACAAAATTGTTAGCAGTGTAGAGATACACATAGAATAATTATTAAGGTGGTACACAGTGACAGCAGTGGGAGAAGTATGCAGGTAAGAGGGAAGAGAAGCAAAGAAAGAAGCTAAAGCTTGAAATGAAGAAAATGGCCTCTATCTAGTTTATGAGATCCATCTTAAAGATGAAAGGTAAAAGCAAGAGGACTTATTGATAGGAAGCATCCTGTTTCCTCTTCCTACCTTCTAACTTACTACCAGCACTATTCAGACAACACTTCCTCTTTGGCTGAAGAGTCCTGACAGATTTGCTTTATTTGGATCATGCCTTTGTTCAATCCATTTGAATTAATTTATGCTGTAAACCTTGAAACACATCTATAGCAGTTTGTTTACATTCTTACCTTTAACGGTTTAAAGAACTTTACAACCAAAACAAAAGATTGAAAAGCTCTTATTAATGAGCTAAAACAAACACTGTGACTCTGCTTCTGATTGTCTGATCAGGCCTCTATGATGAGTCTCTACCAGAAACCTGCCAGCTTTCTGTGAGCAGCTGGATTCTGGGATTCACAGGGACAGAAGAAAATGTTTCAGACAACCAGATACAAGCTGCTCAGCTGAGTCCGAACCAAGTCTGATCAGCCTGCCAGAGTTGGTTTTCATTAAAGCTTCTGTTTGCATGGAAGCATTTTGTTACTTTAGTCCAACTATGGTGTGAAACTTCTGTAAAGTTCTAATTCCCATTATTGTTCTGGGACTTTAATTATATAATATTTAATAAATTTTATTTTAAATGTCCAATTTCCTAAGGAACAGCTTGGACATTGAACAGATAAAAAAAGAAACCCCAGCATTTGCGTCAAAGCAGCCAAAGTTGGGAGTAAAGTATGAGTCTGATTCTGGACCCAGACAGTGGGTCACTCTGTTGTGGAATTCTGGTTTGGAAAACTCTGCCCAGGTGGTTGGAAATTTAAAATGTTAAACTTTTCCAAACTCTCCCCATCAGCAAAGCACCAGCTGGTTAAAACCAGAGCTCCAGCCTGTGAAATCCTTCATCTTATCTCCTGAAAGCTGTAAAACCTCGAAAAAGTCAATCTGTACACCTACTTAGATAACATTTATAAATTAAATATCTTCTTCAGAAAATGTTCAGTCTTTTCCCAACAGGAGTTAATGGTACAACACAAGTTTAGTATTTACTTAATCAGACCTTAGAGTCATTGATATGAAAGATTTGTAATTAATTTAATTAATGGGAAATAATTATGAGAATAATTCTTGCTTGCTGTTTCTTAACAAAAAAAGACAGTATAAAAAAATTATCCTTAAGAATTTTATTTTTTTATTATTATTATTTTGGCTAATTCCGATTAAATAATGTGATTTAATGAAGCATATCCACAGCATCTTCATTACTGTTTCAGTTTTCTTCGATGCTGCTTAAAAATGCTAAAATCCAGAGGTTTAAGTGGTTTTGGCTTTAATTTTCAATAAAAAACTTTTTATTTTTAACATGGAGATGATTGTGTCTTGTACAGTAGAAAAAGTGATGACCACTATCAGACCACTGTGTTCAATAGAGCAGACTCTCCGTTGATGGATCAAAATAAACAGGCTACAGTTCTACTTTGGTTCACCCATTTAGGGTAGAATCAGACCAAAACAATAGAAATATTGATTGACTGATTGAATTTATTGATCACACAGTGGAGAAATGTACTCGTTACACCAGCTCAAATAGCAAAGAAGACGAATATGCCAAAGGAAGAAAAAGGTGTATGGGATATATATATATAGTATATACTGTGCCTCCTGATATGGCAGTTTTTTTTCATATTTGGATCCTTATACAGGGTTACTGCACAGCGTGCTTACATGGATATTTATATATATAGTTATTGCACTGGGTGTCAAATATAGAGAAATAGGTTATTGCAGAGGGTATCAATAAACGGGTCCAACTGAAGCTAATCCCATTCTTGTCCACTGCCGTCTGGATGACCCTGCTTTAGTTAATATAATAGTTATGTTTCTGTTGTGAAAACATTTGATTTCTGAACCACTGACAAGCAGTAAGCTGTGCTGCTTGTTTGTGCCAAGAGTTCCTCACCAAAGAGCTCTGAGATGATTCTGGACGGGGCCGCCTTTTTCAGCTGCTTTTTGTATCTCTGCTTCTGTCTCCTTGAACCCCAGTCAGCCTCAGCAGATGGCCGCTCACACTGAGCCTGGTTATGCTGGAGGTTTCTTCTTGTTAAAAGGGAGTTTTTCCTCTCCACTGTCGGTACAAGTATGCTTAGTGTGAGGGATTGTATTTGAGTCAATGAGTCGATGCAATCAACTGGTTTTCCTTAGATAGAAAACTTTGAATTAATCTGACTGGATGATCTGGTTGAACTGTAAAGTGCCTTGAGATGACATGTGTTGTGAATTTGGCGCTATAGAAATAAACTGAATCGAATTGGATTGAATTCTGGTTGCACTTTAAAAAAGTAAAACTGAAGAACACAGAATTAGGAAAAATTAAAAGATGGTTCTGAAATGCCTTTAGAACCATGACAGCTGGTGTTAGGACTGTGTGGTTCTTCTAATTCAGTTTTTTGTTTTTTTGTTTTACAGGCAAATGGAGCCAGACACAAACTCAGCTGTGATGCGAGGTCATTTTCTGCTGCTGTATTCAAATGTCTCCACCAAGCAGAGGACATTTACATTATTTAATAGAACTTGTATGACTGACTGCTGCAGAATTAACCAGAATCCAGATAAACTCCTCTCTGTTTATTTACACCCAAAGCACTGGAATCACAGCCCCAAGTTGCAAGTTCTAAAGATTGAAGACTATTATTCTAGATGTAAAAGAGAGTGAACAGATAAGTGTTTGCTTTGCTGCTTTCAGCAGCTTCTGTTTGTGAGCAGCAGCAGAGAAAGCGTCAGACCCCCGGGGTTCGGGTCGACACTAAATGACTGTTTGCCTTTGCTCTGCAAACACGGTTCGGTGAACTTTTCTCTCTTGATTCCAGTTTTCTGTAAGGATCTCCCACCTGTAATAACAGCCAATCAGGATCCTTGGTTCAGAAAATCTGCAGGGTGTCAGTTTGTGAGGGAGAAAACTGTGTCTCCATGGCAGACTGTATTTTATTGGGTTTTGTTTTCACTTCCTTGGAACAGCTTGAGCTTTTATTCTAAGAGAGCTCAAGATGAGTAGAAACAAATACAAACATGCTAAGAAAATGCACAGGGTAAGATTTCCCTCATGTTCTCTGAATTGACATATTTATTAAAGCCATAAATGAGCTCTTTTCATTGTTCATTGGCTGACTCATCCTAAAAGCCCTTCAAATCTATAAACAACAAAATGCAGTCAACAGATTATAGAGCTAGAAGTGTATTTTCCTGGAAAAAAAAATTTGTTAAATTATGAAAACAACGAAATCCCTCAGAGAACTGGTAGTGGGTTATAACTTTCATGATCATTAGTTTGGAACATTGTGAAACCCTCTAAGCCTAACTGGACAGCTCTGATCTCTGAAGCAGCTCAATAACAGGGTTCAGAAACCTGTGGGTCCAGAGCAACATATGGCTCATTGGATCTTCTACAATTGCTTTTAATTGTGGCTAAAAATGAATGTTTTTGATTATTGAACAATGACACATGCCAGTTTTAGATCCTGTTGAACTTTAACCACAGAATGATATTAAAAAACAAAGAGGACGTTTTTAGAACTATCATTAGCTTCAAAACTATGTGTTTTGGAGTGTTGACCTAGAGGGTTAGAGCAGTGAGCTTGTGCTCTGAGAAGTTTGCAAGTACGTGGTTCGATCCCCACAGCCTCCACTCTGGCTTACTGAGCAAAACTTGTAACCTGACACTGCTCCCCAGGCGCTGGACAGTGGCAGCACACTGCTCCCCAAGGGAATTGGTCAAATGCAGAGAGCGAATTTCCCCATTGTGGGTAGGGCTGGGTACCGAACATCGGTTCTTTTATGGTACCGACCGAAATGCTTCGGTTTTACAGAGTATCGAAACATGCCTCATCTTTCGGTGCCAAGTTTCGGTGATTGGCTGTAACACTTAACGTGATTGCGTCATCCAGGAAAAATACACAGGTGGTCACGCCTACAGCCAGGGTTCATGTGTATCTGTTGTGAACTGGTTGCGAGCGTCATGGAACCCCTTTAAAATGCCCCCAAGGCCAAAAGTGTGGCTTCACTTTATTAAGACTGATGCCAGTAGTGCTCAATGCAATACATCGTGCACGGAAATAATTTAAGAGCAGAAAGTTGCTCGGTGTTTGACTGCAAGAAGAGCGGACCGCAGCTGGCGCGACCATCCTCCTCTCAGCAGCCCGTGGGCAGTGCAAAGCCAGAGCGGAGTGAATCATGCTGCTTTCACACCGGACACAGCAAGAGCAGCAAAATCTCGTCTGCTGCTTCTTTTTTGCTGCTTGTACCAGCTTCTGACCAGCTTCTGCGGCTGAAGCAGCTTTGCTGCTTTGGCTGTGCGGTCGAAAGTGGTTCTGACGCGCGATGGGCGGAGCTACCCTATCCGTTATTTGCCTTGCCGTTTTATTTGCTGTGATCAGTGGGAATAAAGTAGTTTTATTATGTTTTTAAGTGGGAAAATCCACCTGAAAACTTAATCAGTGCAGTCAGTTCATCCAGATTACCATCCTGCCTTCCAATATTATTTCTGTCGGAGCCGCTCAGACCCCCACATACCGGCGGTGCACTGTCAATAGGAATCCCGTTCAACGGGCTTGTTTGTCTCCTGAGAAAGCAGACATGTTAATCTTTCTAAAGAAAAACTGCTAAGTAAAAAGGTCCTCACAATGTACCAGTGAATATTAGACACTGACTTGTTTGCACCTGTTCTTCATCACTGAAAAATAATTTTTTATGTAAGAGGAAAAATGTAAATGGAAAAGTCTGAGCTTAAAATAAAACTCAAGATTTGTACTTTATTATGTTGTGTACTTTTCTTTTTCTTCGAACTGATATTATAAAACTGGTATCGAAAAAAGTATCGTTCAGGAACCGGTATCGAAGTGAAGGTATCGGTATTGGTACCGGCACCGGAAATGTTTGAACGATACCCAGCACTAATTGTGGGACAATAAATGGATTTACATTTTTATTTATTTATTTATTTATTTTTTTACATTTGTCTTACATAGTTTTCCACAGATAAACATAAAAATAACATGTTTCCTCTTTATGCAAAAGTTTAGTGTTTTTCATTATTTTATCCTTTTCCCGATAGCAGATATTTAATAAAATAATACCTTAATATCAGCATTTTACTTAGCTGGATTGATGTTGAAGACCACTAATCTAGAACCTTCAGTTAGAAAAAAGCTTCTCCTTCTAAGGATTCCCTGTCCAGATCTAGAATATATAGTTAGATTCATAAACCTAAAGGAACAGAAATGAATCTGATGGAAATGATCACCTGTCATCTGCAGTGGGACTCCACCCACCAGACTAAACAGGCTGTTAAGAAGCAGCTCAAGTCAATGAAAACCAGAAACACTAAGCAGCAAACACTGCATCATATGCACCCCTGTTGAACTATAATAATCAGCAGCTGACAGCAAAACACAAATGTTTAGCTAATGTTGCTTTTCTAAAGAACGGAAGGACAGCAGTGACCTTCAAGACAAGTCAAGCTTTCAAAATAGACAAAAATCATGTTTTCGTTATTCCGCAATGACATGGACATTTAATCTCAGATGTTCTATTGACCATCACAGTCTGGCGGTTTTTACCCGAGGAGCCGAATGGGGCCCAAATGTACTAAAATCTTCAGGTCTGGTTGAGCACCAGGCCGGTTTTCAGGACCACATCTTTGCTGGGAGAATCACAAAGTTCTCTATCGATACAAAAGGAGTATACATCTTCACTAAAGACAAGTCAGATCAGACCCATAAGAGCAGAAAAGTGACTCTCATTTCACAACACTAAAACTCTGCTGTCCGTTAGAACTCAGTTCAGAAAATGTCTAATATGGCATGTACTTATATAGCGCCTTTATTCAGGTTAGGAGACTTGACCAAAGCGCTTTACACTACATTCTTTCACCCATTCACACACACACTCACACACTGATATATATATATATATATAAATGTTTTTTGGTTAGTGAATTCCTTCTAGGTTAAGTTCTCCCTTGACTTAGATACTGTCTAGTCGTTGAAGATCTTTTTGAAATGGAGTTCAGCTAAACTCTTGTTGTTATATTCCTGTTACCATAGTTTAAATTTCACAGATGGAAAGGATTTATATAGGACACTAATATTATGGGATGGATTACCATCCGAGAATAACCGAGTTGAATTATTGAGGAATGCTGTTAAGAACCAAAGATAAAGCCTGCAGTCAGGGAGCTTTCTGCTCCCCTGCTGTGGTGATGTCATTTTCTATCTGCTGTTTGCATCAGGGGATCCGACAACACAAAAAGCAATCTGGGAAAGGCCACAACCCATCAACAAAGATGGGGAAATACTGCAGAATTTCTCAGAAACAACAAAATAAGGTTTTCTGCAGAGAACCTGCCAACCTCCTTAGTGCCTGAAAAAGACATTCTCAGTACCGTAGTTCCCTTCATGTCCAACTCATCCTGTTTGTATAAAAAAAGAAACTTGTTTACCCGTCTTTGGAGATTTTTCTTCGATTTAACTCCCTGCTCAGAAGCATAAGGTAGAACAGAGCGAAAATGGGAGCAAATCAACAAATCAGATAACTGCAGAAAGATAAACTGTCAAAACATATACTTAGACAACTTTTATAGTTATTTTATTTCATTATTTGCTTTCAGACAGTGAATGAGCATCATTAAGGCCGGATTCGTTGTCCAATGACATCATAAAACGGCGCCATGAGGCCGACAAATGCAGCCTTATTTGTGCCAGTTTTGAAGGACGGCCCAGTGTATACTAGCCCTGGCTAGTACTAGTACCAGTCCAAGCAAGCCGGCTGCTTTGTCCTCAGAAGAAAAAGGTAAATGGCGCCAAACAGTGGTGAATATTGGAAGTGCAGTTTATTATATTACAAGTATGTGAATAGTTCTGTCTGAAACTAATGAATATAGTTGTTTTTAATTGAGTTGGATATGTGGCGGATAATGCCTGGTTTATTGAATCGTTTTTTTCTGCCCCTGTGCAAATGGGTTTGGCAGATATTTAAACTCAGATTCTAATATATCTGCAGTGTGGGGACTATATAGCGATGGCGGTACTGCTGCTGAAGCTCTAACAGTATACAGCTCTAACAGTAGTTAGAATTTCTGTATCCATTCTTTGCCTGCTTTGTATGACAACAGTCGCGATTGCTGGGCAACAGAGCATACAGGCGGTGAAAGCTGAAGAAGGCTGGACCTAATTGAATCCATAGTCAAACTCTTCCGGCCGCCTTACATTTACAGACCTCGAAGGAACCAGTCCAGGTAGACCGCACCCTTGGAAGATGCAGTCGCTGAAATTTAACACACCCACTGTTGTCTACATGACATTATCACGCATGGCTTTAACAAACAGGAAGTAGATGCTGCAATCCAGCTTGGACCACAGATCAGATCAGTAATGGAGGTTTTATGCCTGTGTTGCTATGGGGAAAGTTATTCTTTCATTATCATGTCAGCTGGTAATGGAGATGTTGCTTCCAGCCACATAGGAAACAGCTGATCGGCAATGTAGGGAAAATCCTTGCTACATCAGAGCCAATTCAAAACTAGTGTTTCCATCTCTGCTTTGCATATTAAACCTTTTTCCCAAAAGGCATGATTTTCTGTGTCTACTTTTTAAAGTTTTTAAAAGATATGAAAAAGGTTGGAGTTTAATTCTGGCTGAGCTGCATTTCTCTGCTAAAAATTGGTCTAATCTGTTTTTTATCCGTCTCAGATTTTCTCCCATACCTTAGAGACAGCTTCATCTAGCACATCAAAACTGCAAATATGTGGGAAACCAAAAGTGCTCCTACAGCAACAGCTAAAATGTAATGGCTTGTGTAAATTCTGTGTATTCATGTAGTGCACCACATCTCATAGGTTAACTCGATGCCAAACATCTTATTTCATGTTTCTGTAGCCAGGCCATAAGGTTTTGGTCACCTTCATTCTTCAGAAATCCTGTTTCTTAATGAGAACTCAGAGTAATGAAATAAAAAAGAATAAGAGGCTGAAATGGAGCAGAGAGGCTGCAGACTTGATGGGAGGGAACCGGGCTGGAGGGGCTGCAGGCTAACAGGCAGGAAGTAATGGACTCTTTATTGAATTAAATGCTCCACAAAAGCAGAGCAGTCATTATTATCCAGCTGGGATCCTGACACAACCACTGATAACAGGATCCATTAACCCGATTGGCTGCACACCCATTCGTCAAAAGCTGTGTTTTAATATGCAGCTTACTTATCAGCAGGAGCTTCACTCCGCTTCACTGTCACAGACGCTGCAACAAAATTAGAGTTTTTAATATAAAATATCCAAAGTCTAAGGACTAAGTTTTAAGTCAACATTTATAAAACCAAGAGGCTTTATGTAATGTCTGACCTTATCAGCACCTTAACTTTAGTAGATTGTTTTTCCAAATGGCACATTTATAGAAGTGCTTGTGCTAGCAGCAGTTAATAGGCTGGAAGAAACATGCAGTTTGCAACAAAACAGCCTCACATGCAGAAAGCTGCTGCTGGGAATACATCAACAGGAGAATTTCAAGCTTAGATTTTACTGTTCATGTTCACACTATGAATATTAGTGGCAAGAGAGAGAGCAATGGGCCTTTACCAAACAGAGGTTAGGTGAGGCTTTAACTGTTTGCTTTGCTTTCATGTATTTGAATCTAGAATGCATAAATTTACCAATTATGAATCTTAAATTTATAGTTTTGGTCATTTTAAGGCCATATTTATAACATCCTCTCTGTTTATTTACACCGAAAGCACTGGAATCACAGCCCCAAGTTGCAAAATCTAAAGATTGAAGACTATTATTCTAGATGTAAAAGAGAGTGAACAGATAAGTGTTTGCTTATTTAGACACACTGTTGTCAATGTTTTCACGTTGGATGTCCTTCCTGATGAAAAAAAATCTAGTTTCAAAGACTTAAAGGAGTAATAAGCAAAATTTCATGATTTTAGATAGAAAAAAATTAACAATTAGGGTTTTTTTTCAGACCACATGTCTCATATACATGATGTCACACACTGCTTTTTCGTGTTGTTCTCCAGGCGCTTGGTGACAAAGCTGGGCCAACGACACGTGCCCATCTGTGCGCATACATTTATGTGAACAGCTGCGACTCAGGGCACAGCCCCTCTCAGGCACAAAATGGGAGAAAGCACGCCCAGCGGATCAAACCATTCTCTTGCTAACAGCTTTGTAAAGTTATGTTAATTCTTCATTGGACTCATTCCTCTGAGGAGTGATGCTGCTTTGTATTTCTCCTTTGAAAATATGCACATATGAGCCGACAGGTGTGAAGGGAGGGTAAACTGTATTGTATCGAGAGTTGAGGTAGAGAGACGTGACCAGATATACAACTTGATCTGTATCCACCAACGAAGTGGTGAAAGATTGCTTATTGCTGTAACATTGTGTGATTAATCTGGCTTTTTAGAAGCCTAAATCAAATGTTTATTTCATACAAACAAATTCTGCCAAAGTCTGATAACAATTCGAAAGTGCAGGTTTCAGGCTTTCTGCTCGACAGGTATGTTGACATTATGTTAGAAACAGAGCAGTGTAGTCCAACAACTATTCTGTCCTCCCGGCAGACACGACTTGTTAGTTTATTAGCCTACACTGGATGAGCTCCGCTGTGAGCTTTCTAAGCTGAAACATACCTCTGACAGTAACTATGTCAAAATGAAACATCGCCCAACTCTATGATAAATCAGCAAAAATAAATTGAAATAATTTCTCGCAAGGGATTAACTAAGCAATTCTGATTCTGAATATGAAAGAGAAAATATAGGCTTCAAACTTATCGCCATAAATAATACAATTGAATTGAATATCATTCTGTACCTGATAGAGGAAGTTGACAAAGTCACTTTAATGATTAGGGCTGGGTAAAAAAATCTATTTAATCAATTTTGAATCGATTCCTTTACATTTTTGCAAAATCGATGTCTAGGAAATGAGATCGATTCATTTTATAGTGACGTGCATGACTTTCACATTCAAATTAGCAGGAAAGATGCACTCAAGATTACTACAAGCCAGACAGCTGCAAATATAGCCAATAGGTTGACTGAATACATGAACAAATGGGGGCTGAACACAAAACACCCTTTAGTTGTTGCAAATATGGTTTCTGCATTGAAGATAATGCATCTCATGCATGTCTGCTGTGTCCCCGCTGTGTCATGTCTGCTTGTTTGCACTTTTGAGACAGTTTTGTTCACATCTCATGTTTAAACTGCATGATTTACAAGTTTGCACTTTGTATTTAATGTGACAGGAAAAAATAAAATACATGAGTATTTTGAAACACAGTTGAACCACTTTCATTATTGCAAAAATAGATTGAATCGAAATTCATCGATTTAGAACTTTATTAATCAAAATTGAATCGATTCAGGAATCTGGCGAAAAATACCCAGCCCTATTAATGATACTATACAGTTATTATTGTTGGATTCAGAAAATGTAGGTTTGCAAATAAATAGAAATTGAGTCTACACAGGAAAGAGATTTAAGCAGCTTCTGCAGGAGCGGAAGGAAAAGCCAACCCAACTTCAAGCTTTCCTTCTCCGAATCCCCTCCTGCAGCCGTCTTTTATTAACAGAACATGACACATGGTTACAAAACAGTATTTGTTCTGACAGAACAATTGATCAGTTCATGAAGACAGAATCCTCCATCAGAATGACAAGGCAGGACGGTCTCCTGACTGAATCATGAGACATGAGTGGAGCATCCCCTTGCAAAAATGTTTCATAAGTACACATTAATTTTATAATCATCATTGAATAATCCTAACAATTATGTTCTTTATGATATGGCACCAGAATCTCGCTTCTTATTCGCGTGCAAATTCTTTGGTTTACCACTAGATGGCAGTAAAGCTTAAACAGAGGGGCTTTAAACCACTTTACAATGTAACTGTCAATCCCTTTATTGTGCCACAACGGGAAATTGACCCGCTGCATTTAACCCATCCATTTCATCCACCGGGTACTTGCAATCTTCTCAGAGCACAAGCCCACTGCTAAACCACTAGGCCAACACTCCCCGATGGGGACTGAAATGATAAATTCATAAGGAAAATTATGAAAATTAGGAAAATATTTTCCTCTCATTAACTGAAATAGTTCTGTTTTCAATAATGACTGTTCAGACACTGCTGGAGAGGACAAGGTTAGAGCTATCATGTGTTAGGTGTGGCACCCACGCTGATATAGCCCATGTTGAGGCTACTTCTCCAAAAATACAGGAGCCCTTTAGTGATGACCTGTTTTTTGTTTTTTTAGCTTTTTCAAAGAAAGCCATAAAATACAGCATTTGATTTTTTTCTAAATACAGCAGTATTCCTGAGATAATGAAAATTTGAATTTCTTCATAATTATCAGCTTTACCTTAGTCTAAATTTGAACCTCAGAGACTTTTAACAATATTTGTTATTTATATGAAGCATCTCTGAGTTGATTTCCTTTACTCTCCCTGAAGAGCTCATAAAGATGGATGAAGAAAAAGGGATTGATTCACACGGTGGATCCAGCGTCAGACACAGAGACACGCTGGTCCATCAGAATCAGAGCGCATGAGGGAACGATGCTCTCACAGGTCGTACAGGAAATGAGCTCATCCAACATTAATTCTGCTCTTCTTGACCCAATGACCTCACTCCTCTGCACCGCCCCATATCAGAACCGCAGCAGCGGAGCAGAAGGCTGGACAGATGAAATGTCAGAAATGTGTTTAACATAGCAGCTGGGAAAATTGCAGCTCCAACGCACAACGGGAAAAAAAGTCTAATTTGCAACGAATCGCTTCTCATGCTGAAGAGACGAGCTGCTCTGCCCTCTCAGAAACTAATCCTGCCCAATGTGTCCCCAATCCGTCCCTCAGTGTCCGCTTTGCAGAAGTCCAAGTGGTCCAGGGATTTCTACTTTCAGTAATTGAGAATGTGTCAAACTTCCAAAAGAGATTAATCTGCAATACAAACTGACTGACTCCATTTCAAATAAGTAAAAAAAGCAACATATCACATCCGCAAAGATCATGTTTTGCTGATGGTATTATAAGAAGGTCACAAAACAATCTTTAGATGTTAAAGATTAAGCTGGATGCAAAAACCTTCTTACATCCGACTGAATTTTGCACAGCGTGACCCAAATCCATCTGATTTCTGCTCTAACAGTTACTTCAGATGCAGAAACACAGAAGTTCCTCACTGAGGCTTATATTCTGCTTAATTGGAGTCTGAGCAAAAAAAAAGCACAAAAAATGAACAAAGCTCAGACATAAAACCAGAGCAGCAGATTTCAAACAAAGGGCAGCATGTAGAGTTAAAGAAACAACACAAGCGGGACAGTAAACCATTAAAGCTCTGAAATATGTTTTCCTCACTCAGTTTTATGACCGTGTGAATGAGCTGCATAAACAAAACATCTGAAATCTCATACCTCTAAAGCTGCTGCATTCTGTTGGAAATATCAACAGGGATTTCCCTTTAAAGTCCTAATTCAGAGCTGGGAGGATTCAAACATGGCCGCTGCATGTTTAAAACCCAGTAAAATCTGCACTTTCTGATGGATTGTCTTATTAAATGAGTCAGAGACGAAACGCTGAACAGCCTCCACTGATGAAAGAGCAGCTGCGTAGTTTGAATGCAAAAAAAAGTGGCAACCAGCTTGTTATCCAAAGCGACTTTCCTTTAAATTCAGATCAGTGAGCTGTGATGCAGCAGAAGCTTCCATCCAGCTCAACATCCTGTCTCTCTGTCCCTGTTGTTCTTGATTTAGGATGTTGGACATGTTCTGTCCAACAGACATGTTAATTTCCTGTGTTCATTTTAGAAGATCTCTTATTTGGGAAGATTTCAACAAAATCTTTAAAGCACATATTAGCTGTTACTTCCACTGATTAGTTTCCATCTACACTGCATGAGTTATATATTTGGTTAAATCAATTTAATACTTTAAATCCTAAATTCAGCTTTTTTATTCAGGCAGAATAATTAGAAATCTTCCTGTACTTTTATGTTTTTAGATGAATAAGCAATGCTTAGGGGAGCGTGTACCTTAAATTATTATTGTATCTTAACTACCTAATGAAAGTGCCTCAATAGAAGCATAAAGGTCTCAACAGGCTGACCTTTTCATGCACTAGCTGATGTCTGAACAACATGAAGGGACTTATAAATATGAGCAGCATTGGACTCATTTACAACCTCCACTCTGCTTAAAGGCTTTGGAGATATGTAGGCCTAAGACTCCAAGAATAAACTAGTACTACTGGTTAGCCCCCCAAAAAATACATATAACTACTTAACATAGTAATTTTAAATAAATGTATCATTGTAAAATTTTTAATTTTAATTTATTTTTAAAGGAAAAGTCCGGTCGACAGGGAATCATTGGATCATATTTATACCTTCTTTGACAAACATGGATGCCTCCATTCAAATGAATATTAATCTTAATTAAAAAAAACACTTATCATTTATAGAACAGTATGTAATAATTTTATATTTAAAGTACTATTAGTAGTTTGAATTCTGAATATGACCTGACCTTTCCTTTAACAATTGAAAGGTATATTTAACATTTGAATCATGTATCAGATAAATAAAGAAATAAATCTGCCTTTTTTTCATAATAGATTTTTTCATGGGAGATTCACACTGCTTTATTTCATTATATATTTTGTCCCTTAATATACCTCAGAGATCACATCCCACTGGTTGCAAAAACTTAATAATCTGGATAAATAAACGACCTACAGCTGCTCCAAGGAGTATTTTGATGCTTTATGCAGTTTCTATTTCCATAACAAGGAGGATTTGATGGCGCTTTGACACATTTAGATAATGAGAAGTTTCATGATGTGATCTTTATGGCTCCATAAGAACCTTCCATCATAGATCCAGAACCAAAACATCCGCCTTAGCTCTTTTATTTAAAATCTATCTTAATTCAGTCTTAGTAAACTAGTACAGAGATGTTGACGACTCCATGAAGTGGATTCTCTCCTTTCCTATTCATCTCCTGGGCTGCAGGTTTCAGAGGAACCAGGTACCCCACCGAGGTGTGTGGGACGGCAGATTGATCTGGTGACCTTCAGCCAGATGGCCCAGCAGGCAACCTGTAATTTCTACTCTCATTAAAATGCATGTTTCACAAGCACGCTCTTTAATTACAACACGTGATTTTAAACAGGTTCAGATTAGACTCCAGCCTCGACACGAGGTTCATATTTCAGATTAGATTTTCTAACTAGACACGAACCAAAGATGTGAGCAATGAGTTGCATTCAGATCCTGAAAAAAAGGAAGCTGAGAAATACAATAACTTTGAAAAACAGAGCAGATGGATGGTGGGCCTGTGAAAAAATCACTAATTAAAAACATTTATTGTCCTGAATTTTATTGAACAATTTCATCTTTTATCAAAATGTCCTTCAGACCATCAGCATTTCTGCGTTTGTTCTTTATTGAGCAGCTTGTTTCTTTCAGGTTTGCTCTGCTGTGGGTGGATCTGCAGACAAACCTGTCCTAGCAGATGGAGAAAATAATCTACTGCAAAGCTACTGTAGAACATCTTTAGCAGCTGAGCAAATCTTGATTAATAATCTTTGTCAGAGAGGTGACAAATTAGTTTTTTATTATTGGAGTGAAAGATCTTAAACTCCAGCTTTCTCAAGGAGAAAAAAATGTTCTGATCAGGATGGATTTTACATTTATGATGCTATTTCTCTATTTCACTCAATAATTATGGTGTAGAGCTGAGCAAACGTAGGAAAGAAAAACTATTCATTACTTATTTGAGTTTGAGTCTTTGTTTTGTTAGGTAAATGTATAGCTTTGACTGATCACAGCAGTAGCCAAAGCCTCACAGTGGAAATGCTGCACATGAAAAAAAAAACATTTATAACAGGCTTCTTCAGTACCCCATACTAAAACAAAATGTATTTATATCAGATATGATCAATATGAGTATGTTTATATCAGTATTTCATAGTAACTGCATTTTATAATATTCTCCAAATGTTAATTCTCTAATTAAAAAAGAAGGAAAATGAAAATTAGTTTAAAAGAAAATATCAGAATTCCCTCATTTTTTTGAAAAAAATGTACAATGATTATTATGATAAACAATCTTTAAATGCCCATCCCTTTGAGGGCATGATTAATCATAAATGTATCATTTCATTTATCCCTTAGGATAATCTAGAAAGAGAAAGACTAATGAGAGAACTGCCTTAAAGATGAGCAGGACAGTCTGAACTTTGAAAAGGTTCTTGGAGGTTTATTCTCTTTGGATGTGGAGAAGTTGTTTCACTCACCAAGCTGATAGCTCAGGTGTGAGGGTGTGGCAACATCCCTGGAATAAAGTCCTGCAGGAAAGAAATAAAACAACTGGTCAGCTCACTGCTCTTCAATGATATTTACTCTGTTAAGAACATTTTTCCACTTTGAAAATTTGATTTAAACAAAAGCTAAATACAGCAGCAGAGTTAAGTTGCACTGATTTGAGTTAAAGGAGTGAAATTCACAGCACAGGTATTACTATCTGTCCACTGCCTTCCACTGTTATCTCCATCCCACTGATCCCAGTAACCAAACTGGTTTCCTTTTCAGCTGAAACACAACCTGACATTCTGAATTATTGCTGCAGAGGAACCATTTGTCAGCTGGTCTACCGTGCTTCAGCTGAAGGAGCCTCTGATGTTGGACAGCGGTCAGCTGTTCAACACGGAGACAACAGCAGACTGAATGACGGCAGTTGGGGATCCAGCAAAGAGGACTGGAATGTGTGGAGCCTCCGGATCGGCCGTTATGCTCCTGATCTGCCGCGCAAGGCGTGCCTTGGAGGGTTCTGTGGGCTTCACTCATGTTATTGTAGCCAAGTGGATGGATAAACAGCACAGCAAGGTGTGAGTGTGTGCACACGTGCGCCCTCTGACCTTTTAATGCTCTGTGCGCGTGTGTTGGGGGTGGAGTTTCTCTGAGAGCTATAATGAGGTCTGAGAGGAACAGAAGCCTCCTGTCTGTCTGTGACCAACATCACACAAACACACACATTATGTCCCACTGGATTGGATCTCTGATATCAAATCAATGATATTCACTTTCAGTCAATTAGTCAATATTGTAGCCAACATCCGATTCAGATCGGTGCATCTCTGATTACAATTATTTAAAGGGATGGAGTGAGAAAAAAATGAGTTAAATGTAACAAGACCAAAACTGAGTGCCTGTGTAATTTGAAAATTGCGTTTTGTTATATGGGGATTATATTAAAAATGCAATTAACTGCCCAGCCTCTAAAAGCCACACACAAATACACCACATATGTTTGTTCTGCTATATGTAGTGAGGACCATGTGTTGAATCCCATTGACTTCCATTCTTTTTCAACCCTTTCTATGGACACAAACAGAGTCTATTGCTGGATGTCTGGAAGGCTATTAAAAGAACGTTTTCCCATTCAACCTCCAGGAAATTTTCTCTGCAGCAGAATAAGGATGTGTATGTAGGCTGAAATCAAACCATGAAACATCTATTTGACTTTGAATTTCATTTAGAAAATATCCACAGTTTGAAAAAAATTTGAACCAAATGAGCAATGGCGTAATGACACAACAATAGAGCCGTAAGCAACATTATCTGGGTGGGCCCCATATGAAGTACGACACATGATAAAGGTTCAGGATACGTTGACAGTTCCATAAATCGGCCAAGAAGATATAATTACGCAATTGTGAGTAGTATATGATCACACATCACACATGGAAAAATGGTGACTGAGCACCTTGAATGGAACCATTGGTGACAGCACACCACCACATGTTAGCACAACAAGCCATCGGGCCATAATTGAGCTTCACAGCCCCCCTCCTCACCCACGCTCTCTCCATTCATCTCTTGGTAACAATCTTTACTCACAGTAGCAGCAACGTCTATCTCTCCCTCTTCGGTTCTTTGAAAGAATGTCTTTATTTGTGAAGATTTTTTCCATTCTTCCAGCACCACTTCTTTCCTTTTTCTTTTCTGGAATCCGCTTAAGTACCTCTTTTTGGTATGCATTGTCGCTAACACATTGAACGTAACGGTTATGGTTTTAATCTACGCTCTGGGTTACCCATAATTCCAAGTTGTAGTGTAAAAAATAAAACACTCAAATACATCATTCTTTTAAGATTTTTATTCCGGTTTAAAACATTATATGAGTGTATTTTTTTTACCAACTGTCTAATGAACTATACACAGTTATTAACATAGTAATTAACAGTACCGATGTCTGCTTTGCTATTTGTATCCTGTTTAAATGGCTAACCATCATGTTGAAATCTGCCATGTGTTGCGGTATAAATATGGTCCGGTCGTTCATTTCAGTATCAGGTGGGTTTGAAAGGAATTTTTTTTTACATCTGCAAAGAGACATCCTGGTCTACAATTGTGTAGGGGGCCCACCAGATGTCAGTGATGGGGGCCCTAACAGGTCGTTGGCCTGTAAGCAACTTCAGTCACTGGAGAATCAAAGGATTTTAGACAGATCTCATTAAAAGCCGGTATTACTGTATATCCTGTCATATTTAGGCATTTTGTAAAGTCCAAAAGTTCTTTGACTGTCAGATGTTTTAAAAGAGGCACAGTTAAGAATCCCTGCAGATGATTTTCAGTCAGGATGATAAAGTGCTGAATAAAAAGATAAAAAAAAATATTTAAAAAACTTTTTCCTTTTATTTTTGGCAATGCAGGGTTATTTGGCACATAGATATAAAACCCACAACGGAGGGGAAAAGCTCAGGTCCTCGGTCTCAGAAAGCCACAGCTTCATTCTGAGGGTTAATCTGAGCAATCAGCTCCACCAGAAGGAAGGTTTCTGTTGTTGACATCAAGAAGTGACTCAGACAACATGTTGCTCTGCCCCTGTGTGGGCGGAGCTCCATCTGACAGACTGATGTCCACAGGGCAGCTGATAGCAGAACGACTGAGTAAACAGCAAAGTTTCATTTGTAGAATCAGTAATAATTAAGCTCTTTTCAAAGGGAGAAAAACAATCAGCAATAATTATTCAACTTTTATACAGGAATGAGTAACTCTAATTTAATGCTTTTTAATGCTCCTTTGATGCTTTTAAAAATACATCTAATGCCATCAACAAGTACCCATGACTCTCATTTATAGTTATATATGATATAATTTATCTAACAAAATAGTTTTTATAAACTTTTTTTATAAAGCCTTTTAAATGCCACTATAATCACATTTAGTGCATTTAATGCAAATTAAAGCCTTAAATTAAAAAAATAAGAATTTTATGACTTTTAATGATTTTCGATGAGCCGCGGAAACCCCGTTATTAGAAAGTGCAAAGTTCCACTGATTCAGACCATCATCTTCAGGAAAGCAGCTTGATGACAGTTTTTCTTGCAGTGCACTCAAAGTCACCTTAAATTTAAGTCCAACTGAGCTCATATCGAATCTATCCAATACTTCTTTATTGTATGCCACATTTAAATGCTTTTTAATTTCCCCCTTATTATCACAGCTCAAACTTACTGTGAAGCAAGGCCCCATTTTTAAGAGAAAAAAACACGCAACACAGCCAACTTCAGTCAATAATTAAATAAGAGGTGGAACCAAAAAAAGTAAAGAAAACAAAACGCTAAGAGGTTATTTAGAACAGGAACAGTCATCTGCCATCCACTGCTGCTTTCTTTTTAGTACTTATATGTATTTAAAGTACTTTGATTAAATTTATCTGCAGATTATCAGGTATAATTGGAGAGGGGAGGGTAGCAGGACGGTGACTTTTACCCAGAAAAAGTGATCTGAGAGGGAAGGCTTTAGTTCTTCTGTTTAGGCAACATCCAGGATGTCAGATGGTTACTGATGCATAAATGGAAACAGACAAACGGAGCAGTCTAAGTGTGGAGATGAAAGCAATGATGGGTGGCCACCATGTAAAGGCTGCATCATGTAAAAATAATCACTGAGATCAGGGCGAGGCAGGAAGGTTGCTGCAGCAAATCTCTGAGTCACAAAAAATTATAACACAAGTCACTTCAAATAGAAGGGAAAATAAAATACCACATAAATGAAACACTTAGCAGGGAGAACGGCAGGATTATTAGGTTGGAAACAGTCAAAACATTTAAAGCTTTTAAGGTGACACTGAAGATGACTAAATAATCTTAAAAGCAACATGATAAATAAACTGCAGCATCTTTTTTCTACATCTATAGACAGTTTCCTGGAGATGCAGCGTTTTTATATTTGGTCACAGCAAATAAACTAAAGTTACACTTTGGGTTTATATAAGGACTAATTCCAGTTCATGTATCCAAGTTATAATGGAAGCACCCCAAAACAAGCTTAATTTCCAACTAACGATTTTCATGTCAAACACACTTTACTGCAGCTTCACAGCCTAAACAAACTACCAGCAGTCAACACAACTGTGTTTTTCTTCATAACAGTGAAATTATCACTTTATTACAGCCTTTGTACATAAACCGCTTCATCAAGGAGGTCCAGCAGCAGAGACTTAGTGACTTTTGGATCTGATAAAAGATGCCTTTGCTAAATCCAGGTTTATGAAATGCATTAATCTCAAAGCACTACTCTGATTTCTGTTTTAATTAGGGCTGCAACTAACGAAAAAAAATCGATGAATCGGCCGATTATTTTTTCGATTAATCGATGAATCGGACAAAAAATATTTTTTATATTAACCTGTTTATTCCAAAATAAACATTTTAGGCAGAACAAACAAGCACACAAGTACAGGTTGCTCATTAACTGTACTGGTGCAATATGAAAAATAAATGTTTGTGTTAAAACTACGCAAACTTACATGAGAAATGTAGCTGTACATCCACAAAATATAGGGTACTTTGTTTCATAAAGTGCAAAAAAAGACATTTTTGTTTTTAAAAGCCCCTAAGGGGTTTAAATAATAGGCCCCCCCCAGTTCAACAAATGATTTTTTTTAGACTAGAAGAGTTCTGCCTTTTAAGACAGGAAAGTATGGCAGTTAAAGTTGCTACTTGAGAAAATACTGAACCATAGAGATAAAAATAGCCTGTGATTCAAATTATAAATTGTATTTGAAATAAAAATGAGAGAACTAGGGGTGCTAAAAACACATCCTCCAAAGACAGATATTTACATGGGAATGTGGCATATAATTAATTGACATATTACTGATCTTGCTGGATTTTATTCTGCTTTACTTCCATAAATTGCAGGATCTTCATTGCTTTATCTTTGCCAGAAGATTTAAACTTTAAAAGCCTTGCCCTCATAATTTGCAAGTTAATTTATTTATAAAGAAAATATAAACGCTGCTAAGCTAATTCAAATGAAATTAAAAGTAAAATAAGTAGCCAACCTTATCACTGTCTGTAACCTACTAACAAGGTAAGGAAAGCATCAGATGAGCTACCTGAGAAACTAACGTTACGTTTCCCCACTTTAAAACGAAACAAACATGGTTACTCATCCTGCTGATCAGCTATCTTCACTGCCATCGAAGGGTCCAACGTGTTTTCTTTTCAGGTGCTGTGTCATAACAGTGGTGCTTCCGCGCCATGTTCATTTGTTTTTACTAAAGTTGCATGTTACGACTTTTTTCACTTTACAAAGCGCAGGCTATGTTAATTATTGTGATCAATTTGCGCCGTCAATCCCGGCACATGCGCGCTTCTTTGCAGTCTGGACGCTGAGGATAAACTCCTCACTAAAATCCTGCGGCTCTAACTGCAGCGCCACTGGACCAGTTCTAGGCTCTAAGGAGTGGAGAGCAAAATAATAACACCAGAGACCGCTGCTTTAAGTGAAAATGGCCGGCAATTTAATGAATGCAAAACACACATAAAATACAATATATGAAACCAAAAATACTCTGCAGATTCTTAATAATGAGGTAAGTATAAATGGGGAGGAAAAGGGAGAAGGAAAAAAAAAAAAAGAAAAAAAAATATATATCACTCTCTTTTTGCTCTCTAGTTCACCTAGGTTATTTTAATTAGACTAATTTTTATTAATTAGACCAGTCTCCTTTTCATAGGTTGCACCTATTTTAAGATTTAAATTTTTCCTGAGTTAACTCTTTCCTATCTTTTACAGGTTGCAAAATACCTTCAACACAGTTAAATCAAGTGGACCACAATTACTCAAATCACATTCAGAAAATAAACATATGAAAATCAAAGTATGGCACTTTAAATTCAAGTTCAAGTCCAAATGTAAATATCAGTTCGACGAAAAGAATCAGTTTGATTCAGTCCAAAAAAATAATAATAATTCAATCAGTCTTCAGTTCTTTTTTTAGTTCAGTTCAAACTAGTTTCTGATATCCCTACTGCTCTGGCAGGGGATTACCACACGCGGGAAAGTCCCTCCCTCATGCAATGTAGAAGATGAATTGAAGGTCTAGGTCTGGCTCGCCATCTTGAATCCCATCTGTGAATGTGCACGCCGCACATGGCAGACTAATCCTCGCTCCGACCAAGCTTCCAATCCGAACAAAAAACCTGACCTGTGTAACAGGCCAAAAACACAATAAAACTCTTTTTAAATACTCAAATTATACAATTAAATTCTTCTTCATAAACTTAATATATTAACTGGGTAACAGTTAATGACTCTCCACCAAAAGAAAAATGACAACACGATGAAAATACAGAAAAATAAACACAAAACTCACCAAAACCGATATGGCTTAGTTCTCATAAAATCCTTGTCAGTTCCCAACCAGGTAAATTATGTTTTGTTTTACTAAAATATTAACTTTTTTCTGTTAATTAATCACCGCTCTTTTTTTCTCCGATTCCTCCTCTGCTCTCTCCTTCGGGTCTGCGTACTGCAGCGTCACCCAGACACTGCACCTGTAACGCTGGTTTCTTAAAGGGACAGCAACGTTATTTTCTCTCTACAGACTTTTAACCAACTACTTATCCCTATTTATGTTAGATCCCTAATTATGTTAGATCCCTATTTATGTTAGATTTTAACATGGGTTACATCCTCCCCTCTTTACCTAATGCACGTCCCTGTGCATTTTGAATTTATGCTATCATAACTCTAGGGGTTCCTGGAGAGCTAGGATCTTCAAGAGATTCTGTAAACACATCACTCAAGGTTTGAAATAAAGACTGAACTATTGTAACCAACGGGTTTCCTAGCTCAGGATAAGTCAGTCTTTTAGTCGCTTTTCTGTCTCTGACAGGTCTTGCTGAACAGTCACTTCCACTTTGGTTGTCCGTTTGACCTAAATCATGTGTGTTTTCTTTGCTCTCCTGAGCAGGTTGAGTAGAAGGATGGACATTATCCAGATCTTCCTCAGGTAAGTTTACAACTTCCTCTTCAGTGATTGGGTTTCTCTCTTCAGGATCAGGTAAGTCTTTCTTTTCAGAGTCAGGTGAATCTTTCCCTGCAGAGTCAGGCAAATCTTTCTCTTCAGGATGAGGTAAGTCTAGGTCGTAAGTTTCTACTGGAGGATCCTCAGGGAAAGCTTCGGCTACATCTGAGGGATTTTGCTCAACAGCAGTCAAGTCAGGTTGTGGTCCAATCCTCTCAGGTAAGTATTCCATAGGTCCAGGAGTCAGGTTGAAACCTAGTGTTTCCACTCTTAGGTTTCTGTGATAGTGATATTCCTCAGAATCAGATTGGGATTCATCCCCATCAGCTCCATTTTGATGTGTCATTTTTAGAATGTTTTCGAGTTCTTGGTCGCCTTACTGCCTTTGGTGGGTTAGTTTCGCTTTCGACCGGGGTCACAGGAAGCAAACCACATGGCAGAAGGAGGTCACGATGAAGAGTTCTTTGTGGACCATCTCTAGTCTCAGGTTTCACAACATACACTGGGACGTCTCCGGACTGTCTCAGGACAACATACACATCAGACTCCCACCTGTCAGCTAACTTGTGCTTGCCTCTGAGACGGACATTTCGAACCAAGACTCTGTCGCCTTCTTTCAAGGTGGAGTCAACAACATGCTTGTCAAACCTTGCTTTGTTGCGATCTGCTGTCTTTTTAGCATTCTCAGTTGCTACTCTGTAACTGTCTTCAAGTTGAGATTTCAGGTTGCGGACATATTGCGAGTGAGAGCCTGGCTGATGATTGACTGGTAGGCCAAAGGCTAGGTCAACTGGCAATCTTGGCTGACGCCCGAACATTAACTCGTAAGGGGTAAAGCCAGTTGTCTCGTTCTTAGTACAATTATAAGCGTGTACTAATGGCTTGACATACTCCCGCCAGTGACTCTTTTTCTGGTTTTCAAGGGTTTTTAAGACAACTTTGTAGCCATAAGGAAGAGACTCAAAGTTCTGAGGCACAATCTCTGCATACTTCTCATAGAGAACATCCAAAGTATTTGTGCCTATAAGCACTGATGACAACGTGGAGCGCATGTCAGGTACAACCAAGACCAGGGTAGGTACCTCGATGTCGACTCCAAGCAAGCTCTGTGGGAATCTGATGGTGGCCTCAACATAGCCAAGGGACGCTTTGACCATTGGCTCCTTCCACTTCAAGCAAGTCGTTCAAGGAGTTAAGAGGCAAGTGAGACAGGTTCTCTAGATAGAAAGAGTTGGGGACCGTTGTTACTTGGGAGCCTTAATCCAACAAGCAACTACAGTCTTTGTCAGCTATAATAACTTGTGCGGTGCACTTGGCCCCAATCAGACCTTTTGGCAAAGTCACTGACTTTCTTTGTGTATGCGAGTACAAATGGGCTCTGTGCAGCTTCTTTTTAGGACACTTTGCATGTGCTCCAGTTCCCGTCTGTCCCACAACCGGAACTGGGTCTAGTTTAAAGGATCAGGCTTTGAAGCGCCATGTTGACTGTCCCATGCTAACTGCTTTTCCTTTAACTGCTTCCTCTTCTCAGCCACAATAGATGGATTCGGCTCACTCTCACACTGAGGCTTAATGTGCCCATCCTCTCCACATCTAAAGCAATACCAGGGCTTTGGTCTATTGCTTGTGCTGATGTTTGTGTCTCGGCTGTGGGGCTGCAGCCTTTGAGATGTGTGAGTTATAGCTGGGGAATGTGTGTTAGCTGTTTGGGGAGCTAGTGGTCTGACGGCTGATTTAGTTGTTCTACTGTCTTTCTGTGTGATACGTGTGAGCTGGGACTGTAGATCAGCTATTTGTTTCTTTAAGTCTTGGATTTCAAACCTGTGATCAGGAGCTGGCTGAGATGAGCTACACTCTTCTTCACCCTGCACATAAACACCTTGATAATAAGAGGACACTCTTGGTTTTGAAATATTAAAGTGCTGTTTCATGCGTGAAGCTTTGGAAGAACGTTTATCTTCTGCTGTAACAGAGCTGGAGTAACAGGAGAAGTTCAGCAAAGGTAGGTGGATTCTTCTTCTTTTGTTCTAGCTGGAGTTCAGCTATCAAGATGTTATCCCAGCAGCCTCTTACAAACTGCCTGAGAAGATGCCGATCAAGGTCGCTTGCAGTTACACCTCCCCTTCTGAGGGTGGTGCTCGGCATCACCTGCAGCCATTGTAGATAAGCTGAAGGTTTATCACCATTATCCTGCATTGTATTGAGATACTTTGCAAAAAGATCATCTCCATCCTCGACTGTGCCGAAAGCAGAGTCCAAGATCTCCAAGTATGCACTAAGAGGAGAATCCGGTGTCAGGTGCTTCACAATATCAATGGCGGGTGATAAGGGACTTTCAAGAAGCTTTCGTGACTTGTAAATATCAGACTGTGTTGTGTCTTTAAGAAGAAGTTCCACATTGGATCGCCATGTCTCATAATCCACTTCACTGTTGGGACGTGGGACACGTCTAGAGAAGGGTCTGAGTCTCAAGGAAGTGTGCACCTGCAGAGCAGAGTCTTCATTTCTCACTATGTGCTCTACAATTACTTTTTGTATGTCAGGTGGATTGACGTCAGAAAGTTTCAGAGCGGGCTGTGTCTTTTCTTCAGATGGTGTCAATGGTGGAGACCAATGATGTCGAACATGCTGCTGCGGGGCCATGCTGGGCAGGGGGCTTACTTTTGCAGCATTTTCAGGGGCATGTTGCTCTTGGGTATCAGGTGAGCTCAGCTCTGCATCTTCATCTTGGAGCTCTGAATGATCTAGATCGACAGTCTCACCGATGAGGGAGAGCTCTTCTCTGAGGACAGCTGCAAAGTCTTTACCAGTCCGTTTTGCAATGTCCTTTAACTCTGAAAGGTAAGTCTGTGTAGCTGTTTTGCTAGCTACAGGTGTGTAAACATTGGCTAATGCTCTGATGTGGTAAGTGACATCAGTATTAGCTTTACTGTTAAGTCTGTA
The DNA here is from genome assembly GCA_030533445.1 of Cyprinodon diabolis. Lineage (NCBI taxonomy): Eukaryota > Metazoa > Chordata > Actinopteri > Cyprinodontiformes > Cyprinodontidae > Cyprinodon > Cyprinodon diabolis. The sequence goes on along the minus strand of CM060081.1, from coordinate 44,381,208 downwards.
AGGCAGTGAAGGTAAGAGAGATTGCATAGCTATACCATACACATACTCTACGATAACCTGCTTGGCCGACTCTGGTTCAGTGAGAGCTACTGGAATTACCCTTTGAATGGAACCATATTGTTTAAGGAAGTCACTTAGTTCGTCATCTATTTCTGTATCGGTTATACCGCTAACTATGACTGAGTTAGGGATTTTTACACTGCTGGTTTCAACGAAATCCATTTTTTTTCCCTTCCTTCTCCTCCCTTAACGCTGATAACAATATTATATGGTCTCTGGTTTCTAGTTTTAAATGCTTTAAGCCACTCCTGGCTGGCTCGCCAAGTTGTAGCACCGGTATCACACCACTAACTGCGCCACTGGACCAGTTCTAGGCTCTAAGGAGTGGGGAGCAAAATAATAACACCAGAGACCGCTGCTTTAAGTGAAAATTGCTGGCCATTTTCACTTAAAGCAGCGGTCTCTGGTGTTATTATTTTGCTCCCCACTCCTTAGAGCCTAGAACTGGTCCAGTGGCGCAGTTAGTGGTGTGATACCGGTACTACATAAGAGTCTCCAAAAGCCACCAGTGACACCGTAAAAAGTCGCCAGATTTGTTGCTAGTCGCTTTTTTGAAAAATAGTCGCTGGAGGGGTCTGAAAAGTCGCTGAGTTGGCAACACTGCAACTGCGGCGCTGACTCCCTCCGCCATATTTTTTTTTCTTCCCCCGTCAAGTGGATGTGATGACGGCGGCGGCGGATGACGCATTAATCGCGCGACACAACTAATCGATGATTAAATTCGTAACCAACGCTTTTTAAAGTCGATTTTTACCGATTTTATCGATTCGTTGTTGCAGCCCTAGTTTTAATCAATTCCCATTTCTCCTTTTTTCCTAAAAATGTCTTTCTTTATAATTTTTGTTAACTTAATGGTCTGATGGAACCCCTCTTCACAAGTGGAGCAGTTTACAACCCTAACCAATAGCTGCCATTGGTCAGGATTACTCCCCTTAAACTAAATACAAACTAAAGTTCAGTTAAAGTTCAGTTCCGTCTTTTGGTCAAGTAACTCAATGATCTTGATGGCTCTTTTTACCTTTTGCTTTAATTTTTTTCTTACTTACTTTCCTGATGATGGAACTCACCAAGTTTTATGCATAAACTCTGCTTCTTGGAGAGGAAATAACAGCTCATGCCTGGGAACAAAAGACCAAAGAGGGAGTCAACAGCCAGACCATCAAGACATTTATTTGGGACTTTGAGGTAAGAAGCAGTAGTTTGTTGCTTCTGACCTATATCAGAATTATTTTCCAATGAACTTTGGGTGTTGCTTAAGTTTGGTGACTCTCTTGTTTGTCTGTTATTGTTCTTATCTATTTAGGAATGTTTTGGTGTATTTACTAACCTTCTGATAGCCAACAGTGGGGACTAAAGGCTGGTTCTAATGTGGTGGACAGTTAGTGTAGAGGTATGGCGAAAACTAATTTAAGAATTTAAATTTGTATACTGGAAATGGTAAGGGCAAATGTCAGGGTTAGGCATAAACAAAGGAATTTAAATGAATGTATGTCAATGTAAAGTGCGAATATGGATAGAAATACAAAGTTGTGTCTCTATGCTGGGCCGAGGTGTCAAAAGTACTAATATTTATTACTCAAGTAGAAGTATAAATACTACTGTTTAAAAACACTTTTGTAGAAGTTAGAGAATCAGTTCACGCTTTTTACTTTTGCTTTTTTTAAAACTACTTAAAGTGTAAAAATAATGAAGGAAAAATGCTAAGGACTTAGCTTTAAACTTTATACTGGTTACTGCGCTACCCAACTAAAGGAACATTTTTCTACAATTCTGGATGATTACTTCCTTATACTTTAGTTTCTTAGTTTTATAACCAATGGTAACAGTGTCAAATTTAACTTTATATCATCTTGAAGAACGATTTATTTTGGTATGTGGCGAACAACAAGTTGGTGCAGCAACGAGTCCACAAAGATTCATAGAATATTGCTGCTTATATAATGATAAATGTAATGAGAAAATGAAGGAGAGTCCTAAAGGATTCCTAAACCTACGTAAGTAGCTCTGTGTGAGATGGGGTTGGGGTTGGCCTGATTGTAAATACAGAAATTATGTAGCAGTTGAACGGAAGCTCTTTATCATTGAGTTTCTAATGTGCCTGATTGAGTTGATGGTTGGGGTGTACATTGGTGTTGATGGTTTAATGATCCGACGCACTGACAGTACTTCATTATTCTGAGTGGCGTCTCACCTGCTGTCACAACAATATCTTCCCAATTATCCACCCGCGTCTGTCATGCTAATAACGGATCATTGTGGGTTTCCGCGTGTTTCTCATTACACTTAATGACGTTATTCTGGGGTCTGCAGCAGATTGTCTTTGCTCAGAACGATAACCCCCCTCTCCACGCTCATCGCTCTCTTCTCATTTCTCTGTCAGCCTTCATGAAAGATTTAGCTTTTTTATGCTGTTGTCATCACACTTACAGGATCTTGACATCCGTCGAACAGAATCTGTTTGATCAAACTTTGCATTAAATGTTTTCTATCCTCTTCTTTCTGTTCTGCCATTTAAAGGATTAGTTACAGCAGATATGGCAGCTGTGACTTCACATCATCAAATCATAACACAGCACGGAAAGTCATTTCATAAACATTAAATCTAATTCCTAATCTCTTTCCTGACACAATGAACACTGTGTGGGAAGTTAGTGATGGTGATTAATGACCACAGATTCCTGCTGAGCTACTCTGATTTTTAATGATTCCCTGAATCCCCCTTTGCTCTCAGCAGCTTTGTTAAAGCCAGCAGGATGGAGAACATTCTTCAAACTATTGGTAACTATTGCAACATGAGCTGAACTGAGAAAAACTATGGAAAACCAGAAGACATTGAGTTAACTGTTTATATCAGGGGTAACCAATTAAAATCAGCCGGGTCCGAATAAAGAAAATCATCAACCAGTAAAGGTCCAGAGACCTTTTTAATTATAATCTGTTACTTTAAACAGTATTTAACACTGAAATAAAATGAGTTTTTTACGCATCCATGTTATACATTGAATCTTTAAATAAAAAATAAAAAAAAAATAAAATTTTTCCATTTTAAAATCTGAAGTGTTTTTTAAAGTACAGAACAATCATTCAGTTTGGTATATAGAATACAGAATTTCCTGATTCATATCAAAATATCTCAAATTTTATTAAACACTTTAACTTTTTTTTTCTGTCTGAGAGAGCAGTGGGCTTTATGCTGCCCTGCAAGGCTGTAAACCTGGGTTTGAATGGAGACTAAGCCATTCTCAAGCACATATCAAGGTGCTCATTTTGAGCCTAGATCCATATTTATTTTTGATTCTATTCATGGTGGAGAATCCTGCTTCACAGCAGCAGGTTGAGCCAAACATCCTCTAAATGTTCAGGGTCATCTTTGAGCACCATTTCACTTTTCTTTCACTAGTTCACCACAGTTCTTCCAGCAATCCACACTTTCTCTGCTCTCTTTTTCTCACTGACTTCTCCTTCTTTCCTGTAACCCGCTTGCCACAGGTTTGCTTGCTGTGTTTAAAAGTAGTTGGCAGCAGCAACCCAGACTGACAGCTCATTGGCTAATTTGTATGACGTGTAGCCTGGTCCTGGAGCTCCGAAGGGCTTTACCGTATTAACAGGAGAAGCAGCGCAAGTGAAGTTAGACGCTGACGTCAGACAACATGTGGTAATTTCTAAATGTTTTAAATCAGGTTTGGTCCAGATAAGACAGCGGGTGGGTCCTGATTCGGACCACAGTCCACTATTTCATGACCTCTGGTTTATATATATATAAAAGAAAAATGACGATAAGGAGGAACTCTTGCAGAATGGAAATAAAACACAAAAACTGCACAAAGACCTTTTAACACTAAAGATACCAGTCTGAAAATTGGGCTCCAGCAAAGATGACGGGTTAGGTGTTAGGCTGGGTCCAAATTTGGGAACATGAGGACGAAGATCATCACTGGGCTGTAAATCTTAAACATCTTTTCTGGCTGCAGAGGATGTTTTTCTTCTAATATTTTCCTTTTTACTTAGAATCAAATAGGTTGCAATACAGACACAAAGTTTGAGGCCATCAGAGATGTAGGGATAAATCCAAACGTCTACTCTCATCAAGACATAGCTTTTACTGTTTCTCTGACACTCTAACTCTCGCCTACTGCTAGGAGATGTGTATCTTCCATGAGAAAGGAAGACCCTGGACTCAACTGGCTGAGATGAGCTTCCTCTGCAGGCTGCATGGGCTCTGCAGGAGGGGTGAAGAGTTCAGAGTAGATCCGCTGTCCCTCTGAATCAAAAGCAGCAAGTGACCACAACATCTCCTGCTTCTGCTTAGTTTTAAAGCCCAGGAAGACCAATCCAGGCTTTCTGGCAAGACTAAATGTCTATTTGGCATGAGGAATCACATAAGGAGCTCAATAGTGCTGCTGTGGGGAAGGATGTTTATTTGAACCTGCTCACTTCTGGCCCAATCTATCTCATAATGATAGATGCAACTTATACAGTAAATACTTTATGACTTTTTCTTGTGTTCAAGAACAAGCTTGCTATTTTATTGACAGAAAATTTGAAGGGAAATTAGATTAGGTATAATTTTACTAAGCTTCCCTCTTGAATCATACTTTTGGGAAACTTGCTGAAAGGCTCTGGTAAAACTGATCTGGCATTTTGGTGAGTATCCTTACATCTTGTTGCACCTTCATTATTCTGTACTTCACTTTCCTCTGGAAAGAATAATGGCAGGAAATAAACAGCTGACCAGGTCACCTTCTTTTCCGTCTATTATTGGCCATTGCAGGTTCCAACTTAAATTTAACATAGTAATTATCAGTAATTATCCCATTGGATAATTACTGAATTGGTGATTATATTTCATCTGGCAACAAGTTATTCAACCTCAACTGGTGCAATGACTTGCTGCACATTTAATAAATGTCAACACATCATTTGGTAAAACATCCAAGCAGATTGCAAACACTACCAAATTTGGAAGGACAGTGGGAACCAATGGTCTTCTAGGAATATATGTGGTCAAAAAAATAAAAAAAAGTATAGTGATGGGTTCATTTAAACATTTGGTGAAATTAAATCAAAGAAAAACACCAGCAGAAATACCAGCTACGTTTAATATTGAAACAAGAGTATTTCCACATACATAATGTGAAGGGAATTCTTGGGAATTGGACAGAAAAGGCGTTAACAACTAATCAGTGAGGCTGATAGGACAAAAAGACTCCAATCTGCAAGAGATGCACTCATCCATTTTTTTTTTAATCCACTCTGATACTAAAACACCGCCTGAGCGTATTGGCCAATTTTCGGTCATAGATATTGGGCATACAGCTAATACTCAATTAATTAACCATATGTCTTGCCATGTGAGTGAAGTCATCACGCTGAACATAAACATTGGTCACAAATGAACACAGATATAAATAATCAGTAGCTGCTGTTTGCTCTCTTAATGACTTAATGTGCATCACGATCATAAAACTGATGTCATAGATCGCTGCAACTGTTCTGCTGTGTATGACATAAAAAATAGAAATAACCAAACCGAAAAGCTGGATCAGCAGCATTTATTGGATATCAGATCCAGCTTATTAGTCAATATCGCAGTTATCCAACATGTTGGGATCTGGAGATTTACCACCTTTCTCCAGCAGAGTGTGCTGTGGGTCTCCTGGGCTGGAGCCCTCCAGCACAACTGATGCTCATCAGCCCATCAGGAGACCTTCCTACATAAGCAGCAGCCAGACCTTCCTTCAACGCCGCAGTGTTGACCAAGTTTGGTTAGCGAACCTGAGCCTCAGTTATTTTGATCAGAATCTAAGTTGTCTCTAGAGAGAAACCTGATTCTAACCTGCCTCTGTCTTCTTGCTCTGTCTAAGAACCTAGGAACCTGTCTAAGTCTAAAGCTCTGGATGAGCTTACCCTGCAACCTGCCTGCCTGCCCAAGGGAGCCAAACCTGAAGATTCCAATCTGGACTCCTCCTGCAGTTCTCAAGAAAGAACTAGAAACCCAAACCAAGGTCTGCCACTCACTAGTCAGAGGCTAGACGCTGCTGCTGCTGCTGCTGAGCACTCTGCTGAACCAACAGTCTCTGGACCCAACCGGTTCCCTCCCTCACTAGAAATCAGTTTTGGACCACCTCAAGGTATTTACTGGAACAATTAAATCAACTAATCATCTGACTGCCTGGCTAATCAAACTATCCGTCTCTGCAGACATCAGTGATTCCAGTCCCGGACCCGTGCCTGAACCTGTTCATGTTTCCTCTGTGCAAAACCATTCAATAAACTCTGTTAAACTTTTACTCTGTTTCCGTTGGTGTTCTGCATGTGGGTTAAGTCTCTTAAGCCAATCATGACACAACACTCGTTGCATCTTTATTGACCATAAAGATTAGACTTGAAGAAGGTCAAATCTGAGTCCAGATTCTCTTTGTTCCAATATGATGGTCGCATCAGCATGCAGCTGGTCTGGTCGATGTTCATCAAAAGCATGGGATCAGAGAAAGAGGTAAGCTGACTGGTGTTTTGTGCAGCGGTCCGACTCATCAATGCAAGATCTTGGTAAAGAACAATAATTAACGCAACACAAGGTGGAATAAATCTTTTGACTTTTGCAGCCTATTGAAACAGTGCCACAGTGAATGTGTGCCGTGTATGAAGCTGGTCCAATAAAATATTAGACCTTTTGGTTTTTACTATGGCTTTTTTTATGCCAGGAAGTGCATTTGAACCGCTTCCTCCTTTGGACTTTTTTCACGTCAGCCTGGAGGCCTTTCGGTCCAACACATTACTGCTTCTCATCCTCTTTTCTGGCCTATTTTTGGAGGCACATTACAGTCTGGATTTAGTCTGCATAATGACAAATCAGTTCACAAACACATCAAGCAGCTCTGTTTACACACACTCATCTCACTGTGATCTCAGATAGAGTCCTAATTCCCCATAGCAACAAAATAAATCCAGTTTTAATTCAGACTGCTTCTTTAAGCTTTATTTTCTCACCAACATTCGCTTCTGGTATCAAGATAAGTTCAGTGGGTCGGTTTTTCAGTCTATGGCTGTGTCCAAACTTGTTTGCATTTGGGCTTAAATGACCAAATTGAAAATAATTCATATAAAATAATATGATCTTCAAGAATATGATGATGTTGTCTGCACCAACAACACAAAGTCAAATTACTTGTAAGTGCAAACCTATTTGGCAATAAACTTGATTCTTGGAAGAAAAAAAGAAAGAAAAAAAAAAAACTATTTCTATTTAGCAATGTTTAAAAATAAATTACTCAGGAATCAGCTGTTGATCAAGTCCCAGTGCTGTATCCAAGACATTTTAAAAACACTGTTCTTCCAAATGTTGGCTACATATCACGTTTTTTTTCTCTGGCCAGAAGTTCGATGGCAAATCCTCCCACCTCAATGTTGGCAATGAACCCGTCCGTGGAGGATAAGGAATCGGAAAGCTGGAATAACTCTTTTTTTTTTTTTTTCACTTTAACCCGATGTATTCCAACATCCAGCTGCCATGCACGTAGGCTTTGTCAGTTTAACTATAGCTCTGGTGAATTTCAATGGTGAAGTCCTCTCGAAATCTTTAGTAATCGTTGTTGATTGCAGATGTGTCTAGTAGTTCCCATTGATTTTGCTTGTAAAGCGGAAGAATGGCGCTAGGCTTACCGTCACTGTCGGAAGATGTCAGGTGTTACTTTATTTGGGCAAAAATGGCCACACCTAGACTCAGTGATCATGACGGAAATTATTGTTTAAATTTTTTATTGATTAACGCTAAATTCATTACATCACTATGGAAGTATTTGTTCTAGGTACAGATAATGATCCATTGATTATTCCTTGCTGATTGGACTCCTTAGAATGTAAACCTTGCAGAATTCATAACAACATTCTCAGTTTGTCTGTTTTTTTAAACTAATTTTTAGAGTGTTATTTATGTAGATATAGATATTTGAACACTTTGGATATTTTCATGTGATTATTGGATGCAGCTAAAAAAGCCCCAACATATTCCACTACACACTGCACTGGATAATTGGGTATGCGCCAAATAAAACTTATCTCCAAACAACAAGTCTCTGATCTAACAGGGTGTTAAGAGAAGTTAATCTGACCTACATCCTGCAGACAGTCTGTTTTATGCCATAAAGGTCGAAAAAGGTGACATTATTGTTTACAGATGGACATGCCTTACAGCCAGAAAGGAGCCCCATCTTTCAGCAATGATGAAACCAAAGTAAAATGCTTAAAATAGGAAGAATTGCAGGGATCTGATGGAGAATATGAAGAAACCATTCCCAACATTTTCTGCTTTAACGGAACAGTGGAGGCACCCATTTCCTAAAATAAGGCTAGATAATTTTACAGGAGAGGCTTCAGATGTGTAAGGTAAACATCTGCTGTCTGGATGCTGAAAACACTCATTTCCACTTTATCTCCTGTTCAGCAGAGTGACTGAAGGAGGATTTGGACTCAGCTTCCCCTGCGGATCTGATCAAGTTTCCAAAATCACAAAGAGGAGGGCTGCGAACCATTGAGAACACACACAGGTAGACAAAGTGACATTTCCCAGCTGATAGACTGCAGGAAGGTGTTGATGACAGTGTAATAGCTGGGTGCAGAGCTACAGCTAAATGAGCACTTAAGGGTGTCCTTCAATCAGCTCTGAAGCCATCTATCGTATCTGCAGGGGATCACAGTATGTTGTGAATGTCGTCATTAGAGCGTGGCTAAATCGGGGCGTGAGTGTGGGGGATCTGTGGCAGGTCACTGTTAAATAAGAGGCTCTCCTTGGTGTCAGTGACAGGAGACACTTGTTCTATCTGTAACCATTTTCACCTGTACTTACACCACTCTGAAACCAGGTCACTATGTGATAGTCGATATTTTAACTTAAATGATTGAATAAATTGGTGAATGACTATGAAGCAGATGTTTGAAGACTCCAAAGCAGTTAACTCTTTGATTCTCCTGCTGATAAGCTACATGTAGCCACAGCTGCTCTGGGAGAGACTGACACAAGCGAGGCTACAGTACAATCAGGCTCTCTGACCGCTGACAGCAGGCAAGGTGGTCTTGCTTAAGAACCAAACAGAGATGAGTTAATAGGCAACCTCTGCTTGAAGGAGAAACCCACCGGTTACAAGACAAATCCCTACCTTTTAAGTCAAAGCCGCTCCCATGTATGGAGGATCAATCCTGCCAAAATAAAATGCTTTTAACCATTACGATTGGGACAAAATAATTCCTTCACATAAATCAGTGTGCAATTACCAGAGGTATCAAATGCATTAATGTTTATCACTCAAGTTTAAATCTGAGTGTTTATAAACACTAAGCTTTTTACTCCGGTGAAAGTGTAAACATACGATTTTTAAAACTGCTTAAAGTATAAAAATAAAAGTAATGAAGCAAACAAAAGCTTTAAACCTTATACTGGTTACTGCACTGCCCTATTACATTTTTCTACATTCTGGATGATAACTTCCTTATACTTTAGTTTCTTAGTTTTTTAACTAATGATAACAGTGCATCATCTTAAAGAATGATTTATTTTGGAGAACAAGTTGGGGCAGCACCGAGTCCACAAAGAACCTAATTGTCTGGAGGAAGCAAATTATTTTGATGTTGTTTTGTTTTTGCTTTTTAAATACCAACAGGCAATAATGAAAATTAGCTTACATGAAACAACACTAACAAGTTAATTTTGAAAATGTAAGGAGTAGAAAGTAGAGATATCTGCAAAAAATGTAAGGTCTAGACATAAAAAGTTGTGTTTTAAATTAATTACTCCATTAAAGTATAGATAGACACAATTTCTACTTAAGGTTAGGGTTGTCAAAAGTATTGATACTCTTATATTAAGCTTGCTTAATATTGTGCACAGCAAACAACCTTAAAATACTCTTCTTATTGTTTATTGTATTTATTTTTTGTATTTTTATTATTAATGAAAATTTCTGTTGAATTCTTGAGTCTTTGTTTTTATCCTTGTGGTATCGAAAATGGTATCGAGTATCTAATATTTTCCTTAGTATCGGTATCGAGTTGAAAAGTTTAGTATCGTGACAACCCTACTTAAGGTAATCAAGTATTTGTACTTTGTAACTTGACACCTCTGGCCATTAAACACAAAACAATTGTAATAAGGGATTTATTTAATAACTGATTTATAAACTAGATATAAAAATATATATTTCTATTTTAACATTTTCTTAAAACAGTTTTTATTATACCAAACCGCTCTATTTTTTCCTCATTTAAACAACATGTTTTTTTATTCTTATATATATATATATATATATATAGACATCTATTTATATCAAAAAAAAAAATGTGTCAAAAGAGGAACAAAGTCATTTTTTTGTTAGTCTCGAGTCTTTATCCTGAAATCTAAAACTTCAAATTGAAATCCCTTTTGAGTCTTTTTTTTAAATAATGAATCAGTATAAATTGTTCAAACTTCCTAAGAATTAGTTCTTCTGATCTGATTTCTGCATCTATCGCAAAAACGGTGGGCGTGTTCAAGTGAAGCACATCTGGGCGTTCTATTGCGGTGGAGCAGCGAGGACAGACGCAGCGTAAATTGGGGTTTAACTGTTTTCCAGCTTCAGTCGGGATAATCACAAACAACAGAGATTTAATCGAGTAGCTTAAAGTGGTTTTTGTTATAAAGATATTTTTAATCCAATAAAATTCTTGATCAACTAACAACAACAGGAACTCTTGGTAAAGAAATTCTTTCACTATAAAACCCTTTGACCATGACTGGAACACTATCTTAGAAAGCTAAAGATAAATATCAGCAATAATAGAGAACTGTAAAAATGAAGGTATTCTGAAAAATAAGCCAAAAACTTCAATCTGTGATTTCAAATAAGGGTATGAAACGTACCATCGTGGAGATCTGACCCGGGAGTCGACCTGAAGGACGATCCTCAGTCGAGCTGAAGTGTTAAATTACTCCCATCAGCACCAATATCATCCTGTCAATTCCCATCCTGCAGTTCAGCACTCTCCTCTGAAATCAGTTTCTTTATCCTTCGTCCCTATTACTCTGTAACCTGACCCTAACTAACACTTCTCCATATCAGTGATGATCCACCACCCCCCTCTGCAGGGTCATACGATGCCTCCATCCTTCTGTCTCCAGACATTAATGGCCCTTAGAATCTGAGACCCCCCCAGGAGCGAGAGACCCAACCAGCCCGGGAAGAGAGATTGAGAGGGATGGACGGATCAATAGCTTTTAACTGGAAGTTGCTCTTAGTTCAAGATCCGGCTCACTGACACACACACACCCTGCTACATTACCATCCATCTACAGACAGGAGCCCAAACACATCATCATGAAGGTCACATGACTCCATTACAGGAAGATTTCACAGCAGAAAGCGTTCAGAGAGAGATAGCTGGCACTCAGTGCATCAACATTCAGGAGAAACACTTGAGACTGTTAGTGCAGGACGCTTCGGCATTAACTGTTATCAGAAATAATCGACTAAAAACAACATTTTATCCATAGAGTGGAAGAGGATAAACAGATCCAAAGAGTTGAAAGATTAATAAACAAAATGTTTAAGAACATAAAGTCTCAACAACCAAAGCCCATAAAGACACTCTAAGGAAAAACATGTTTCTATTTGATCGGTTCTTAACAGCTATTTAGTTATTCTGTTTCAGTTAAAGTTGTGTGAAGCATGGTTGAGTGGTTAGCAGCAGACAGCAGTATGGCTGAAAGCTATCCTCTGTTTTAAACTTCATGTGACAATCTATTTTGAAACATCTGGAAAGCGGGTTTCTGTTTTTTTAAGAGGGAAGTTGGTTCACACTTTTTGGGCAGAATGACTGCAGCCATTACTTAGGGTTAAAGGAATCCTTATTAATATAATGATCGATAAATTTACCAAAGAACAAAGAAGCAGAAGTTTAAATTATTGTGGATTTTTAAAATCCAAAGAGTCCAACAAATAGCCACACCACCGCCATGGTTTGGTACTTTGCCTCAGTGTGTGTTTGACTATTCTTGCTCTCAGAAATACTAAAGGTTATCTGAACTGATTGGTTTTCTGACACTGTTCCAACAGAGAGGAGGTTAAAACTCTGGCAAACTTGCAATAAAGGTTAAGTAGCTTTTCCTTACAAGTCCAACTGTAACTGTAATATGTAACTGTCCAACTGTCAAAGGAAATTGAAAAGGAAAATCGGGAGCAGCAAACCAAGAGAAAAACTCCCATGTCCAAGACGGATGGAACCCCAATGCTACTGTCCTCCAGTTTTACATCACCATGAACTGAGAAAGAAACTCAACACTGAAAAACTGAAGCTGAGCTGATATGTCAAACTACTGGTTGTTCTACAGATACCTTAAATCAATAACTAGATGGTAGAATCTTGGACGTTTCGAGCCCATGATGATTTTAGTTGCAGCAGGTTTAGGAACGGATGAACACAGCTGACCTTAAACTTGTAGCAGGACCTTCCCAAGTCCCAGAATATACATAAACTAACATTTCTACCAACAGGAGGGTTCACGTATCCAATTGGATTCATGACAGAAGCTTTAGAGGATGTTTTATATGGCAGGACATCATCATAATCATCATCATCATCTCCTCTGCATCACTAAATACCCCTGGCAGATGGTGGAGTCATCTTTATTTTAACACGTTTAATCTGTCTGGAAGCAATATTAGTGTATGGAGAGACCAGTTAAAGTCCTAGCTTAAATCTGAATCTGTAGGAGAGCAAAAGATGAGGGTGATTGTACAGAGCCCCCCAAACCTCAAAGATTTGGAGCTCTTTACTAAAAAGAAATCTTAAAAAACAAACAGGAAATAATAAAGCAATAATAGTATGGGTTTGACTAGGTTTACTAGTGGTTTCTAAAAGTAGAATGGGAGGCAGATCTTTTAGTTATCAGGCTCCTCTCCTGTGGAACCAACTACCAGTTTTAGTCCGTGAGGCAGACACCCTGTCTACTTTTAAGGCTAGGCTTTAAACGTTCCTTTTTGATAAAGCTTATAGTTAGAGTGGCTCAGGTTATCCTGAACTATCTCTATAGTTATGCTGCTATAGGCTTAGACTGCTGGAGGACATAGGGACCCCTTTTTAATAACTCTGCTTCATTCTATCTCTATTCTTCCACTCTGCAGAATCAGTTAGTCCAATCTCTAACGTTCTGCTCTCTTTGGTTTTGCCTTTTGTATCTCTGCTTGTTTTTCTATCTATGCTTCTGTCTCCTTGAACCCCAGTCAACCTCGTTAGATGGCCGCTCACACTGAGCCTGGTTCTGCTGGAGGTCTCTTCCTGTTAAAAGGGAGTGTTTCCTCTCCACTGTCGCTACAAGCATGCTTGATGTAAGGGTTTGCCTTTGAATCAATGAGTTGATGCATTCAACTGGTTTTCCTTAGATAGAAAACTTTGAATCAATCTGACTGTATGATCTGGTGAAATGTTAAGTTTCTTTGAGATGACGTGTTGTGAATTGGCGCTATAAAGATAAACTGAATTGATTACTGTGAAGTCATCAAAGAAATCTCCATAAAAGTATGGATCACAAAAGTCGTAAATTACAGGCAACTGGAATTTCCCACAGTTTTAATAAACATTTTGACTTCTATCCAGGAGTCTTTGGTGATTCAAACTTCCCATACTGCCTGCGTGAATCATTTCAAAATCACATCCATTAAAGGGTAGGTAAAGTTTTTTAAAAGACACTTTTCTAATTTTCCATCAGAAACAAACCATATATTTATATTATAATGAAAAGTACTGAAAACATGGTTACATACATGAAAAAAATATAAAAATAAAACCTGTGTAATTTTGAGCAGATGAGGGTTAGAAAGAATCCAGAAAAAAAAAGTTCAAACCTTTACACATCATTTTTGTTTTTGAAATGTATCAAAAAAGCAAATGCTTTTATTGTGATGTATAAATATTCATTTAAAAGAAAAAAATCCTACGATGAGATACTGGAAACCTTTGATCAGGAGTATAAAAGTTCGAATCCAAAGGTCAGAAATTCAGATAGAATAATCAGATAGAATAATACTAATAAAAAAGTAGATTTCAGTTGTTTCTTCATTAGAATTCCTCCCAGTTCAGCCAAAGTGGGTTCTATCTGATTGCTGTCTGCTCAGTGGCACCAAAGGGGACTGAAAAAAAGACATTCAGAATCCAAATAATGGATTATTATCAAATATCCTAAATGCATATGTCAATATAACCTACAATCTGTTGCAAAGAGATGAAAACATCTTCACTGCAAACTCTAAATTTCACGCAAAGATGGACAAACATTCCCACTCCCCCATCATAATGCTTCAGGGAACAGGCTCGGTCTTGTGAGAGCCTGGTGGTTTGGAAATGGTTTTCTCTCTGTGTGAAATAAGTCTTCCCGCTGCGATTCTCTGTTCAAATAGTAACATCACACCAACAAGAGAGGGTGAAAGGTCAGCAGCCAATTTCTGTCCCTTTGCTTTATAAACCTACTCCTCAGTTCATTGCCTCCACTTTTAAATAACTGTCAAACATGATATTGAAAGATATCTTTCCCACCATGTTTCATCATCTTCGCCCTAAAAACACACAAAGGCAACCTGTCCTTCAGACAAAGCAGCACACAGAGGAAAGTGCTCTGAGGGCCGATTGTTGGAAGGTCGGAGACCCTCTGCCACATGCTGGGGTCCGAACATGCAGCATTCATCTCCAATATTCACTATTTCACTCTTCAACAAAATACTTTATTTGCTACTTTAAATGCTTTATTACTATTAAAACTTTTCACTATTTCCTAAATTTTATACTATCAACCCTCTGAAAATCATTCATTTCCCGACCCAGATCTTGATATACCTTTAAGGTCTAGGTCTTCTGTCTCTACATTTTTGTGTTTTTCAGAAATATCCAGTCAAACCTCTCAGATGTGGACCAATACAGTCAAGCACCAGTGTTGGGTTGGTAACTGGTCTGAAGGTTAGACAAACCTTTAGGATTTGATTGGTGTCTGGTTTAGTCCATCTCAGTCAATAATACACATTTTGTCTGGTTCACAAGAGATGCTTGTCTGTTTCATGCTGCTGCCAGTTTGTTTGTTTTTTTAATTGAGAGGCTGGATCAGCAGCAGAGGCAATAGCTAAGCAATTCCTTAGCTTTGCCTAATAACCAGATAATATCAAGTAAGTACTTTAAACTGGGTTTTTCTCAGAGATGGCAAAAGTACTCACTTTCCGTACTTGAGTAAAAGTACAGATACTTGTGTTAAAAAATACTCTGGTAAAAGTGGAAGTACTGATTAAACTTCTTTACTCAAGTAAAAGTAACAAAGTACAGGCTTGTAAATTTACTTAAAGTATTAAAGTAAAAGTAGAAACCACTTTTTTCATGCCGTTGCCTACATTTTAAATGGATGTCTGCCAATAGGACTAGATCTCTGTTGTGTTCATTTTCAATCATCCCGTCGTCCATGCTACTATGCTAACGCCACCGCCACCAAGCTGCAATGATGAATCTGTCGATTCATCTTGTAGTGGTGCGTCAAATGCAACGTAGATTCCCATCCAATTAGATTGAATTTGGTATTGATGACGTGAAAAATAATAACGGTAACTCCATTGAAATGATTCAAAACTAAAGTAACAAGCCAATTTTTTAAAATGTAAGGAGTAGAAAGTACAGATATTTGTGTAAAAATGTAAGGAGTAGAAGTAAAAAGTCGCCATAAAAATAAGTAGTAAAGTGAAGTAAAAATATCAGAAAAATCTCCTTGAGTAGAGTAACGAAGTATTTGTACTTCGTTACTTCCCATCCCTGGTTTTTCTATAAAGTAGGGCTGAAACAATTAATCGGATTAATCGATTATTGAATTAACTCTATTTAGAGTTATGGATTAATTTAAGTAATTGGATTAATTGTTAACTGGAGCGTAGACACTTTAAAACATGCCTTAAGCTGACAGAGCAACCAACTTTTAGCAGTAATTATATCAAAATTATATATATATATATATATATATATATATATATATATATATATATATATATATATATATATATGCAGCATTTAGCTAAAAAAAACAACAACACATTTTTGTCCTTCAATCTGCTCTATCCAGAACAACTCAAGTGGAAAGGTTTTAGTTTCACCTGGATTTTATTTCGTAAAGAAGTCTTCTTTAAGAAACATAATAAAATTGCTTTCCAATTATTAATTGATCGAAAAATTTATGGAAAGATGAATCGATTTGCAAAATATTTGTTGTTTGCAGCCCTAATATAAAGAGCATAAAGAGCAAGAAAAAAGTAAAAACAATCTCTCTAATTATACTTTTATTTCAATAAAATTATTTCACTAATTGTTATCCAATCCTACTTGGATCCATGAAAGACTTCCTTTAAAACAACTTAATGGTTAAGTAGACTATGGTCTGAAATATATCTCAACAACACTCATTCAACATATGTCTATGTAACATGATCTAAATGTATCCCTCCATCCATACCACACTAGGATTTGAAGCCAGGATTTAATGTTTCACAGCATTGCAGGACTTTTAATATGGTAACCAAAGAATTGATGCTTTTTTTGTCTTAAAATAAAATAACTCGGATAATTGAATCATGTATTCCTGCTTTAAATCTCCATCACATTACATCACATGCATCCAGCAGCAGCTGTTAGAGAAAAGTAAACAAAGAACATGAACACCATGGCCGTGTTCACGCTGCGTTTTCCAAAGACAACATGCAATCCATCCCATCAATAAATGTTAATGTCTTGTGTGTTTTTTCTCTGAGTGTTTCAGGGAAACATTGTTCATATGATTGGAAAGCAAACCAAAAGCCGAGCAGCTGAAGGTGACTCCAAAGTGAAATCTTCTGTTTTCTAAATTCCTCTAACTGTGAGCTTCTCTTAGCCACGCTCCATTAATCTGCAGAGTTATGCAATATAGCAGCTCAAGTTAAGAATGAAATCAACCAAGGGGTAAATTACTCTGAACATCGCCGACTTGACATCTTTTTACTGTTTTCTTTTTAAACGAGTGACTCTGTTGATATTTGCTGAAACAGAATGAGGCAAATATGCAGGAATTACTGAAGCTTTGAAGAGACGAAACATGTATCCTTAGGGACAAATAGTGGGATGAAATGTGGAAAAAAGAAATGGAAAATTTAAAACACCCTGAGCTCAGGGAGTTTATGCTGACTGAGTCATACACTGCCCTGAGAAAACCAGAGTGTCACAGAAACTCGGCTCTGTCTTTGCCTCGCTTTGTATTCTTCCTTGTCTTTTTGTCTCTACAGGCAGCAGGACACAAACTGTGGCTGACAAACAGTCGATGACTCTGCACGACACCGGAGTTATATTAAACATATACATGAACAATAGAGCGAGGCTTTGCAAACAAAACACTTCGACTTTGAGGGCCCGTTCTGTAAAAGGATGAAAAATCCATCATGTGGGAGTCAATAAGTTTCCCCCAAATGAACAAACATACAACGATGCCAAGATTGCAAATACAGAGCTTATCCGATACGTCTCAGACCCATAGATTGCTTCCACCTCACATCTTTCTATCTTTTCATCAAACAAAACTCAATGTATAAATAAATAAATAAAGCTGCAGAGGTGTTATCTATATAGATATATAGATATCTATATAGATATATAGATAACCAATATTATGCTGTCGCGTTTGCGTGCTGAACACATTAACTGCACTCTGAAACAGACATGATTTTATCTCTGCAGGACTCAAACCTGGAGAACACCACCCAGTCTTAATTATCTGCCTCTCATCACCCTGAGGTAAGCAGTAATCAAAGCGGCCGGGGACCTCCACCACAGCTGCTGGTCCACCCCCTCCCGACGTCTGCAGAACACAAACAGAGAGAATGAGAAAGGAGATTCTGGAGCGACAGACAGACAGATTGGAGAACAGCTGGTTCAGAGAGCGCTGAGGTGAAGAACTTTTTATTCTGTCAGGGTGACTGACAGCTGGATTAGATGTTTTCGATGCTACTGCATCGTTGCAGCTCTTTGCATGTTCCTCATCGCCTGTTTCTCTGCATGGACCATGTTCTTATATGATCCAAACACCCAAGATGGAAATCTAGAAGGAAAATACATTACATAAGGCTTAAGTAAAACAGAATTCAGATCATCACACTTTGACTGTAGAGAAAATTCAGGATTTTGTGACTAAACTCCACCTGATCCACCAAGACCTTCTTCCTACGCAGGTCGATATTATGAAGGTAAATCATTTTTTAAAAACGTACGAAGGAAAACCAGCTGAAGCTGCAGAGTTTAAATCCAGAAGATTCCGGATTGATTTTATTTCTGATCAACAATGAGCAAAGAAATCCACACAAGCTAGTCTATGTTTTGTTTATAGAGAGGGTTTAGAGAGGTTTTAAAAAACTCCCAGGATGGAAAGACATCAGCAGTGACCTCAGAGAAGCAACAGAGAGAACGACTGTAACGGAGATGAGAACATCTCAGACTATTACAGTAGCAGCCATTCAAAATGGCCCTTCCCAGTCAAATGCCAGCCAAATGGCAGCCGAATGGCAGTTAACTTCCAGCCACTGGAGTGATCCCCTCTTTATCCTGGGTGTGCAATTTTTTTTACTCTGACTCTACTCTGTCAGTGAATTACAGGATCTGACCAAGAGAAGGTGCTTCTCTTTAGATCTTGATGTCCACAAATCATGACAGAGAGAATATTTTTGTACAAAGATTGATGTTTAAAAATGGAATCTTAGGGGACCAGCTGAAGACAAGCCATGGGCCCATCACGGAAAGTGGGGAAATTTTTAATGGCTACCATTGTACAAAACTTCCAAGGAATGGACATCCCAGATGACCCGCCCCTTAGTCAGAGCAGGAAGCTCAGAGAAATCACCAAAAAACCCGAGAGCTCGATCTAAAGACTCAGTCAGTAGGTAAAAAGTCATAAACCTGAACCAGACTAGCTGTTAAAGGATTTAAAGAAAAAAAAAAAAAAACATCTCTCTAAAAAAAATATGGTAGCATAGATGCAGTTTGCTGCCAAACGTCTGGGACAATGTCCTCTAGATGAATAAGACCAGTGAAGAAGCTTGATTTATGAGTTAGAGAAGTCTGAATACGAAGAAAGAAAAAAATGACCTAGTGCAGGTTTCAATTCACCCAAGTTTAACCTCAAATTATCATCAAAAATATCAAAACAAAAACAACAGTTTGGTATCTGAGTGTACAACATCATTAAGTTTACAGACGATCCAGATAAGAGGAATTTAATTAACCTGTGATAAAATAAGCTTATCTACAAAACTGATCATAAACAATAGATAATCCAGAGCAGAATCACTGAAAAATAAAAAGATTTGTGCTGCAGTGGCCCAGTCCAAGACTGCTAAGGACCGCCCTCTTTTAAAGCAGCAATTCTCAACCTTGAGGTCCAGACCCCAAATAGGGCTGTAAAATGTTTGCTGGGAGTCAAATTGTTTTGCAAGAATATAATGCTCAAAATGCATGTAACTTCCGACCAGAATTTAGCAGCACAGTGAGCAGTTGGTGATCAGAGCTGCAGGACACCCTGCTCAATCTTGCCTCTGATCCCACATAACACACCGTTTTCTCTGCGTGCATGATGGGGGACTTCTGGCTGTCAATGGCTACAGAGTACGCAGCATCAAAACCTGCAGCTGAGGTACTGTTTCCATTTGCACCCACCTATCCATCTGAAAGCATGGGCTGTTTTCCAGTGTGTTTTGTTAAACTTTAGTACGTTTTACTGTTTGATTTCATTAAAACGAAAATAAGTTTGCGTTATTTTTTTACATTTTAACAGCAAAATGATGGGATGTAGTGACCATTGTCGGTCTGTTTGGGAAGTTAGCCTCTTGATGCTGCTTTGTTTTTCAAAGAATCTTACTGTGTTTCAAAATGAAATGATATAAGGACTAATATCTATAATGAGTTATCGCTTCTCTGATTATATAAATGCAATGCATGATTATATTTATTGGACATGGGGGACGTGGAAAGCAGTACATGTTAAATTGGGGGTTGTGACTCAAAAAATTTGAGAACCTCAGTTTCAAAGGAAAGCTGCGGGATATTTTTAAAACCTCTAATCAGCTTCTGCTGAACACAGACAACCAGCTGGTTAAACAGCATCAGCTCTTTTTTTAATAAGAATATGAAAATGAATAAAAACATGTGTCTACCTGCGCTGCTTGTCGGGTGATGAACGGTATCGTGATGCTGAAACTTTATACCCATCATAACTTCACATAAAGTGTGTTATTGATAATGTCCACATTTAATCTTCTATCGCTGCAGCTTTGTAGTCATAAAGACATTTATGACATCATCCATTTAGTTATTCTTATAAGACCATGAACTGAAAGTGACATCAGAGAAGTTCATGAGTCACGCTGCACTCTGACTCATGGGATGTTACTTCTGCCACAGTTCCTGTCTGGATCACTGCTGCCTATTTGTTACAGCCCCATCTTCCACTCTGCTATTGGTCGCAGGTTTCTACATTTATTGCTTTTTTCTTTCCTCTAAAGTTTTCTGTGAATCTTCTCTGTGTGGTGAGGCAGCCGCCTTGCTGACATCTGCTGCTGGATTGTTCAAAGCTCCTGCTCCCTGCAGGGACTGCTGCAGAATGGTTCTGAAGATTCTGCTCAGCGTTCACGTCACAGAGAGTAAAACACTGGGGCAACGTGAAAAGTTGACACCAGAGATTAATATCAGGCTTTATTAAGATATAGAAACAAAGGGAGCAGGTAGAGTTAAATTTTATTTTTTTTCTCAGTAAACATGTTTCTATTGTGACCGTTGGCAAAGATCAGCAGCCTGTACGACCAAGTGAGCTCACGAAGAAATCAGAAAACGCAGCCGTTTACAATTTTATCAAAGCATCTTCATGCTGTTTGAGAGTGAGAGCAATTTCTTTCTCAGGAGTTTTTAACACTTTGTTTATAGCGGCTATATCTATGAGTCTTTTGATGTTTACATTTGCTTGGCAGCAAGACCTGCTACTGCGAAAATTCTGTCCTCACTGATGCCATGCAAAGCCGCGTGGAGGCTGGTCATGCATATAGCTTGGTTTTTGCTTGACATGTCCGTGAGGTCCGCTTTGCTGAAATACATCATTTTGGGCTTCCACGCCCCTCCACTGTGTGGACAAAATTCCTTCACGGAAAACCTGGCAAGCGAGGAGCAGCTCCTGCTGGCGAGAGTTTGCAAACGTAAACATCTAGAGACATCCTGTGGTTTAGCTCATGAATATAATTGTTAGGTTTTAATCAATGATGATTAAAAAATTAATGTGTGCTTAAGAAACATTTGTGCAAGGGGATGCTCCACTCCTGTGTCATGATTCAGTCAGGAGACCATCCTGCCTTGTCATTCTGATGGAGCATTCTGTCTTCATGAACTGATCAATTGTTCTGTCAGAACAATACTCTGTTTGTAACCATGTGTCATGTTCTGTTAATAAAATGCTATGCGGAGAAGGTCCAGTGGGAGACAGTATGTTTGAGTCTGGGGTTCAACTGTCTCTCCTTTCTGCAGAAATTATATCCATTATTGTGTATTTCAGTTCTTCTTTTGCAAAAACCTACATTTTATGAACCCGACAATAATCACTACAGATTGTAGAAATATTCCAGGAAAGATATTACTGTCTCTGGCATGAGGATACTTTGAAAAAGTAAATGGCTGTGTTTTCTACTTCCTCGTGTAGAGTGGTGTTGTCAGCTTGTTGTTTGTGCTGAACCAGGCTAACAGGAATCCCGACAAATTATCTATGATCCTATTCAAGTACAGTAAAGGCCCCAGGAATATCATGCAAACCAGCATAGTGACGTGGTTGCCAGGTGGCATGGCACCTCAGCTCTGCCACTCCTACCGCTCCACTACAGTAGGCAGCGGTAATGCTAAAAACCGTCAAGCAGCATCTGTTTTGTTTGCGAAGCAGATGGAGGCAGTAAAGGAGGTTTTGCTCCTTACTGTTATGCTTCTTTTCTTTAGAGATACTGCGAGGGCGTGGTTGAAGGCAGTGACTTTGGAGCACTATCTTTGGTTTTGATGACGAAAATAAGCTACTCATACGCCATTACTATTAGAGGAGATGTACACGATGGTATGTTATCACCCGGCCCGAAACATGGCCTTTAAAACGGTTTCTAATGATATTCCTGGCTCCTGATGGGTTCATGAGGACGTTTCGACACATTGTATTGATAATGTGTCAATACTATGTCGCTGACAGTGACATAGTGGACTTTATATCCAACTCAGTTTACTGATTGTTCAGACAGATGATCACTATGTTTTGTTACCTGTTGGGAACGTAACTCCACCTCCACCTCACGATGCCTGCACCATCTTTGTTATTAGTCGCCGCTGTCGGGTAGCTACGGTGGGCCGCTGTGACAGCAAATCCCATAATGCTTAGCGAGGAGAGCTTTCCGTGCAAAGCATTCTGGGATACATCTGCCTCTTCTGAGGCCTTTCTTTTCCTCTCATACACTTCGTAGACACTTTTTCTCTTACGACTCTCAGCCATTTTTAAAAAAAAAAACGCCGTGAGAAAGGTGAGGTTCAATGACTATCTGAAACATAGCTCGCCAGATATACGCCTGAAGGTGCACATGCGCATAAAAAGATATCCAACTGGGGATGAGCACGTAGGTCGGCCTTACACAAACATATCACCAGAATTATTGACTATTAGGAGGACCACTTATTTAGATGATCCACTAAGAAATAAAAGATTGTCCTTTATACCTTTAAGGTGTGACCAGTTTGTAAGTTGTTGATGTATCGTTTAGAATCTCCTAGAGAGCAGCAGAGCTGTGCGCGGTGCCATGTCCAGTGTCATTCTAAAGTTTTGACACCGCTGCCTTCCTGATTCCAAGCTGCAGGGTGAATGACTGACATTCCCAAAATAGGCCGAGTCTTGTTAAATATTTCAGTGAATCAGATGGAAGGAAGAGGAGGATGGAGAGGAGTGGTAGAAGGAGGAATGAGCCTCAAATAAAACAGACACCGAATGACTTCCTGTTTTACGGGACAACTTTCTCCTTAAGATGCCAAATAGTACTAAACTATTTATGCAGTCAACCAAAGTTGCAGGGACAGGAATGAGGTGTGGATCGAGGTAGAAATAACTTCACGCTGGGAATACATGGGTTGAATGATTTCTTTAAATTCACATCGGAAACACAAATTGAAAAAAAGCACCTTAACCTTTAACAGTTTCTGTTGTGATGATATGAGCTACAATCCACTGAACTTCTTAGGAGTAAGGACATTTTTTAGAGCATAATCAACCATGTCTTTTATTATATCGCTTCCATGGCTAAACAATGTGAAGAGACTGAGTACGTTTCTGAAGATGGATTAAACCAAGTCTGCATTTCCATGATCTCTGTTCTAATAATAGAATTTCCAGTTTATTCAGAATCAAAGATGCTCAGAGCAGGTTTGACAAAAGAAGAAAAAAGAAAGAACAGAATAGCAGGAAAAAAACTGATGAGGAGCTCTGATTGGCTGACGGACCCCTGAGATGCTGGGCTGCCAGTTGATCAACTCTCTGTGAGCAGGAAACATGACACAACTATTTTAATACACGACTCAAACTGCGGAGGGAAAAACATGACATCTGAAGATGAAACAAGGACTTGAGATGATAGACAGAAAAGCTGCAGGCCGCCATGTCACCTGGTTAATTGCAACATCACATACACACACACAGATTCTCTGGAGAGCTTCCAGCAGAGCTCGAGCTGCTCAGCATCGATCCGTTCCAGGAAGTACATCATTCGGTCAGACTGTCGGTCAGCTCTTTACGACCGACTCTAAAGCTTTCCTCAACTCACTCCTCTTCCACATCACTTCTTCTACAATCTTTCATTATTCCCACTTTACTTTTTGTTCAGTTATATAAGCAAAGCTGGATTCTTTATATCAGAAAATATAGATCTATAAAAAATGTTAGATTTATTAAGATTGGCATCTTCTTCTGAAATAAAATCTAAAAAAATGAAGATTGAAACACCAGCCTTTAGATCAGTGAAGTTAGGTGGAGTTCTGCATGGTTTAATGTTGACTTGAAAGAGCTGCTTTGAGAGCTAAATCCTCATGATGCTGCAGAAACTCTTCATACTTACAGTAAATAACCAGAAGCTTAAGATACAGTCAACTCAAGCCTCACAGAGTTCAACTGAAGCTAATCAGTTTTATATCCAATCGGAGTTGGATTAGGCTGATTTATTCATGACATCACATGAGCTTCATGTTTTGTTTTTTTTTTCAGAATGAAAAAAACATCATGCTACAAGGAAATAAAAACAACAAACCCGATTTAGTTGGCTTTGCTCTATGGTTGTGGCCGAAGACATCAGGGATGTAATGCTGCAAGTTTCATCAGAGTCAAATGTCAGTGTTTATCAATTTATCAAGTGAAGACCAACTAAAACTGCCTGGTCTTAAATGGTTCATAAAATGATTATATAGGGTATTTGGTTCTGGACCTTAAGGTCTCTGAATAGGGTGTGTAATTAGTTGGTCTGAAAATGGCATATTTTCTGTTCTATAGGCCCTAATGCAAGCCTGGTTAAGAGCCCCAGAATGAAATGAAAGGTTTTCTTCCTTTTATGGTATGCTCATGAATATTTAGATGAGCTGTGCCCTGATTGGATGGTTTACAACGAGCAAAGCTGATAAGCAAAGATGCATCATAGCAACAAGCACTCACTCACTGAAACATCAAATTGTTGATATGGTAGGGTGACCAGACCCTCTTTCCCAGACATGTCCTACTTTTCATACCTAAAAAAATGTCCAGGGGGAATTTCAAAAGCGTCCAGGACTTGGTAGACTACAGTGCAACCCTTGTCTGTTACCGGCCCCGTTTCTCCGGCTGAGGAGAGGCGGTTTATGGCTCTCTGCTGAGTTTCAATCCAGTCAGCGGCCCAGCAGTCGACACTTCATACCCGCCCCTCTGGGGCGTGAAAAAAGTACAGGCCAGAACCAAATAAGGCAAAATCCCCGAATTGACGTCAATTCGGTGCTTCGTTTGAATTCGCCCGTTTTGAGGTGGAAGTTTAGAATTGGAGATTTGCAGAGAAAGGAGGTGTCGATGGGGTTTGAACTTCTCTGTACGTCCATTTCACCCACTGAACTATCGATATTCATCTATGACAACGTAAACTCAGTTTTGCATTCTAAGACCCCTTTAAAGTGGCATCCATCCATTTCCAATCTTATCCCAAGCGGGCTTGCCAGGGGTGCCAGTGCCCATCTCAAGCTGTCTACGGACAAGAGTCGGGTTACACCGCGGACAGGTCGCCAGTCCATTGCAGGGCAACACAAAGACAAACGACCATTCACGAAAACACTCACACCTAAAAAAATTTAGAGATGCCAATTCACCTAAAAGTCATGTTTTTGGACTGTGAGAAGGAAGCCGCAGCACCAAGAGAGAACCTAAACATGCTCAAGGAGAACATACAAACTTAATGCAGAAAGAACTCGGGCCGGGAATCAAACCCAGAACTTTCTTGCTGCAAGGCAGCAGTGCTACCCACTGCTCAAATGAGCAGCCCTTGATGTAACATAAGATAAAAGAAACAAAAAGAGTAACAGTCTTTATTGTCAAAAAGTAAGAACTGCTCATTTCTATGATATTTAAATAGAAATGCATATGTATGTAACAATGTACTCTGAAAAAAGCGTCCATCTCTCTGTTGCATCCATTTAAGCATCTGTAATTATTTCAACACTATTGTTTCATGTCTTTAAAAGAATGTAATAATATTGTGTTTGACACTAAATGATGTGAGAAAAACAGCCTATTAGCAGTTTTATGATTGAAACGGCACATTTACATTTAAGCTTACTTGTAACGGCAGGTATCCACCGAAATGCAGCGTGAGGTCTCAAAGTTTAATTTACAGACACATGCAATTGTTATGTTCTCTAGTAACTGAGAAATGGATGTGATTTCAAGAACATTTAAAAATCTAATTAAATAATTTAAGTTTTCCAAAATATTCCCCCCCACTGTTGGTTCACAAGTGTTAATGTGTTCTCCTCATCAGTCTGCCATCCAGTAAACATCAAAAATATAAACAAAATCAGAGGAACAGAATCACTCGGGGGAAATACATTCCACATGATACAGGAACCTACACATATCTCACATATCTCCCCTAATTATCCAGAGGTATACAGAATTGAACAATGTGTTGTAATCCATCATGTAAATCCTAACCCCCAGTTTTTATTGATCAATAGTTGGGGGGAAGTCATGGAGTTTTGATGACTTTAAGTAACTAATTTATTGTGAATCAACACAACATCATAGATTTGTTATTGCAATATAGCAAAATAATGTTTTGCAATTAATGTCCACAACTGGTTTAAATAGAATCAACACATATATTCATGGGTATATATATATATAAAAAAAAAAAATTCTTTTTTTTTTTTTTTTTTACTCAGTCAAAGTGAAAAGTTGACATATTGGAGTGTCCTGCGACGAGATGGCATCATGCATATTAATCTAAAATGTCTAATCATCTGAGCTGTGCGGGCTGTGACTGAAAAGAGGCTTTCTGGATATCATCAGCCACAGTTCAGTTTGTTTTCATAAGAGACAAATGTCAGCTGTGCAGCATGAATCATAATTTCTAAGCAGAATGGTGAACTTGTCATCCAGCAGCAGCATCTCTGGGTCTGATAACACAGAGATGTCTGAGGAATACAGTTTAATCTATTATTCTTTAAGTAAGTCATTAATTACCTAGTAATGAAAATAAAACCATGACAGTTCTTTGTCTTGTTTTTCCCTTCAGTGTTTTTACATTTTTATTGCATTTGCCATTTGCTGATGGTGGATGTAATTGCGAAGCACTTTGGTTAGCCGTCTTTAAATGCAAATAAGCCTCACATGGTGGCAGAAATGATCTTCACTCTGATATAGAAATAAAGTAAATATCCTTCATACAGAGCAGCTGTTTCTCCACATCGGCTTGATTCAAATACCTCGAGTTGCTCCCAATCCTTCACCTTTTGCAAAGTAAACAGTAAAAATGCTGTATTTCTCAAACAGTAGGATGACAGAGGGAGGAATTTAAGTGATGATTCATAATTAAATCTGATAAAGCTTATACTTAGAGTGGCTCAGGTTATTCTGAGATATCTCTATAGTTATGCTGCTATAGGCTTAGACTGCTGGAGGACGTAGGGACCCCTTTTTCATCATTCTGCTTCATTCTAAATGTATTCTCCCACTCTGAAGAATGTGTTAGTTTAATCTCTATCGTTCTGCTCCCTCTGCTTTCTGCTCTCCAGTTTGGCTGTGACTCCATTCTAGAGAGGGTTGTCGAAGCTAGGCCTGTTTTTTGTTGTCTTAGTTCTGTTTCTCAGACTGTGACTTGTTAGATATGCTCTCTTTCATCCTCTGACATGGGAGCTGACTCTGAGCTCGTCTACCTGGCTGTGCGTTTCCTGGACAGGGCCGCCTGTGGAGCTGGATGACAGTTGCCTTTTCTATCGCTACTTCTTTCTGTATGTCTGCTTCTACCTCCTTGAACCCCAGCTGGCCTTGGCAGATGGCCGCTCACACTAAATCTGGTTCTGCTGGAGGGTTCTTCCTGTTAAAAGGGAGTTTTTCCTCTCCACAGTCACTACAAGCATGGTTGGTGTGAGGAATTGCCTTCAAGTCAATGAGTCGATGCAATTAACTGATTTTCCTCAGATAGAAAACCTTTAATTAGTTTGACTGTATGATCCAATTTAATTGTAAAGAGCCTTGAGATGATGTGTTTTGAACTGGCGCTATATAAATAAACTAAATTCAATTTTAATTGAATTAAATTTCAGTGGGAATGAATTTCCTTTTTTACTCATTTTTAAAGCCTTTTTATCGTCCTTCTCCGTCACTTTGACTCCTTCGCTCGTATGCTTTCCAGCTTTCTGTTTATCTCCGTTTCAGTGATTGTCATTTTCACAGACGCTTTTACCTCCTTCCACCCCTGCTGCTAGAGTTTATCAGTTTTCACCCCTCATTTACGGCATGTCTCTCGCATCTCTTCCTTCAGCTCATTTTCCTTTTACCTTCCAGAAGCCATTTAGCTGATTTCAGGCAGCATCTCATCATCCCCCCCGTCTGGTTTTATGTCTACTCTGCCTCTTGTTGATAGAAATATTCCTCATCTGGAAATATTCCTCATCTGGATGTTGTTGCACTGACACATTGGCTCCATGTTAAATGAATTCATAGCAAAGGATCATATCATCACACAAACACCTCAGCCAAGCCGGAAATCCCTCCTGAAGGTGTTTTCTGTTATCCAGTGTAAAGTGAAGAGGCTTCATGGAATCAAAACTCTTTAAAGTTTGAGGTTCATTCATAAGAAAATCTTTCAGCCAACAATGATGAGGATCTCCATCAGCCTGTGGGTCCACTTTAATCATCAGTAACGATAGAGGAAGATTAAAATCCAGAAGCAAACTGAGGGTTTGGTTTCATGTGATAAGTAAATGGCCAAAAGCATGCAGGCTTTTATGAAGGCATAAATAGCCGCCAGCCAAAGCCTTCTGAGGAGTTTAGTGTTTATTTATGACAAGTAACATTTTAAAGTTGATAAAAATACATTTCTAAACTTTTTTTAAAGCAAGGTACTGAGCAGGTTTCTTTGGAGTTGATGTCCTAATCCATCTCCTGGCAAAAATAAGTATCCCAAACGAGAAAACTGCTGAAATATTACAGCTGGTTGGAAGCAAAATGTTTCAGTATCTGTTGTCCTCAAACCTCTCCCTCCTCTGGCTGCTTTATTTAGGGAGCTACCCAACAGATTCCTCTTTTATTCTGCTAATGTCTTGACGACATCAGGCCTGCATCTCTAAGATTATCTTTAATTTTTTTTATCCGATATGCCCCGCTGATATACTCGTCCCTACAGTAACTCTGTCCATGACAAAATCGAACCACCCTCTGTCATGCCTTTCTTGTTTTTAATGTGTGTCTGTTAGTCTTTAAACAATTACACACATCATTACAAACCTAATTTGACCAGGAATAGGTGTGAGTTATTGATTAATTAATA
Organism: Cyprinodon diabolis; assembly: GCA_030533445.1. Lineage (NCBI taxonomy): Eukaryota > Metazoa > Chordata > Actinopteri > Cyprinodontiformes > Cyprinodontidae > Cyprinodon > Cyprinodon diabolis. The sequence goes on along the minus strand of CM060081.1, from coordinate 44,352,028 downwards.
AAGATAAAGTTGATTGGTCTTATTGATCAGTAATAATTAATTGACCACCAATTTTCTAAAAAAAAACATGAGTTTTTTAATGTACCAACAGGATATTTCAAACATCAGGGGCTAAATATTTGGCTTTTTTACATTATGCTGAATGAAAGAAATATAACTAACCAGCTGTATCAAATACTTTTTGAATAAAAAAATGTTTTATTACACATTCTAAACATGTTTATAACATAACAAAACAGGAACCAATGTGGTCACTGAATAAGTAAATTAAAATGAAATATGAAAAACTCCTTGACTCCTTTTTCCAGTTGCTCTCAGATAACCATTCAGACTCTGCTCCATGAAGTGCATTACCTTACAAAAACCTTCACCATCTTCTATGATTACTGCCAGCATCATATATATGGGTTTTATATTTTATGTTCTTTGACAATCATACAAGTTATGTATCACAAATGAAGCACTCTTATTACCTAGGCACTCTCATTATCCAAGTTTCTGTTTCTTTGAGAGCATGATATAATTTTTTTTTGTACTCACGAGCTCTCGGTGTCATGCTCTGACCATGATGTAATAATGTTTTTGGTTTCGGCTGTCCACGAGCCCTGGGTGGGTTCGCGTTCCATATTTTGTTTTCTGTAATCATGCACTCCAGGCGTTAGAGGGAGTGGTCACTTTTCCTGATTGTGTGAATAATTTTCTTTGAAGTTTGGCATAAATGACGGATGGTGGTTGGCACTGGCGGGGTCTGCTAGGGTTGCTTACGGATGCCTAGCTGCCCTGCCAGGATCGACCGTCCCTCCGATCCTTGTGTCACGGTAGGGGGACAATATAAATTGTTTTGAGACAATATAATTTGTCTTCAGCACCGTGCCTTGATTGATGTGCTTGCTTTGCTGTTTTCTGTGGTGGAATAAAACGACACATTTTAATTCTAGCAGAAACAGTTTGTGTGTTCATCTTTATTGCCGACTCATCCCGATCCTGCCTAAATTTCATAATACACAGCATGTCAGTTTCTATCAGGTTATAAATGCCTTTCTTAATGCCCTCCCCTTTTCTATCCTCACACCCTCATCTTCCAAGCTGAGCAGATAAGCTAGGCTGCTACATCATGCAGCACTGCTAAATGGGAGCTATTTAGGTTAGAACTTTAGAAGTTATTGAGTGTTTACATTTACAAACAGAACCACATGAAGGGCATCCTGTACCTTTAAACAGTGTAAATAATTCCTGGACTGGAGTCATGTGTCTACTCTAGCATGCCTTCGCTCTGACATTATAGTGAAGAAACCTTGACAGAAGCTGGCGCAGAAGATATACAAGACAGAGTAAGAGGACAAATAAGACCTAAGGATTTACCCTCTTCACCACATTTTATTAACCTCTTCCCACCTGCCTGATTTTAGGTTGTTCACATAAGCTAGACATACCCAAATGGCATCACCTGTGCAGTCAGTTCATCAAGATAATGATCCTACTTAAATATTCTGTTCATGTTCAGAGCGAGAGACATAACACATATCAGCAGGAAATAGTGCTGGAGTTTCCAGTAAAAGCTCTCTATAGCCAGACAGGCTGTCTAGGATTTTCCACTTCAGGTCATAGTGGTTAAAAGTAAATATAAAGCTTTTTTTTTTAGGTTTGTGGTAAAGAAAAAGTTCAACACTATAAAATTATATATTTTCCAACATCATGTTTTAACATTTTTAGTTTATGTAGGTATTTATGACCTGTTTCAGCACAGTTAAATAAGATAACCTTGTAATATAGTAGATCAGAGTAGTTTATTTTCCTTGCCCAAGAAAAAAAACAGCTCCTGGCTCTTTAAAACCAGTGAAGTTTAACCCATTTTTATAAAGTCATTTTTCATATGCTGACAGCCCTAAAGAAGCAATCACGCCATGCATGCAGTGTCCGTCTCTTCTAAAAAGCTCCTGGCTCAGCTTCTCTGATGAGTTGATTCTCTGTGTCTTAAAAGTTCCGATTTTCCAACTCTACCATAGGCCGCTCTAGAGACACTCAACGCATGTCAAGCCAAACATGCAGCACAAAAAGCAAAATAAGCTTTTTGCACCAGATAGAAATCTTAAAGCACTTTGAGGCAAGTCTGCCATTGATCATTAAGCTACATGCCTTAATGATCAAAACATGTTGGGTCTGAACATAGCATTCCAGTATTTCTTGACACACCTTTCAATACTGTAACTGTTACACAACTTGAACCTAGTAGTTTAAACACTTTCTTGATGCCACGGCTGGGCATATATCATAGCGTATACTTGTACTCTTGTTACTGACAACATGTCACATCACATCAATGGATACGTCGTGTTAATGCTATAGCTCTTTTGGTATAAAGTGGGACTGTTGGGAAAATATGTCTATAAATGTGCCAAATAATTTTATGTGGATTTTACCATTTATTATACCATAAAAAAACAGATTTTCTTATTCTGTAGGGTACAAATTTTCCTTCATGGTAAAGGTTTTTATGAAGGGAACAAAATCACAGCGTCAGCTGAAATCTCTTGATCAAGAAGCTCTCTCAGCTTACGCACAGCAGCATACGGTCAGGATTTAATGCTGAAAATAAGTCCCGCCCATCATTTCAAAGATTTACTCGTTGGATGCCACCTTATATGAGTTTTTTTTCATCAATATCATCGCATCATGCCAATGACTGAAGAGAAGATAAGTGGCACATGCACAAAATGAGAAAGTAGCCATTTTCCTCAACACGATCTATTGAACGCCCCATTTAACTTGGAAAACCTGGGGTTGTTGAGTGTGCTGAAAACAAACCCAACATCAATTCATCCATCCATCTTCTTCCACTTCTGTCAGGGTCACGGTGGTTCTAGTGCCTATCTCCAGCAGTCAATGGGCAAAAGGGGCGGAGAACACCCTGTCCAGGTGTCTAGTCTATCACAACATACCCAAGATAGCAACCAAAATCTATATTAAACTTGTCCACTTTTTAATTCCGATTTTTTCTTTTCTTTGACCTCCATACTTTATACAAGATATATACGGTAGTCTTTTTCTGTGAATTATTGCAAACAAAAGGAGACTTCACATATCTTTAACCAACAACTGTGGGACTTTTGGTCACCAACTTAAAAGCAAACTTAATGAATTTTTGAGATAATAGATGTAATTTGAGTGGTATGATTGTTTTTATGGAGAAAACAAAGAAAAAATGTTGTCCATAAATATAGTAGTGACAGAGATAATTTGTCAGGATTATATGAACAAAGAAAAACGTCCACATAATGCTGACAGTGAAGACCGATTGACAGATAATTTAAAGCAACAATAGAAGCATGAACTGCCTTAATGACAATAGGTGGTTACTGCCTTCAACTTGACAGGAGGCTAAAACTACTGTAGCTAATTTAAAAAATGATATGAGTCTGAGCACAGATGCATCTTCAACATCCTCCTTTCCAAACATCTGTTTTATTAAAAAGATGGCTAGCCTAATTTCCCAACCTTAAAACTTATGAATGTTCAGTAAAGTTACTGAAAAACATTTGTATTCCGAGCTGTCAAATAAAGATGTACACCAATGAAAATTCTTCAGACTACATTCTTTTTTTCAGACATTATCGCACAAGCTGGTGTGTTTCCATAATGGAGTTCCTATTTCTTTGTCTCTAGTTCATAAACCAGCAGCTGAACAACTGACTGAAAGAAAGAAACAGACGTGATTGAACTGCAGAAAGTGCATAAAAAAAGAGCAGCACAGAGCTTGGCCTTGTGAGGGTAGAGACATCAGGACACAGCTGAACTCGCTGTGTGTTCAACCCTCCATTAAATTCTTGGACACGTTACACAGAAACAACAACCAAGTTTGTCTGGATAGCATTGGCTGCACACGGGTACATTTTGGGCGCATGACGCCATGGTGAACGTCTGGGTCTGTTGCCCATTTAAGTAGAAAAGTCATTTTCAGTAAAGCCTCAACCGAAAGTCAGATCTCCACATTGTCTGATGATCTTAATTCTAAAATCATACCATTTAATTTGAATGCAGTTTCATCAGTTCATTAAAAACAAATGATAGTTTGATGATTGGTTGATGATCGGTTGTATTAGTGAATCCCTGGTAGTTTTTCTATGGTACTGCTTTTTGACACTTGAGATTTTCTTTCCAAACCTGTGTCGGATATTGTTAAAGAATACAGACGATTGGAAAAAGTGTGAACATGGGAGCTTCAGCCTCAAGCAGAGGAGAGAGGTATGGTTTTGGTCATAGCTTCATCTGCAGTTATGGGCGTACAGGTAAAGAGAGTACTGATCCGAAAGATAAGCTCTGGATTTTATGCTCCATCTAGCTTAAAAAGAGCATCGATAAAATGTTAAATAGAGTCAATTGAAACATTCCCTGCCTAAAGTCAGGAGAAATGTATCATGGCTGAAAGGACGAGATCTTCAATACAAGCAGCCAGGGGCGGTCTTTGCCTGTTTGACACCCTGGGTGAATAACCCCTCTGGCAAGGTCCACTTTGATCAGAGCCCCCGGCGAAACAAGGAGTCTGGCTCTTTCTGAAGGTGCCAACAGGCCCCGTCTTTCTGATCCTCCCACCGGACAGCCGACTGCTCAACTAATAGGAAGTGCTGCTCCTTGTTCCTGCAGCATGAGCAAAGCCAGACAGGTTACCTCAGTCTCAAAGAAAAGAGTAAAGGCTGCTGATCACTGAGATATTTTTGCAGTAGAAGGTCTTAACATATTTGGCTGCGCGTGACTAACCATCAGACCATAAGACCCTGCTCTAAGACAACAGCAGCATTTATAACCTGCTTCCTGTTCTAAATCTGGACTTCTGCTTCTTTTTAAGACATTCTTCTCCTGCTTTCTTTGTGTTTTTGTCATTCCTGCTTTTGTTTTGTTGCTTTTTTATTTCTCTTTTTTTTTTTACAGAGTTTATAATTAAGTAATAATAATTTGTTTTATTCAGCCAAACATTGCATTGAGGTGTAGATTCAAAATTAGTCCAAAGTTAGGAAAAATAATTTTTTTATCAAGACCTAGTTATATAACTAGTAGTGGCGGCCTAGTGTTTAGGGCATAGAGCTTAGAATATAGTAATCTAAAGTAACAACACAATTCAACTCAATACATCAAGATTAATATTTACTTATATTCTATTTTAAAGTAGACTGCATAATAGTCACTATTTGCTTGCAGAATTATAATAACACCTCTAAATCCATCAGTTTATAAAACAGTGTAAAAGTATAGCTAGATGTGTGGCGGACGTATTCTGATTTAGTCTCTCTATATTTATAATAATAATACTTGAAATTTATTGATCTCACATTGGAGAAATTTACCTCTGCATTTAACCCATCCCCTGGGGAAGCAGTGGGCTGCCATTGTGCGGCGCACAAGGAGCAATCAGGGGTTAAGGGTCTTGCTCCGAGAACCAGGGTGGCTGTCTGTGGGAGTGGGAGTCTTTGGAGAGATGTAGCAACAGGCTTTCATTTGCATGAAACCTTCAAGACTGACCCCTGTTAGTCAACAATAATGTTGGCTGAAGGGCGTAGTGTACTTGCATTTGAAACTTGATAAATAGGCATGACTGGGAGATTTATCGATAAAATCGGTTGATTGAATTTTCTGTTTATAAAAATTACAATTTTAGAAATTTAGGGATTTTTTTCCCCACCAATGAACTTCTTGGGCTTCCATAGCTCAGAGTGATATCAGTTCATTAATTTTGTTCTTATATGTGTAATTATAACAGATCAACTAGCAACTGGTAACACCAAAAGATGCAGAAATTGAATTTGTTATATTTTAATTGCTTGTTTTGGAACTAACTTAATTAATTCAAAGTAGTTTACCTTCAAACAGACGATTGAAATTAAAGCTATAGCTTTTTGAAAGTAATGAATTTCACTTTTTGTTTTGAAACTTAAGGGAGAAAAATCGATTAATCGGATTTGGTAGGAAGAAAAATTAAAGACTTGATTTTTAATCCATGTTGACTGAATAATGAAGCAAAGTCATACTTTTTATTCAACAAAAACCAGCCTTTGAGATCAAAATAAAAGCTGGATGTTCCTGCACTCGAAGGAGGTTTAATTAACCCCGGAACACATGATGAACGTTTCTAATCTCTAAGCTTTGTCGGTTTACCTCACAGACTTAGTTCATACAGACACCAGCCTCACCTCCACTCATGACAGTGAAGTAAGCCCGATAGATGGAATCAACAGAGACTCGGTGTCAAGCACAGGTCAGAAACATCAAACACACTCTCTCAAAGCAATAAATGCAGAGACACGTCCACACACCCCGACATCTGATTGAAAACTTCCTCCCTGGACACTTGGTAAATAAAAACCAGAGTGCTTTGCGGTGATGACACGGTGGCAGGAGCAGCAGCAGATTTTTATTCTGCTCTTTAATCTAAGAAGCTCCACAGCCTACAACTCACGTTTCAGATTGTTTTTTTATTATAGCGAAGCTATCATCCCTGAAGAAAGCGACACGATTATCTCTGAATTACAGCAATGTTTATTTCTCCCTACATGTGGTTGCTTTGAATGTGAGCTCATTAGAAATGCTAAAAATATTCCTTAATAGACAAGTTCCCAGAGAAAGGCAGCAACAGCAGGAAATCCATTTCAATCCATAAACTGTTTCAGACAGATCTCTAGTAGCTGTATCAGTGGTTGCACAGCTACAAGTAGGTCTTTGGCTAAAAATGAAACAGAACAAATATGTTTAAAAATATAGATATAATAATGAATCCAGGTTTTTAACAATTTTAAGATATTTTCCATGGAAAAGGTGCATTCAATTTCCACCACAGAATTACAGTAGTATCAGTACTGGTAATATCTTCTAGGCCTATCATTATGTGCTTTAATTGATATACTTTTTTTTTTTTTTACAAACATCCCAAATGAGATACAATTATTAATTTATATTATATATATTATATATATATATATATATATATATATATATATATATATATATATATATATATATATATAAATTAATAATAGACAAGTTCCCTATATATATATATATATATATATATATATATATATATATATATATATATATATATATATATATATATATATATATATATATAATTACATGTTCCTTTAAAATCTAAAACTAGAAATTTAATGGTGTTTATTCGAAATATGAAAACAGACTTAATTTAGCATATTTTTTATCATATATTCATTTTTTTTTTATTTCTAAAAAGACCCAAATAAGTTTTTAATCAGCCGGACTGAGGAAAATAAAAAGTCTCTTTGGACTCTACAGGTCAGTTAACACAGCTCCAAGTTACTATTATGTGATACGTGTAACCTGACAATGTTGATAGGTTTGGGACTGTTATTTTGAAATAATAAGGTAATTAGTTCTTGGATTGCTTAGATGTATTTATAGAGTTGATATAAAATGAATTATCAGCTTTTAGGTGAACACTTACTAAAAAATGATTTACAACCACTTTGAAATTGTATTTCCGGTACAAGAAGATGATCATGAGGGGAAAAAAAAAACATATTAGACTTCCTTGGACATTGCAGAGCAGCAGCTTTGAGCTGTCCCTGATGATGGAGCCCTTTTCCTCCTCTTTGAGCTCAGCCACCCAACAGGGGAGCCTCTCAGCAGATGATCCATATCCTTGAACCACGATTGAAGGTCCAGAGCATCACTTTTAATCTTAGTTCCTTCGCCACCACAGATCAGATGACCAACCATCATTGCTAATGATTCAACCCATCCATCCCTCCCCTGTACCATTAAATCGCGTTTGATATGAAAACTGTTCATAGTATGTTCTTACTTTAGCCCTGAAAGGACAGTCCACACAGAAGCTCCATACACACACAGGCACACACGCCAATGCACACATGTAACATGTCTATCTGTACAAGGACATTGCATTGCTATTCATTTCTACGAGCCAATCGTGACCCTGATCCCTCATCTGACAACACCACTGCTCAGAGCAGTGGGTTCTCATTATGTGCTGGGAAAATAGACCTTATTTTGCGTTAAAAACACACGGTAGAAAACACCATTCGGACGGGCTCACAGAAAATGAAAACTGTCCACACAGTTCGGTTCAAACAGGTGAAACTTTGGTTGGTCTGATCCAGATCCTTGCAGTATATGAGAAAACTGGCAATCAGCTGTTCTTAGAGAGGGAAGTTAAAGCTAAAAATGGGATTCTACTGCCTGGGGAGTGTTAGTCAGTCAGGCTGAAACACTCACCGACTTTGTTAAGTTTATTGGTCTAAATGTGCAGATGTTTGCACAGAAAAACCAGAGCTGCACAGAAACAGCCAGAAAATCGAAATAATAAAAAGTCTTGAGTTAAAAGAAAAAAATATCCGTCCTCCTGCTGTGTCACAATCACAGGATCCTTCACATGGAAATTTCTCTCATTTACCTCAATAGAGAATAATAAAGCCAACGATCGCGAGCACCATTAAAATCACTTTGGTTTCAGGAAACAACCACTGCTATGACTCAGTGGCAGACGGCGGGGGTCCCGGTTGAGTTCGACCCCCCGCAGCCTCCTTCTCTGCACAGGGGAAACATTTCTGGCTGCAGCCACAGCTTCACAGCCTAGACCGTTTTTCTTCAAGGAGCCAGGTGAGTGACACGGTGCAGCTCTGTGATGCTTCACATCAGTGAGAAAACTGAGCTGCTTTCAACGACCTGTTCTTCGGGTTCAGTGAACCTCCTCAGAACATACTCAGAAGGATCTTGTTTTTAGGTCTTAGCCAACTGTCCTCTTAAGGTTTCCTATCTTAAAGGTCATACGTCATCACTCCTCTCAGCACTCCCAGGAGACTGCCCGCTCCTCTACTGTCACTTATTAACCTCCATCTTATCCCTCTTGTCTGCCATCACTCTCTGGATCGTCTGTCACTGAGCTTCCTGCTCTTCCCCCCTGTCAAAGATCACATGTTCCTCTTCGAAGCTTTTTTTGGTTCCCCGTCTCCTTCTTCCTCATCTCCATCTGCCACTCCTCTGAACCCCCCCTCGGTCTCATCTCTCTGCACCCTCTGGGGACTTTAAGTGCATTAGGATAAAAGGCTCTCCATCCCTCCTAAGACCTTCCTTCAGGCTCTGCAGCTCTCTACTGAAGCTTCCTCTCATGCAAAGTGAGAGGAGAGCACTCTGAGTGCACTTCACTGAAGCTGGCCGCTCTGCAAATCAGAGTCACAAATGCTTACTATTAAGAAATATGATGGATTATATCTAGAGAGCTGGCAGAATCATTTCACAAATGGATAACATTTGTTTTATTATAATTGTTACTAGAATACAAAAAAACAGAAGTTAAATTAAAGAAGTTCAGAGGGTTTTGTTGCTGCTCAGTACTGTAGCACTTTTAGTCAGTTTTAGAGCATATTTTTTCAAGAACAATATGTTGGTGTGTTTCTGCCTTCAGAATTATACAGATTGCTAACAGGCAGCAATTTTGAAACAAGGAATAATCTCCCACTTTTATAGAAATTATTCCCACTTTATCCTGAAATGCATCAGAATGTATCTGTAAGGTCACAGGAAATAATTATGAACAAAAAAAAATATTTAGGTGGAGCGTGTTGATAGAAACATGTTCTGATGAAGGGAGGTTAGAACTGATTTTTTAACTCAGCCTAAAGAAAATGGTTCAATATGATTTCAATATATGACCAACAGATTAACTAGTAGGTGGGCTTCACAGAAACAATGCACTGTAAAAAATGTAAATCTTAATAAGTTGTTTTTTGTTTAAAAAAAGTGCATTTTGTCATGAATTGAGGAGGTAAGTGAGACCCTTTGCGAATGAAACAAGACAATTGACATTTGAAATAAGAAAAAACTGCTTTGATGTCTTCTTTCAGGTGCATATTATCTGATTATCTTATTTTATGAATAAAATCACTCATTCCATTGTCATGTTCTTGGAGATGATGACTGGCTTAATTACTCATTTAATTTTCATGCCTAGCTGCGCCTATTTTCTTATTACCACTCATCTGATCCACCTGCTCCAGTTTCTATTTAACCAGCCCGCTAACCAGTCATTGCCTATCCCTGTGTTGTTTGCCTGACCTGTCTTCGGACTCCTGCTGAATTCTACCTGTCAACCGAACTTGAAACTGATTCCTGACATCGTTCTGGATTTTCCTTAAGAACCTCCTCGGACCTCTGATCTCCTGGTTCTGAATCCTGAGCACATCACAGACACCAGCCTTGGCTTTGCCCTCTGGATTATCCTACATTCCTTTGGCTGCTTAGTTCTGATCTCCTGCTTGTCCTCTGACCTCCAGGCTACAGCGTCTGGGACTCACTGGGCAGCACCTGCCGCATCTTGTTGGCAGCAGACCAGCTGGAATCTACCTCGTTCTTTGGGAACGGGCTGAAATTTAAGACCAGGTTAGTGACTGACACGTTCATAATCTTCCTCCGCCAGTCAAACGAGAACTGTTCAATAGTTGTTGCCATCTTCCTCGTTGTGCTTTTTCCAGCGTTGAGCAGCTTTTTCGTCATGCCCTCAAAACCCCACCCGCTTTGCATCCAGAAATTCAAAACACATCTCTGCGTTGCGATTAGCCCACCAGTTCTAGGGCCTGGGGCATTGATTGAGGCTAGACCACTCGCAGGCAAAAATTATTTTGGCCACTGGCAGGTGGGGCTAGTTTACTAGGCTAGGTATAGACACGTAATGTAAGAAATAGCTACTTTTTCAAGATCTTTTTGCATTGTGGAGGGGAGGGGTCAGAAATCTTGTTTAATTATGAAAATGCATGAAATAAAGGAGATGGCTCATTAGATCAGAACACTTCAGGTGAGTCAGATGCTCTTTGTTTGGACAAAGTCAATCTGAAGTCAAAGTTGAAGAACCACTTCTGGAAGCTTAAAGACACTTAAAACTGTTCACTCAGCAAAGAGAAAATGAGCCAAAATGAGGAGCAAATCCCAAAGCAGAGCCATTAACCATCCGTCCACCAAACGTCTCTTAATTAACCAAGTCCCCGACAATCAGCTGACTGGCCGAGTGATAAACAAGCAACAGGAGGCGTACGATGGCGGGCTGAGGCTGATAAATCTGCAGCCGAGGAGATGGATGAAAGGTCCAACTCCCAAAAGAGAGGAGCCACTCAGAGCTGCATGTTTAGACATCCAGCCGGACACCTCCACCCAGGAGGGAAATCATCAAGAGAGAAATAAGAAAAACGCAGCAAACAGAGGGAACCAAACCAAACCAGAGATGTCATGAAATCATGCAGGAGATAAAGAGGAGAAGACAGAAAACAGACCTAATTAAAAGGTGTTGGAATTATAATTAACAGTGACCTCATTACTGCAGCAAGAGATGAAAAGAAAACAAAAAGCAATAAAAAAATAGTAAGAGTTGATATTGGGTCAGTTTTGTTTCTCGGCTGCAGTGATGCAAACAAAGTTCATGTTGTTCTTCATCTCCGCTGATCTGATGTAACCTCCGACACTTTCGGTCTCTGAGTGGCTTTGCATCATTTTAGTCAGACAAAAACGTTCAGATTGTGGAGTTTTAGTCTGAGTCCATCCAGAAACTTCAGAGGGACTTAAAAACCAAACTGGTTGATCATACTTTTAGGCACCAACCTGCTTTAAAAGTGTAAAGCCACACAGATTACTGCAAATATTTACAAATGCTTCACTCAAATCTATCTTCAAAAAGATACTTCTTGTTAAGCTCTTCCTCTACTGCCACGGCTTCATATTGATCTCCATTAACATTTATTGACGTCAAGTCTCAAAACGTGCTACCATTAGCCACTATATCACCACTTCCTCTATTGCACCAAGTAGGGTGATTCCACCAATGAGGGACTCCCCTGCAGGCTGTCAGTAAGCATTGCTGCTCAGGTAAATTCTTAAGAGACCGGGAAACAACAGCAAACAAAAAGCAAATAAAACATAGCAAACAGCTAATATTTCTAATGCTAAGTGCACATCCATCAAAACAAAAACACAGGTCAAATTCTAAAGAAAAAAGAGATTAAATCAAAAAGCATCTGAATGAGGTTCATTTATTTAATTTTTTACCCTTAAAAACCTGAATTTAAAGACAATTTAAGAAGGACTGTATAAGAAACATACCAGGATAAGGTTCCTTTAAGATGGTCAACAGTGAGCTCAGCTCTTGGACAGAGATGGATGGAGATAAATCAGTGGAAAACCAAAGAGGAGTGACTGGTTATTAAGTAGATTAAAAGGGGAGTCTGTAAGACACGCCTCAGCTCCACTATAAATTACTAAGAGGTAAGGAAAAACAGATGAATATTAAAATTATCAGAAAAATATCTCTCACCATTTATTATTTATGATATACTAAGATAAATAAAAAACTGTCTGAAACAACAGAGCCATCCAGTCTCTTCTCAGTTTAGCTGAATTTTTTGCATAACAACAAAAAAGTATTTATATATTATTTTTATATAAAGACTTTTATCATTGTTATAAAAAACTGGGATGCTTTTAACACTTCAGACACATTCTGTTATTATTTCAGATCTTTCAGTGCTTCCATATATTGTTTTTCCATGTTTAATCAACGGAATCCAAAATGGTTAGTTCCTTGAAAAGCATTCAAGTGTGAGACCATAGCTGAATGTTGCCATCTACTATATCCATAAATTCTCTCATTTTCCTCAATAACCTGTTCTCACCAGTCTTTGGAGGATTTGGTGATGAGATCTGCCCTATGTGAGGAGAGGAGTGTCTGGTATGATGCATCCTCCTACTTGTGAGGAACGTAAATAAATGTATTGAATGGTGTCCACATTCTGGTGAGATAACGCCTCACCTGACCAGAGGGTCCCAGAAGCAGGGCTGATGCAAACAGTGGTGGAGGTCTGTCTGCAGGGGGCGCCCTAATGACCCATTTCCTGAGGCTGAGCTCATTCTGCTGGGTCAGCAGCATACCTGGTTTGGAAGTTGTGCTTTTTAAACAATCTAGAATTAGTTAGAGTCAATCAATCAATAGATAATGATGCATTGATTCCACAGACTTCTGAGCATCTGCTATGTCGCCCTTTTGAAAACATTATTTCATTTTTTCTTAGTCAACATCTTTGTTTTAATCAATCAAAATTGTACGTTAATGTGGTTTAAATACATTTTACTTAGCAGGTGAATGTTGCTGCTGCAGATCATCATCTTCATCACACTCTGAAGACCTTTTTCTAACCAGGCCTCAAAAGAAACAGAAAAGAAGGGACTTCCTCCATTATTCTGCTCCATCTTCTCCAGGGAGAACAGCACGCCTTCCTGACATTTAACTCTCATTCATCCAAAAGATTTGAATAAACAAAACAGGCTGCACTGATTTGTTTGGGCATCCGAGGAGTCACGTTGGCGCCTCGGGCCACCACTGCTGATGAGTATCTGAGCCTTTTGATGATTTTATTCGCATACAAACATATAAACATACATTCATGCATATATGGAGACAGCTACACACTGACACACCCACAGAGGAACGCAGTATGTCCAATTGGTTCCACTTTAAATTAAATCTTCCTCCTGCGATTCGACATACACTTGCAGAAAATTAGACACACTGCAGAAAGCTCAGCATCATTTACAACTCTCAGATAACAAAGAGTCACAGGGCGATGGAAATACGGATTGTTACATGAACTCTGCAAGAAAAAAAGCGAGATGCAGTCTGTATTAGCAATAGATACAGTATAGGTGTGAGGTAAATGGGGCTGCAGCCACTCCACTTCTTCCTTATCACATTCCTCCATCCTGACAACAACAAACCACAGGCGGTGGAAGCTTTTCCTTCTCCTGTTCCCCCTCTGCTGCACTTTATCTGCTCTATAAATAGAAGATTACTTAGAAATGTAAGCACGCCTGCTAACCATGACACCGCCCTGTGCACATAAACACGTATGAAGGGCCCCTGTGTGTCAACAATCAGCCCACCAACACGGACCCAGATTAAGCCGCAGCCCCTTAAAGAGCATCTGGGAGAGAACAGAAGGCAACATCACTAGGCTGTTTGATGAAGCTGGTTGAAATGCAGCGTGTGATGTTTGGTTCTGTGACTGAGTTCATACTTCCTACTGAGATCTGGGCTTTATCTCAAGAGTGCTGACGAGATGCAGAAAGAAAACAGAGAAAGTCATGATGAATATCAAACAGCCTCTCAAACTTCCACAGAATATTGACAGAAAGCCTTCATCATCCTTCACCAAACGGCTCTAATTAGCTATGTTTGCTTTAAATTATAGTTTCCACTAATATGAATTAATGTGAAAATAAAAAAATCTACTAAAAAAAGGTTCATTTGATCAGACATAAACAGGTATTCTGTCTCATTTCAGGTAAATACCAGCTTTCAGTGCTGCTGTCTTAGTCTTTATACTACCATTAATGTTGTATTTTCTTTGTTGTTTAAAATGTGAGACGAATGGCATTTAGACATTTAATAAAAAAATATATATATGTTAAAAAAATATACATAAGAAATTATTGGTCCTATTAAATACTAACTTGCCTTAATAGAAATGTCCACAAATGAACATTTAACTTGATTTTTATGCATCTCTGGTAAACAAGTTGATTAATCTGAACCAAATATATTAAAATTAATTTCGGTAACCTATTAGGTCATTTTTTTTTTTTCTATCGTTTATTATTATAAGGCTACCACCCAGTGTGTCTAAAATAATGTCAAATATGTCTATGGAGGTTATAAAATGTAAAGTCTGCCTCAGATATCTTGTTTTATCCCTAATTAATAAATGTTCAATGTTCTCTACGGAAACTGAGCACTCAAAGTGGTCCAGTAATTACAAATTAGCCCCGAGCATTTAGTAAGAAAAGGTGAGTGAAGCCTTTATTTGCATATACCAAGAGTATGCACAGTGTCACATCAGACTGAAACATCTTATTGCTGGTTAATTAATGCAAGATACATGGAGGATTTCAGCACTGTGTATGTCATGCAGAACTTATTTCAATCAAAACAGAAAATCTCAAGCACTATTCTTATTTGGAGATATATAGAAATTATAAATTCTGAAACATTAATCTCTTTAAGCCGGGTATGTTTATATGACACGCTTGGTATGTAATAGGGTAGCAAGCTAAACAAAATGGTCAAACATCTTTTTTTGTGTCATTAATCTTGAAGGACATCTTTTTTTTTTTTTTTAAGTCCGGAGTTTCAAGAGTGCAAATTTTAGTCCTAACATTTCCTTTTAAAAGAAAAGATCCGATTTCCTTTAAAGCTTCCAACATGAACCATAACTTTAGAAAGTTCGACTTCAGGAAGTTCGGAAGCTTCATAACTTTTATATACAGACATTTCTTGCACAACTTTACAGAACCAACTCCCAAGGAGCATGAATAGGGTTAAAGATGTGATGATATTAAGGTGAAGTTCTGCAGACCATCCTTGTTGATACTGTAGATAAATGGCTATTGGTGTTATAGTCTCTAAAGTCATGGCTGTTAGCTTCCTCCCTGACCTTAGCCTAATGCCCACCTGGAAGCTGCAATAAGTCCTATGCTCTTATAGAGAAGCTCACACTGATGATGACCAGTTCAACAATGCATTTTTTCTAAGCTGCACCAGCTCTGCAGCAAAAAAAAGATGGAGCTTTTATTTTGTTTAATGAAGAAACTTTTATTTTGAAATCTTGCTGATACCAGATGGTTGTTTAAATCTGTCCCGATATATAAAGCATTATTACTCAAACAGCATATTAATACTGACTCTTATATCAGGCTGCATTTATTAAATGAATCTCTTCAGACTGTTCATTGCTCAGATAAAAGGCCTGGCTGCTGAAACTGGAACAAGCAATTTTCTTCCAGAACCAATGCAGGGGAAACACTTCCTACACAGATGTTCATAGAACATAGAGAAGGGAAAAATCCCTGAGGTTCCAATACTGAAGAGATCCATATTCAACAATGACCAACATGTTCCAGCATCATGAACTTAATCCTTGTCAGAATGACCAGAGTGAAGCTGGTGAACCGAGAGATGCTGCACTAACATTAAAAAGTTGGATTTTTGTTCTGGAATCAAAATAATCAGTCAAATTTAAACCTAAATCTATAAGTATTTCAGATTTTTTTTTTTTTTTTTTGTGGAAATCTTAATCGTAATACTTATTTAACTATTTCTTTACTTAAAATGTTTTGTGATCAAAGTTGAAGGAGAAAATTCCAAATGTGATCAAGGATAACTGTTAAAGACTTTAACTCCTGACTACCCACCTGACAACAAGGCACTTGTCTAGAGAGTTGTGTGTAGTGGGATTTGAAAATGTGTGAGGAGAGTTGTGTGTCTGTATAAGAATCTGCAAATGTGTAAAATAACTTGTGTGTAATCTAATTTGCAAATGGGGAAAAAAGATCCACAAATCTGTATTCAGATGTACAAATGTGTGCTAAGATTTGCAAATGCGTAGATCAGTCTGTAAACACAAAGAGACACTTAAGTCTGACGTATTTTTGCTTCAACACCCAAACATACAGACAAAACACTGGTTACAGGTCAAGCAGTATCTTGGTTGGCTCTCTTTACACAGGTGATTTTTGCAACACTCCTGCCGGGTGAGATCTGCAAATGCGTAGAGAGGATTCGTATGTGTAATATCTAAAGTTGCTGCCCTGAGTGCAGGCTCACAGACTCACTTGCTCACATACTGCATCTTGCTTCCTTCCTTTTTTCCTGCTACAGAACTTCACGTGTCAAGGTAAGATGGCTGCTAACAGCGATATGGATCGGACGTTTGAGGCTACGAATAATCCATGGGTAAGGGAAGTTTTTTTCAAGTATAAAAAAACTTTTCAGCAAACCTGCTTTGTGAAATGGACCCAAGCTCATTTACACAAAAGAAACCAGAATACACCAGAAAAAAATCTACAATGCATAAAAAGGTAAATACAGACTTTTCTTAGAGAATAAATGAATTTCTATCTCTTCTTTTATATTCCACATCTGTCCCAAGGAAAGAATCCTACCCTACTTCAGATTTGTAAATGATTGTTGTAAGTTTTAGTTTTATGTTTACATTTCTTAGCAATTGTATAGTATATATTGCATAATCTAAAGTAAGATAGAACTAAAATACAGGTAAACACAGAGTAATCCTTTTTTTCACCAGACTCCTCTGAGCATATCCCTAGATCATGCCGGACAAGCCTAAATCGCATAATACTAACTTTTGGACGATGTAGTTTAGCATTCTTTAATTATTTAAGGAAAAAAATACTTTTAGTGCCGTAATTACGTTATCTATGGCGAAGTGGATGAACATCTGGTTGCACATGCCCAAATGAGCTGATGGTATGGATCATGCTTCTTGTACAAATTAGGTAGTGACAGCTTCTCTCCTGCTGAGATGCTGGAGTAACATTTCCGCAGATATTTGTGTTGATTAGGTTCTTAAGCACAGCAGGGCTGGTTTGACACATCATTTAAATGTTTCAGGGCCACCTAGAGAGATGTTTCCCTAACTATTCAGGCACTGCTGAAACATCTGACCATCCAGCAGATGGAGATGTAACAGTAGCTGTAAGTCAGAAGAAGGATGCCCTTTCTGGACAATAGAGCCCTGTGCAGTAAATGTTACAGGGAGAGACATCCAAACTGTCTCCAGATACAGAGTGGGCTGGGGCCTTAAAGAGACAATGGCAGTGGGCACAGCAGTCAACTGTCTCAGGAGTGGGGTCTCAGCAGATCTAGTCCAGGGTCAGAGAGTGAATCTTATAAGAGAAAATCAAAGCCGAGGAGCTCCATCCCTCACTCGATAGGTCTCCGTTAGCAAGTTAAACATTAAATGGCATGACTCGAAACCAGTCTGGCTGTCTGGAAGAGAAAAGGAAAAAAACAACCTCTCTATAATATAACATTAGAACTTCAGTCAATGTCAGGCCAATGTCCTCTGGACAGATGAATACGAGTTAAAAATGTTTGACTATGACGCAAAATGTAATGTTTGATTAAAAACAAACAGCATGAATGAAACACCTAAGGTGTCTAAGACAGAGGTGGGGGCAGATGTTTGTATCCCATTCTTTGGATCCCGGAAGGTTGCAGTCATTGCTTGGATCATGAACTTCAATGTTTTTGTATTTATTTCTAAAAGGGGACAATGCTGTATATTAATGAACCAAATATAAATATGTGAGCTTATAGCCCAAGCTAATTTCCATCTCAAGTCCCTTAGCAGGCAAAGCCAGCCACACCAAACACAGACAGAGATAAAAACAACAACAAAGGAACACTGAGAATATTAAAGCATCATATCTGGAGCTATAAAAAGAACATGATAGCTTCTGTTGCTGAAATAGAAAATGCTCAAATGTATACCATATTTTTAAAAACTCGGCATGGTGATGCCAGTGCATATTATACATATTAGACATTAATCTAATAGATCAGGTTACAATGCACATCAAAAAATTATCAATCTGGCAAGTTTTTGAAGTTTACGATAGTATTGATGATATTTGAATATTTTTTAGCCTGGTTGAGAAACAGCTTTGGCTAATCAATAACCATTCTTTCAGTATTTAGATAATAATGTAAAGGTTCTATATCATGCTTTTTGGGCTTCCAAACTTAAAAAAGTCAAAGTCAGAGAGCCTTTCACAGTCGAAAAATAGAACTCTGTGACTAGCTAAAACCAGAAGAGTTGCTGTCACTGTGCAGATTGGCTGCTATAAAAGATTTGATATTAGCATTTTGCTAAATCCAGAATATTTGTGGCAATATAATCCATTCTTTATCATTAACTGTCCAACCAATCAATCAATAATAACAAAAAAATATATAAATAAACAGAGCCACATTTTCTTAACTTTGAGCAGAAAGGATCAAGCTCCATCTCTGGGTTTTCAAAAATAATTGAAGTTTAACACACCCTTATAATCAACTTTGGTTGCATTTAAACTCTATAAACCAGATCTCTGGGCTACTATATTAATGTTGACATTTTCACTTGAGATTATTTGTTTCTGCAATACTTGTCTCAGAATGGTCTTGGTGTTGCTTTACATATTTAACCAGCAGTTGATTTGTTCTATTTTCTTCTGTGTGTCTACCCAGCCCTTCGCAAGCTGACTGCTGGAGATTGGCACCAGGACCCCGTCACCCTGACAAACAAATGGTAGAAGATAGATTTATAGATGGACAAGGTACTGTATATGCGTTCATTTGCATTGGCTTTCGTCATCAAAATTCCTCATATTGAGCGAGTCATCCTGCCTCTGTTGCTTTGGCAGCGCCGTCTTCAGGCATCGCTGAGTCAGTGATGCAACCCTTTCTGTTAAGCATGTACCATTTGAGATAATGGGAAAATTCAACAATAATCACTGCTTAACCCCAAGAGGGAAACACCAGCAGAGTTTTAAGACAAATATAGCTAAATAAAACATCTCTAAATGAGAAATGCATATACTGTACAAGTACAGTATAAGCTCAGTTTACACTTTATGTAGAGTAGACTACTCAAGTAAATAATCTTTGCTCCAGCCAACCTTTGATTATTGCACACACTAATATAGTGATGCCCATTTTAATAAACAAATTGTTCATTCTTAGACATAAATTCATTAAATTACATCCAAACAGTAATAGTATTTCAAACGGACAGTAAATTGCTCTGCAGACATGCTTTGGGTCAATTATTCATCAGTAGATCTACAACCTATCTTTCAAAGAGAGACTGAAAGGAAATCACTTAAGTCTTTTTCCCCCCAACATTATCCAACAGAGAAATAAACAAATTAAACCACACTAGTTGCTCCTTGTGGAATACAACCTCTGAAAAAGGAAATGAATGCCTAATTATTGCAGATAATGTTGGTTATTTTCTGAGCCCTCAACTGGGAGACCCCCTATGGGGGGGGGTAATTCTCCTTAAAACTCTGCTTCCTTTTGCAGGCAGGGAATTGACTTTAAACTGGGATCGCTCAGGTGAGCATCCCTTTCTGACCCTGCACCCAACTGGCAGGAAGGATACTTTGGTTTCCAAATAAGGCTGCTGAGGTAAAGGTTGAACATCTGTGAGCCTTTGGGAGGGCTGAGCCATATGCCACCCAGTTTTTAGGAGACAGGAGGTGGAGGTTGGTAAGAGACTATCATCAAAGGGGGTCGATATCAGGGTGGGGTGGGGTGGGGTGGGGGTGTCTCAAAATGAGGAAGAAATAATTATATTCAGACTGTTCTCCAGGAGCGCACAGCGCAACAGCCGGGGGTGTTGGTCCTGAGGATAACACTGGGCTCTTAATATTGCTTCCAACCGCGGCTCCAAACAGCGCACAGACTCATTCCAGCTTCTATATCCACTCCAGCTCAGGAGGGGAGCTCAGAAGTTTAACTCCAGTGCCTCTCAGTCTCATCAGAACCAGCAACGGCAACAGAACTCAGTCACCTCCGCGCACATGGATCAGCAGCCAGGCGCACACAGGACGCACACATGTGAGCGCAGCCAACAGAAAGACGCTTTCTCTTACCGTGCTGGGAACCGAGATGCTGCGGGAAATTATAAATCCTTACTTAGAGTACGCATGTTCTGTGGAGAGGAAGGAGGCTGCTGCTGCTCTGAGGGAATAATCCAACTGTCAGTGACAATAAACCAGGGAGGGGGAGGAGGAGAAGGAGGGGGCGCCACCACAGCCAATTAGAAACAGAGGGGCTGATTGTTGCAGGAAATAAGGCAGTTAGTGTTTCCAACTGGATGACTCTTCTTATCTGTTTAGGCGGCTGAGTCTTTTTTTAATTTAGCAAACAATAATACTAATGAAAACAGAAGAACAAAATCTAACCCAACTGAAACACCCAGCGTCCCTCATCCTACATAGAGAGGCTGCTGATTAGCAGCGCAGCAGATTTCCTCATCACTGCTTTTCTCTGTAAAATATGCAGAGCTCAGATTAAAGGAGCCTTATTCCATATTCAGAGGTGAACCTGCAAGCAAGCCTGCGTGTTTGTGCATCCAGTGCCATCTAGTGGCAGAATCAACTCAATGCAGACACTAGAATTTATTTGATTTTCTTTACCTTAGACCAGGGGTGTCAAACTGGTTCCAGAAAGGGCCATGTGTTTGCAGGTTTCCTTTCCAACCAAGCAATATCACACCAGACTCCAGTCATCTCATCAAGGGAGTCCAATATCAACATGATGACTTGATGATATGAATGGAGTCTGGTCTGCTATTGTTTGGTTGGAAAGAAAACCTGCAGGCAGACACATGGCCCTTTCAGGAACCCGTTTGACACCTGTGCCTTAGACACTGAATGGTCACATTAATTAGGATACATATTAATACATTCTTTTTATGACTTTACAATTTTGTCAAATTCTTTCCCTGAAATTCCCAAGAGGTTTTGTGGTATTTTATGTAATATATTTGCATAAAGATGTGGATCATTCTGAATAAGGACTCCTGTTGTGAGCATTTCTTACCAGACCATACAAAAAGGTGTGTCTATGTTTGTATTCAGCCAATCTTCTCCTGTCACTACTTTAGAGAAGAATCTAGTCTCACCTTCAGGTCGTTTGGGCAATGTCTGTCATTATCTTATTTTAATTGCATATTTTTTTTTTTTTTGGCAGATCATCTTATTTACCTGTTTATTTTAAGGTCAAAGACACTCATTTTAAGAATATTGTTACTTGTTTGGCTTGTTTTTTGCAGTGTGACACAATTCATTTCTTATGATGATTTGTAACAATAGACTTAGACAACTTTTATTGTCATTTTGTATACACAGACAGTATACAAAACAAAATTTATTTTGTAGAGCTTTCATGGCATTTCCATTTCTTAAAGCACAGCAGCGATCAAACGAAAACAGTTTACAAAAGAAATAAATACTTTTAAAAAAGACAGTTACTGGTTTTTTCTTTGAACGGATTTAATATTTTACCAAGACAATTTACATCACAGTTTTATTAGATAAAATGTGAGCAACCTTGACTTTGGGCTCACTATACTAAACAATGCACTCTTGTCCTATTTTTTTTCTGTGTATGCATACTATTGTTATGTTTGAACCCCACGAAAACACACGGCCCCCACACACTGTCCCCCCGGCAAATATTTTCTTGAAGTGCCACTGCTTACGCCAAAGTGTAAAGGGATATATTATAGCTTTCTTCTTGCCATTCTTTGATAAAAGCCAGGCATGACAAGGTAAGTTTATTTTGGATGGCAAGTGGTGCTTTATATGAATTAATTGGTAAAATAAAAGCAAGTAAAGTTTAAAACATGGTAAAAGCAGGTGGTAAAGCAAAAAAAACACCCGGACCACAACAGTTCTAAACAAGTGGGTTTTGACTGTAGCTTCAGAGAAAAATAAAGGCCAAATGTATGGAGCGTCCCATCAGTGATGGTTCTTTGGCAGTGATGGGACTAGCGGCGTTGAAAGTAACGGCGTTACTAACGCCGTTACCTTGTTTTAGTAACGAGTAATCTAAGTAATTACTTTGACTGTTACCATAACGCAGTTACCATTGCAGACACCCCGTTACTGCGCATTACTTAGGTCGCACAATTAACCTTTTTTCATGATAGGACTCGTGCGCAGCTGCGTGAAGCTGACACCCCACCCACGTAGAAAAACTCTGCAAATAGACTGAATGGTTAGTGCAAAGTTAGTGCAGATTTGTGCAGAAAAAAATATTGTTTGTGCTACTTTTGTTTAAGAGATATTAAAGATTATCTTTAGGGTCATCCAGAGGTGCGCGCCTTGTCATGAGAGAGGGGAGTATAGTGAGATTCCGTCTGTCAGTTGGGTAGGTGGGTGTTTCTGCTGGCGGGTGTTAACGTACATCACACACAGAGAGATGGAGAGTGAGGATGAAACAGACAAAACAGCGTTTTCCTGATGGAAATACCGGTGTTACGTCGAGCTGCGTTTCCCCACCACATAACGGTTTCATCTGCATCTCCGCACAGCGCAGGCGGCAAGAGTCACCGCGCAAGCGACAGGAAACCGCTAAAGGCGCGCCACAGTCGCCCTGTGCTCGCGCCACAGGAGAACTATGGAGAGCGTGAACGATCAAATGATAGCCTATATGGAGAAAGGGAGAAATCTGGATGGATGGATGGATGGATGGATGGATGGATGGATGGATGGATGGATGGATGGATGGATGGATGGATGGATGGATGGATGCTCTGACTTTTCAACCTACTGTATTTTTTATTTTAAACATTATTTGATGGCCTTTGTGGCAGGGATGGAGATCCATATTTTATGTCACACACAGAGTATACATCTAGATAGATAGATATTACAGTATCTATAACAACCCAAACACACAGGATTTCAGAATTAGACATCCCCAGTTATTAATTTCATATACTCACCAGATCTGAATGTCCTGTTAAAAAACTTCACATCGCGTTCCCCCCTGATGTCATTTACTTTGAGTTGCTATAAATGCAAAACTCTCTGCAGGTTCTTGTCTTTGTCGTCCTCTCTATTCAGCTGGCTTTGAAACACACGGCGAGAAGGTGGGGGCTGGGTGGTGAGGGTTACGGGGGCGAGAAACGCAAAAGTAACGCAATAGTTACTTTTGTTGGGATCTGGAGAAGTTCCACCTCTCTCCAGCAGAGTTCGCTGTGGATCCTCCTGAGCTGAGCCTTCGACACACCTGAGACGCATTTTATCATCAGGAGGATCCTCCAGTATATAAGCAGCCTTCAGACCTTGCCTCAACGCCGCAGTGTTTATCCAGTTTGGTTAGCACCTAAGCCTCACTCCCTCTGTGAATTCTTTGTTGCCTCAAATCTCCTAGTTGGATTCTAATTCCATTTTGTCTCTGCTTACAGGGAACCTGTTTTTGTCTTGTAAGCTCTGGATGAGCTTAACCTGCCGAGCCTGCCCTCTGAGCCAAACCTGAAGACCTTCCTCTGGATTCCCATGCTGCTCTGGACTAAGAGCTGGAAAACCAAAGTCAAGGTCTGTCCTAACGTTAGAGGACCGTTTCCAACGGACACAAACTGCATTTGACAAACTTAAGATGTTGTTTTCCAGAGCTCCAGTGTTAATCCAGCCTGTTCCCTCAAAACAATTCATCCTCGAAGTCGACAATTCTGACTCTGGAGTTGGTGCTGTTTTATCTCAAAGACTCGATTCAGATCAAAGAGTTCACCCATGTGCTTTTTTCTCCCGTAGACTTTCCCCTGCTGAGCAAAACTACGATGTTGGTGACCGCGAAATATTGGCCATCAAATTGGCATTAGAGGAGTGGAGACACTGGCTTGAAGGAGCTGAACACCCGGTTCTTGTTTGGACAGATCACAAGAACCTTTCCTACATCCAATCCGTCAAACAAGCCAATCCTCGGCAGTCAAGGTGGTCACTATTCTTCTCCCGTTTCAATCTCATTATCTCTTACAGACCCGGATCCAAGAACATCAAACCCGATTCTCTCTCTCGTCTTTATTCCACTGAACAATCCGAGACGCCTGAACCTGTTCTACCTGCTTCCTGCACTGTTGGGGTGGTTACCTGGGAGATCTCCGACCTCATAAACTCTGCCCTGGCTTCTGAACCTGACCCAGGTAATGGTCCTCCAAACAAATCTTATGTTCCTTCTTCGGTCAGATCACGCCTAATTCAGTGGATGCATACTGCCAAATTTTCCGCTCATCCGGGGGTGAGCAGAACCATCAACCTTATCTCTAGACGTTTCTGGTGGCCTACCCTGCACAGGGATGTGAAGGAATATGTTCTGGCCTGTCCTACCTGCGCCAGAAACAAGACCACACATCAACCTCCTTCTGGCCTGTTGCACCCTCTTCCTGTTCCTTCTCGCCCCTGGTCACATATCGCAATTGACTTCGTTACTGGTCTTCCCATCTCTCGAGGTATGTCCATAATCCTTACCATTGTTGACCGATTTTCCAAGTCCTGCCATCTTGTTCCCCTCAGGAAGCTTCCCACGGCTTTTCAAACCGCCCAGCTCCTAATTAAACACGTCTTCCATCTACATGGTATCCCTCAGGAGATTCTTTCGGACCGCGGACCACAAATCATCTCTCAGGTTTGGAAAGCCTTCTGCTCAGCTCTTAACTGCAAATCATCTCTCACCTCAGGTTATCACCCACAGTCCAATGGCCAAACAGAAAGAATGAACCAGCAGCTTGAATCCTCCCTTCGTTGTCTCACCTCCAGTAATCCCTCTGACTGGAGCCAGCATCTCCCATGGATTGAATACGCCCACAACTCTCTCAAGTCAGCTTCCACCGGCCAGTCCCCATTTCAGGTCAGTCTTGGTTACCAACCTCCACTTTTCCCTGCAGACGAGAGAGAGATTTCGGTCCAATCAGTCAACCACCACATCCGCCGTTGTCATCGTATCTGGAGAGACACCATAGCCACCCTCAACCGTTCCTTGGAGACCACCAAACGGTTTGCCGACTCTAAGAGACGTCCTGCCCCAGATTACTCCGTCGGTCAGGAGGTATGGCTCTCCACTCGGGACATTCCCCTCAAGGGGATGTCCCGTAAACTCTCTCCGAGATACATTGGCCCCTACAGGATTTCCCAGGTCATAAACCCGTCAGCCATACGCCTACAACTTCCTCCGACTCTTCGCATTCATCCCACGTTCCACGTTTCCCAGATCAAGCCTGTCATCTCCAGCCCTTTGTGCCCTCCGTCCGACTCCCCTCCACCCGCCCTGGAGGTCGATGGACATCCGGCCTTCACCTTCCGCCGGATCGTGGACTCCCGTCGGCGAGGTCGCGGCTGGCAGTACCTCGTCGATTGGGAGGGCTACGGTCCGGAGGATCTCCAGTGGATTCCTGGCTCCTACATCCTCGACCCATCCCTCATCGAGGAGTACGAGCGATCCCTCCCATCGACGTCTTCTGGACCGCCAAGAGGCGGTCGTTGAGGGGGGGGTACTGTTGGGATCTGGAGAAGTTCCACCTCTCTCCAGCAGAGTTCGCTGTGGATCCTCCTGAGCTGATCCTTCGACACACCTGAGACGCATCTCATCATCAGGAGGATCCTCCAGTATATAAGCAGCCTTCAGACCTTGCCTCAACGCCGCAGTGTTTATCCAGTTTGGTTAGCACCTAAGCCTCACTCCCTCTGTGAATTCTTTGTTGCCTCACATCTCCTAGTTGGATTCTAAGTCCATTTTGTCTCTGCTTACAGGGAACCTGTTTTTGTCTTGTAAGCTCTGGATGAGCTTAACCTGCCGAGCCTGCCCTCTGAGCCAAACCTGAAGACCTTCCTCTGGATTCCCATGCTGCTCTGGACTAAGAGCTGGAAAACCAAAGTCAAAGTGTGTCCTAACGTTAGAGGCAAGACGCTGAAGCTGACACTGAACTCTGCTGAAACAAACAGTCTCTGGACCCAACAGTTCCTCTCTCAAGGTCTAACCCGGATTCCTCAAGGTAGAAATCAGAAGATCTCTATTCCACATTCATCTGCTCCGTGGCTAACTGAACTATCTTCCCCACAGACTCCAGTGTATCTGCCCTCCAGGGTTGAACCAGTTTCCAGTCTTTATTCCATGTGCTTTAACTCAATAAACTCATTTAAACTTTCTCTCCTTTTCCGTTGTGTTCTGCATATTGGGCCTCTCTGAACCCAATCATGACAACTTTTACTAGTAACTAGTTACTTTTATTGTGGAGTAACTCAATTATTAACTCAGTTACTTTTTGGAAGAAGTAACTAGTAACTATAACGAATTACTTTTTCAAAGTAACGTGCCCAACACTGTTCTTTGGACAGATTGTCCAAGGCCAATCTGCAGCTATCTATGGATACCTGTAACTCTAACCATGGGCATCTGGCACCCAGCCCTAATTTTACCCTCTCCAAAACTTTCTTCTTGACCTACCTGTTGAGTTTTTGTTTGGAACTCGTAGTTAGACTCGGAATAAGCTGCACACAGCCGGCAATTTATAAAAAAAAGCAGATTTTTAGTCATCAAGAATTTGGTTCTAATTAATTTAATCTGGGGGTATCTGAGTGAACAGAGTTGAAAACATATGCATGTGTTATGATTTGCCTGATAAATGTGGAAGCAGTGGAGTAAACAGCACAGGGGAGAAAAGGGATCTTTATGTCCTCCGGCAACCTAAGCCTTTAGTAGCATATCTACAGAGATACCTCAGGATGACCTGAGCCACTAAAACAGGAAGTTTGTTCCATAAAGGACTAGCTGAAAAACTCAAATATCTACGTTCTGCATTACCCTTATAACCATCAAAATTACAGCTGTGGAACTGTCCAGATCCTAAAGAACTGATCGCATTACTCTTTATTTGGGAGGGATAATGGACTCTTTACAACAGCATAGATCACGGTAGAGGGTCAAAGTGAACTGGTTATGTTTAGCTTCATGCCATTTATTCTGAACCATTAGTAGAACACAAAGGCTCGGCATGTGAACAGTGACAAACATGAACAAACATAAGTGTGCTGGAATGAAAGCAGATGTGAAGCCAGAATAACTGGCCTCCAAAGCTCGATCATCAGTATGTTTAAGGCCCCTATCAGCACGGCAGCAGGAATGTGAATAAGTGTGTGTTAACCTGGTTATTATTAGGAACAGCTTGCTCTGTCTGTATTTTTTTTTCAGGGGTGAGTGTGAACAGGGGCAGTGACACACCAAAGAGGTCCTACAGAAGAAAGGGAGATGTGTCTGAACAGGTGCTCGATCCTAATATAACTCAGCTGATAAAGGGAGTAGGAGTGATTGTGTTCACAACCTAACAAACACTTTTGATGTTTCAGAATAGAAGCAGAAAATTTGCATGTGGTTGATCTTATTATTAGGATATCCACATCAGTTTGAAGCTTGGACTTTTCTTAGGCCATTTCAGCACTTTGATTCTTTATTTGTCCTTTTGTTTTGCAAATGTGTTATGGATCAGTGCTCTGTTATTGGACTCTTATTTTACTGCAGTTTACACAAGTATTAATTATCGTCGTAAAGACTAAAATATGGTAAGGTCCCTACGGTAGTAGAAAAATGTAACATCACCAGCCTTCCACTTCCAGGCCTGATGGTTTTGGGCGCACATGCGCACTCGGGTCTCTCTTTTAAATTTGTGTCTCAATAAAGCTACCTGCATAAAGACTAACAAATAATATAACATATTGTGTTTTGTTTTGTCCAAGCATGGCTTTGCTCAAGAATGTCAAACCGCTCTTCTTTTGTCTCTTCTGTGTAGATGCATTCCTCTAGAAGTTTTGTTCTTCATTTAGATTAAGCTTGTAAACATTAGCCCTGCATCTGATTTTGACTGATGGGAGGCTTTCTGTTTCAAGCCTTTTAAGCAACCATATTGGTTAAATGTTTTGTGTTTTGTTTTATTGTTCTTTCATGACCTTTAAACCAACAAACTAAGACATGTAGTAATAAAACTGTTGGGTTTTTGGTAATTTTTCTGATTCTCATGCTCTCAACTTCTTTTCACATCTATTATTGCTGTAATGATCTTGGTTCTGTTGGTTTTCAGTTTCAAGTTCATCCAGGTTTTTCCTTGTTTTCTAGCTTTATTGGTGAGTTCTATAGTCATTTAAGTTTCTTACGTTTTTCTTTGTCTGTCCTCTGTTGCCCCCTTGTGTTTTCTTTTCCCTTAACTTCCTCATCAGCTCTAGTCGAAACTTCTCCTTACCAGCTCGTTAGTCCTGCCCTTTGTTGAGTCAGCCTTAGGCCCCATCCACACGAAGTCAAACCCTGGCCTAAATGCACAAATTTTTCACCAAACCAGCCTCTCATCCACACGAAGCCGGCGTTTTGGGGGTCTGTAAATGATCTTTTTTTTATTAAGCCTTCAGAGTGGGAAGATTTTGAAACGCCGTTTTCGCGTTTCCATCTTTAAGCTCTAACCGCATTTTTTTTCTTACACGCATGCGTCATAGCGTCGTCTCTAAACACGCATGCGCGACACAGTATCACAACAACAATGGCGCCGTACTGTATTGAATGGTTGCTGCTCATGCTACTCACCCTGCTGTCGGGCTTACAACAGAATCTTCTTCTTCTGGAATATCTCCAGGAAGAACAGAGCAATATCGACGACATAGTTCAGCACCTGAATTTGACTGAACCACGAAAATGGACCCGCAGGGCAACCATGTATAAATATTAGTGCGCATGCCAAACATTTCGTCGCCTATTTTTGCTTTGGCACCACAGCGCCACTTACAGGCCTGGCATACATTTTGCAGCATTTTCATGCATTCGTGTGGACGATCACATTTATTTTACGTCTCCGTCTTTACGAAAAACGTTCTGGAAAATATTAGCGTTTCGTGTTCGTTTTGACTTCGTGTGGACGGGGCCATAAATACACTCCCATTGCAGTCCCTCTTTGCTGGTTCCTCGTCTTACTTTTCTCACCCTGGCTCCTTGATGGTTTTCCCCTGATGTCTCTATGGTTCTGGTTTGTGTTAGATTTTTTATGTTGGATTTTTGGATACTGTTTCTGTTTAACATTTTTAAGGTTGATTTTTGGATTCCTTTTTTGCTGCCTGTTCTTTCAGTAAACCTTTTAAGAACTCACCCCCGCCTGTCAGCCTCTGCATTTGGGTCCTCATAAAAACCTCCAAACAAATCATGACAATTGCAGCCTTTATAGGTCCCACATTATTGTACATTTGATAATAAAAAATATTAACAAGGTCATAACAATAGGATGGTTTTGCTGTTTGTGCAGGAAATTTTTTCTCAGATTAGGAAGGCAGCCTTTACCAACTATCCTTGTATTCAGCCCTCCTCTCAATGAGCTATTTTGACTTTCCATGCCCCTGTCCCCCTGATGACCGCATCCCCACAATCTGCAACCATGACACCCAGTCAGAGTTTGTAAAGATAACATAGGAGCATGGGATAATACCTAAGATGATGGCTGGAGCTTAAATGATGGGCTCCTACAGAATCTCTCACTCTGGACAGCTTATTTCCGCTAAGAGGGGGAGAAAGGCAGTGGTTGAAGGGAAAGGTTTTTTTTCTTCATTTGTAAATCTCATACTCTGTTTTCAGGATACATATGACTGTTATAAAATGTTGATGAAGTGAATTTTGCATTATAAGGGACCTTTAGCCTACCATATAAAGAAGCTGTTGCAATTTGAAAGAGGTCTATAAAATATTACTTGGAGGAGGAATCCTGTGTTTTTGCCTTTAACTGGATCTGGCATTAAAATAGGCAGACCACACAGATTGACATAAACAAGGAACCTGTTTTGTGTGACCTTCCTGTTTTTTTTGTGTGAGGGGTTGGCCTAGTGATGCATGTGTGAGTTCTCTGGGGGGGATGTGATTGTGATTGCCTGAATAGCACAGGGGAATATAGGCTGTCTGTGAGTCTATTTTTTCCAGATTCAATACTCTTAAATCGTTTTCTTGATGGGAACAAACATTGGGCTAAACAGTTGATCACCCAGATGGCCAGGATCTGTAGCAATGCTTCTGGCTATTTTCTTGACTTGTGCAGCTTAAACAGAGCCAAGGTCTGGTGGATACTGTAGCATCCTATAACCCCTTGTGCTCTCCTCACAATCCAGGCTAATTTCCTCTTCTGATGGGTCATGCAGTTCCCATAACACACTAACATAATGAGACACAGGATGCTTTCAGTTGTGGCTTCTACTGGTTACTATACTATATACTATACTGGCTTGTGACCAGCTAAGTTGAGAGTCAAGCTCAGTTCAGCTTTCTGAGGAAGAAAAGCAGTGATTGGGCCTTCTTTAGCAGGTGGGAGGCGTTATCAGTCCATGTGATGTCAGAGGAAATGTGAATACACAGAAACATTTTGCTGTTTACATGCTCCAACAGCTCCTCATGTATGTACACAGGAGTGTGTTCTGTACAACTGCACTGCAAAAAAACAATTTTTTTATTGATTTTTATTTTTCTTTAAGTGTGTTTTTTCTTGAATTGTGCAGGTAACTGATACACTTTGCCAATGGAACAAAACAATTTACATTTAAAAAAAAATTGTCTTATTGTCATTGTCTTATTTCAAGTGCATATTATCTGATTATCTTATTTCAAGAATAAAAATACTCATTCTATTGGCAAATCTTCTTATATACTGAGTCAAATTAAGGGTAAATACACTTAGTTTAAGAATTTTGTACTTATTTCTAGATCAGTTTTGCAGTGTGGATTTCCACTATGACACTTCAGTCTAAGGTTGTTCATGGTTGGAAGTTGGTCAAATCACAGTTAAATATGGAGCATAACCTTTTAGCATGCCAGAGTTGAGGACCACTGAGACAGTATGCCACTACATAGCGCCTGTTAGTGAGAAGGTATTTAGATACATTAAGGCCAACATTTAATCTTGCTGTTTAAATGAACTCATAAATGACCACTCACACTCCCACCATGGATTCCATTCAATTCAGTTTATTTATATAGCGCCAACTTCACAACACATGTCATCTCAAGGCACTTTACAGTTCAACCAGATCATACAGTCAAATTGATACAAAGTTTTCTATCTAAGGAAACCAGTTGATTGCATTGACTCATTGACTCAAATACAATCCCTCACACTAAGCATGCTTATTTTTGCATGATTGTTCTCCCTGCTGCCCTCTGGGAAGAGGCTTCACAGCATTGGATGCAGATCCAGCAAATTCCAGAACAGTTTCTCACCCACTGCCATTAGACTGCTGAATGTTTTTGTAAAATGAGTTATTGTATTGTATTTATTATATTTTATCATTATATATATTAAATAACTGAAAATGTTCGAACTGTAAATTTACAGTCATAATACTGTTTTGATATAGTTTTTACTATTTTTCAAGGCTGCACTTAAAAAAAAAAAAAGAAATTATCCAGAGAGCTGTTCTAATCGAAATTTCTTTTTGTTCTATACTTGTGTAAAGAAACTGACAAATAAATCTATAAGTTAAGTTGTTTGGGTTTTTTACTTCTGCATATCAGATATATGTCTAAGCAAATCATAAAGCTGCTCCAACACCAAATGTCTCAAACGTCTTCTCAGACATAGAAAATATGTCTCCTTTAATTGCTTAGATATTGTGTTTGTATTGTTCACTAATTAGATAATGAACACTAACCCTTTATCACCATTTCTATCATATTTGCTACATAATATTTTGTGACATCCTTTTTATAAAATTGAAATATTGAATATATTTTTTACTATATTATTATTTACCCTAACAACCTGTTGTATAAAATTTCAGGCATGAATTCTGCCCTCTGCTGGATTATCATTGCACTGCAGGCAGTGAAACAGCCCCTTTGCCTCTTTTCAAAATGTCTACTCTCATAAGATCAGTCACATGTGGTTTCTGTAGAAAAATGTTTGCACATTTTAAGGAAGTTAGGGTAAAAAACACTTCTACATTGCTGTTATTATTTTTTTTATGAATGGTTTATGATTTTAGAAAATGCACATTTACCTGGAAATGTATTCTATATATTATAGTTAAATTGTGTCGAAATATGTATCATATTTGATGCTGCAGGTAAAAATAATAAGTGATATATAAGTGAACATTTGTGTGACAGTTTTGGAAAATTATGTCATGCCTACCTTAATTCTTTCACCTACTATTTTTTTTTATCCACATGTAATATTAAGTGTAATTTCAATATATCTTTAGGGTTCTTTCATAAAAACATTTGATCTAAAACTATAACCTTTATGGTGCATTTACCAGTTTTTTATATGTATTTTAGATGTAAAAAAAGATTAGAGGAAGAAGAGAGAAAAATAAAGTACTTTGAAAATATAATCAACATTATACTGAATGACTATTCAAGTGACAGATCAGTTAGGAAAATACTGAGGATGATGATGAGGATTGGACTCTCCAGCCCATGCCTGATGAGGGAAATTCAGAGAGCAGTAGTGAGGAAGACTGTCAGGATAAAAGTGCAGCCCAGACAGGCACTGAAGTTGATTTTCCCAAAGCTCTGGAAACAGTCAGAAATATAGTGAAGGTCAATGAGAAAAGGAAATGATACAGATGGAGAAAAATACAATATGAAGCTCCAAATATTGTTTGTTGATGAAGGCACAGAGAACAAGAGTCACGTGACACCATACATGTACTTCAAGCAATTTCTCACAGATGAAATGCTGCAGGTGATAGTAGAAGAAACAAACTTGCAAAATGTTCAAAAGGAGGGAAAGTCCATAAACACATCTGCAAAGGATGTTGGTGTTACAGGAGAAGTTGTGCTGAAAATGACATCAACACTTCCAGCAGGAAAGAATGGCAAGGTATTTTCAGACAACAACTTTACATCAGTTCTCCTGGTCCAACACCTGATATAGAGAGGAATTCCTTACATTAGTAAAATCTGCATGAACAGGATGAAAGAAAGCATCATGAGGGATGAAAGATAACTGACTGTATGACTGTATGATCCGGTTGAACTGTAAAGTGCCTTGAGATGACATGTGTTGTGAATTTGGCGCTATATAAATAAACTGAATTGAATTGAATTGAATTGAAGAAGAGTGGGAGACGGTTGATGGACTTCAGAGTTAATCAGGACAACAACATAACATGTAAAATGGTATGACAACAAAACAGTAAAGGTGATTTCTCATTTGTTGGCACTGAATCTATGGAAATTGTATAATGTTAGGATCTCAAATCCAACTTATATACTTGTTCCCAAACCAGTTGGTCTCCTTGACATGCTATCTGCCCTGTACAAGTTAAGCTTTGGATCCCGAAGATGTTACATGTACATTTGGTGGTACACGGTTACAGCTGCAGTCATCAATATTTGGAAACTGTACAGAAGAGACCAGATAAAACTGCAACCCAAAAAGAAACCCATGGCTCTATAAAGATTTCAGGCTTTTGTAAGCACTTCTCTCACAAGTGCAGGAAAGGTCAAAATCAAGTGTGGTAGACCACTCTCCTCTCCACAAGAGAATCCAACACCTTCATGTAAAAGACCAAGCTGCACTGTGTCTCTTGATGTTAGAAAGGATGGCATTGATCATCTTCCATTTACAAGAAAATTAATTTGTTGACTACTGCTAAGGGAAATAAATGGCTGTAAAAAGTTGCATGTGAGGAAAAACTGCTTGAAGTGTTCTATTCATTCTAAATGTTAAGGGCAAGATTAGTTTTTGATTCTAAAACGTACATCGTTGTGACCAAAAGTTCTACAAAAGGCCCGATGTATCAAATGTGATACAAAAAAAAAATATCAAAAACCAAATGATATTGCAAAATTGTCTTGGCAATTTTGTTTTAGGGCTTAATAAACAAAGTTCTAAAAAAGTTGATTTTTCTGACAATTTTTTGATGGGTTCAGCTTTAAAGGCTCTATTTTTGTAATAGAATATAATTTAATCATTCAACTTTCAACTAAACTTTGTACTAC
The DNA here is from genome assembly GCA_030533445.1 of Cyprinodon diabolis. Lineage (NCBI taxonomy): Eukaryota > Metazoa > Chordata > Actinopteri > Cyprinodontiformes > Cyprinodontidae > Cyprinodon > Cyprinodon diabolis. The sequence continues at coordinate 44,317,641 of CM060081.1, read as the reverse complement.
TGTGATTCAAAAATATTATTTATAATATATTATTTTTTCTATAATATATCCTAACTATGTGACAGGGGGAAGAAAGATCTATGGGTTACAGATCAATATGTGTCCCACTATGACAAAGATGTGGGATCAGAAGTCAACAAGTCATCTCTATATCATATATTTGTTATACCCAGCCACTGAAGCAGAGTCCAATCTGCACAGTGAATAAACCTGTGCAGATTGGACTTACCTGGTTCAGTGGCTGGAAAGATCAAATATATGACATAGGGATGGCTTGTTGACTCCAGATCCCACAGCCCTGCAATATGACCCCATTTGTTTGGCTGCATTGCCCTTTAAAAGTGATGCAGGAGCCGGTTCCACCTCCTCCTATGCGGCCCCATCCCCATGTTAGTGAAATCAGGCCAAGCTCCAACATCTATAAACAAAGGTGTTGATGGCAGCAGCACAGCTGATATTTATATCCAGGATGGAGTCACAGCAAAACAGGAACAGACCAGATGAAGCTGCAATGAAAAAAAGCAGTGAGAGCATAAAATTATAGATCAAACTTCTAAATACAGCAGAGTGGAAGAATAGTGATAGAATGAAGCAGAATGATGAAAAAGGGTCCCCATGTCCTCCAGCTGTCTAAGTCTATAGCAGCATAACTATAGAGATAGCTGAGGATAACCTGAGCCACTCTAACTATAGGCTTTATCAAAAAGAAAAGTTTAAGCCTGCCCTTAAAAGTAGACAGAGTGTCTGCCTCACGGATTAAAACTGGCAGTTGGTTCCACAGGCGAGGAGCCTGATAACTAAAAGATCTGCCTCCCATTCTTCTTTTAGAAATTCTAGGAACCACTAGTAAACCTGCAGACTGAGAGCGAAGTGCTCTGTTAGGAACATAAGGAACAATCAGATCTCTGATATCAGATGGAGCTTGGCCATTTAAGGCTTTATATGTGAGAAGGAGGATTTTAAATTCTATTCTGGATTTAACAGGAAGCCAATGAAGAGAAGCCAGGATAAGAGAGATATGATCTCTCTTTTTCATTTTCATCAGAACTCAGTTTGTGGACTTCCAGGTAGTATAGAATTACAATAGTCTAGCCTTGAAGTAACAAATGCATGGACTAGATTTTGAGCATCAACCCTGTATAATATATCTTACATTTTTGCAATATTTTGGAAGGAAATTCCAGAAATCTCTCTGATATGGAATGATGTGGATGTTCTATATTATTAAGTGTGACTCCCCTTCAGAACCTCTTAGAGTTTTGCTTTTATGTGTATTTTATTCACTAAAATACTGTTTAGCTGTTGCAGCTACTTTGGTTTTATATAAAACCCACATTGGACCATGAAATGAAGCTCTCTCTCTCTTAAAAGGAGTGTTTTGAACAATGTGTAGTTACATTATTATCAGTAGATTCCTGATACTCTCCAACGACCACCAGGTGGCGTCATTTCACTTCAGATAAAAAAAATCCAGTTGGTGTTTTAAATCAAAATCAGAATTAGCTTTATTGGACCAATATGATCACAAATACAAGGGATTTCATTTTCTATTTTACAAATGCTCATAATGTGTATAATTATACAACAATAGAAAAACAGAGGTGTCAAGTAAGAAAGTACAAATACTTTGTTTCCATAGTAAAGTAGAAATTCTGTAGTAATTCTTTTTTGGACAACTTTTTGCATCTACTCCTTACATTTTTTTTTCAATTATCTCTTCTTTCTACTTGTTACAGGTTAAAAATAGACTCATTAGTTTTGTTTCATTTAAGTTAATTGTCGCTATGGCTTGTTGGTGTTAAAAACAAACAAACAAACAAAACAAAAAAAATATCCAAATAATTTGTTTCATCCAGACCAATAATTTCTTTGTGTTTGGACTCTGTACTGCACCAAAAATAATTTGCTGTTCAAGATGATGCAAAGTTAAATTTGACACTGTTAACAATTGTTATTAAACAAAAAAAAAAAGAAGTATAAGGAAGTTATCATCCAGAATTGTAGAAAAAATGTTTCTTTAATATAGTTGTGCAGTAACCAGTATGTGGTTTAAAGCTTCTATCCTTAACATTTCTTCCTGCATTACTTTCATATTCCAAGTAGTTTTAATAATGTTAGTTTTACACTTCTACTTAAGTAAAAAGCTTAAGTTTATACTCTAACTTCTACACAAATGTCTCAAACAATAAGATTTATACTTCTACTTGAGTAATAGACAGGAATACTTTTGATACCTCTGTAGATAAATCAAACACAGGGAACAGAATAGAAAGCACATATAGATGTGCTATAGGTAGAATGGGAAGATTAAAACCATAAAGCAATATTACAAAGAATGAAAAAAAAATAAATAAAATTAATGCGCTAACCAGTAAAGAAGGGCTGCATATAAAGGTAGAGTTACTGTGTTAGTGTCCAGGAGGTTTTCCTGACACTGATCAATAGTCAGATGTTCATTAAAGCCTTTACCTTTTAGGGAAAAAAACACTTCCTGGATCTGTTAGTTTTGGCGTACAGTCCTCAGTAGCAACTAGCAGGTGGGGAATCTTGGGACAGGTTGTGAGATGGGTCTGCAATGATTTTTTTCTGCCCCTTTCCAGATTGTGGAAATGTACTTATTAGACCTTATCGCAGAGCAAATTGGCTCCGATGAGCTTTTCTGCTATTCTCTCATTACCGACCATTTAAATCCATTCCTGTCCTTTTTGGTGGCAGATCCAAATTTAGAAGGTAATGTGGTGATGGTGTTGCTGGATGTAATTCACTCTGAGGTTGACTGCAACCTGTCAGCTGTTTGTATAAACTCGAAGGACCTTTAATGTATTTTAAGTGAACCAACACAAGGACATGATGACTACAGATATAAGGAAAACAGGAATGTAGTCTTTTAATCTGGAGAGGAAAGTTTGTTTTGGGGCCTGGCTGATTGTGTTTAAGCAGGAGGGTATTTTGCACTGCTCCATTGAGTCATCTTTCAGTTCATTATTGTTAATTTGGTGTTTCTTTTATTGCTTTTTTACCCTTCGTCTTGCAATTTCCGTGCATTTTGGTTTATACTCATATATTTATTCTAAGCAATTAAAATCAAAATTCCAGTTCTGTGTTTAGATTTTCCCTCCTCTGCTACAAATTCCTCAGATTTTAATAATCTGATCTCTGCGTATATGATCTTTCCTCTTGGTGTTTAAAGTGCTGGTTCCCATTTTCATCACTTCTTCTGTTGTTCCCAACTTGATTTGTCGCTCTCATTCTTCTCATGTAATTTCTTAAAGTCTTTGATTTTCATCTCCCACGGTTTGATGTGTTGGGGTCCATCACAACTACGATGCAGGATGCAGAACACAGCTTGACCAGCTTTGCAAATCCAGTTCCACAGAATGTTTTCACTGTTGATTGAATGATTTTTTACTTTCATTTCATTTTACAGCCCATTTAAAAACCCTTATGTTGTGTCAATATCATTGACACCATCTGATCACTGTGTTAAACCCACATTTCTTTCAATATGTGTTTCTGCTTGAGAAAAAGTTGTGATCCGAACAAAGAACCTTATAGAAACTACAGCAATCAGTCTCAGCTTTTCTTTGCAGGACCTGAAAAATTCCGCATAGTAACATATAACAAAAAACACTGAAAACTCTGACATTAAGAAGAAAAAAAAGCTACATTTTAAAACTGTTTTGTCTCTTCCTTTCCGATGAAACCCAGCTGTGCTCATCCAGAGCGTAGATGAACTTCTTATTTCCCCTTCAGAGATGTAAGACCTTCACTCCTCACGTTTACCTTCATCTAATACCCTCAGATCTGGGATCTACTCAGAAAAATGGGCCTCGTGACACATTTATCTCTTTCAAGCTGTTTGCTGAGCAGAAACATCTTTCAAAATAGAAACCTTGAAGAACTTTGATTTTGGTTCAGTGCTGAAGGTGATAAAAATGGGTCTGATTCACAGTTCAACTAAACAACCTCAGCATCTAGAAAAACAAAGATTTTAAAGTAAAACCATCTATTCCTCTGTACACAGATGCTGAGCGATGGCCAGGGTTAGAAGTGTAATGGATTTATTTCTTTATCTAAGACACCTGTTGTATGAAGACAAAATACTTTCATCTATCCTTTTTTCAACACATGAAGTCTGTGGATATACAGACACACATTCTCTGCCCAAGGTGATGGGGCATTGAGGTGATGCACAGTCATTCCCCTGCAAATGGTGTCATCTGACTAGATCATTTTCTCCCAGTACTTCACTGCCTTGTCTAGATGTTTAACAGTGAACTTTAAAATAACATAGTCACGTTATTTGAATTAAAAAAAAATGTATATATCAATAAATCCCCAATCGCATACCTGGATTTTTTTTTTTATAGCAAAGCACAACATTCTGCTCCTGTAGTATTTGCTATTTGTGTCTTCAGTAAATATTTTAGTAAATAGCCTTTATGTGTAGATTCACCACAGCATGACATACTGTAAGCAGGATAAACCTTGATTGCGGGGCTGTTCTTGCCTAAAGAGAAGTGCCTTCTCCTGGTCTGACCCTGTAGTTCAGTTAAAACGTGGAGTCAGAGTAAGAAAATATGTGCGCCTAGGTGAAAGAGGGGGTCACTCCAGTGGCTGTAAGTTGCAGGGGATTGTTATGGGAGTTGCTGAGTGGGCTGACATTCTGCTGGTATTTGACTAGGAAGGGCCATTTTGAATGGCTCGCCCCCCTTACTGTGGTGCTATTTATGCTCAAAACATTACCAGGACAGCAGCTTGGAGTATATAGACTTGTTGGATCATAATCAACTGGATTTTGGTATTTTTGGTATACCAAAGCTTCAACATGGTTCTCATCAATCTTATGATCATTGTCAGTCATAAAGCATTTCCTCACCATTGTAGAGGGCAGCATGCATTTGACTCCAAAGAGTGTCCTTTAGCACACTTGTGCCTCCCAAGAAAGCACATTAGTGTGAGTTTTGGCTCCACAGAGGGCACTCATTGCATTAGTCAAAATCTTCCTGGTGATTTCTGTTGTTTGTCAACTTCTCCAATTGCTCCTTGGTGATCTTCTTATCCAGTAAAAGATCCTTTCACTTATTTACTGAAAATCTTAGGTGAAGCACTTGGGCGTGGAGATTTAATGTTGGAATTATGCCTGTTCGCTTCTGGATTACATTCCTATAACTCCCAATTTACATAATCTATTAGATAATGTGAATCTTTGCAACATCAGTGTATTTTGGCCTAAAGTAAGAACTTTTTGTTTTAAGCGATGATAAAATGCTTCCTGTGCAGTATCTAGGTTCAGCAACCACTTTACAGGCTTTCATTTAGTAAACTCCTATTCTAATCGCTTAGCAGCTTTGCTCGTGTCCTCTGGTATTTTCACTGTATATCTTTGGTCTTTAGCTCTGAATCTTTAAGGTTAGAGGGGGTCCTTCTATTAATTTAGGTCTAATCTTCATATGTTATTTAAGTATTTAACCCTTTAAAGCCCGATCCAAGAATAAAACAAAACAGAAAATTACTTTTTTTTGGTCTGAATTCCTTATTTGGCCTTTTAACAAAATATGTAAAAAGAAAAAACAGAAATACATTTTTGATATTAATAATTTATTACTATGCGATAAGTCAAGATTATTTTTTGTGTAGTCTTCTACTGGCTGTTATCAGGTATATCTGAATGTGTACAATAGGATTTTGAGCAAAGTTTTTACCATTAAATTATGCAAAAGGTGTCAGACGCAAAACATTTCAGAAACCGTATGTATCAAATACGATACGTTTGGCATTGTAGGGTTAAGTCACGACTGTGGTTTTATTCTGGTTGGGAATCTGGATTCTACTTGGACACTGGATTTACTTTTTTCAGGACTCTGGACATTTGTTTGACCTGCTCTCTTCATTTTATTTCCAGTCAAACATGTGATCAGCTTTAAATATGACTTTACCTAAAAAACAAGGGTATGAATAAATTTGGGTTAAACTGTAATTTATGGTTCTTATTTTGTTGATTATCTTTTTTTCTTGTTTAACTTAAGATCTTATTCAATGAATGATTACAAATAATTTCTCTATCGCCCAGAACCTTGGCCAACATCTGACCCATCTCTGACCAACAAGAACTAAAACGTCCTCTGAGGAATAAAAGGAACAGAGAATAAAAAAACAGACAGGGAGTGTCAGAATTATAATGCCCTGATCCCTACAAACATACATCCTTTTTAATACAACCATAAATTTTTCTCTAAAACTGATTGAAGCTGATGAGCAAACAATAAATGTGGAGTAATTCCTTCCAGCACACAGCTGTCATCCACTCTGAAGACCTCAGGGTGTCTCTGAACTGCCAGGTAGGAAATAATAAAGATTTAGAAGAGATGTTTTCTAATAAATTGTTCTAATGACTTTAGAGATTCACATTTTAATATTCCCACAGGCCGCTCTCAACATGCTTCCATATACTTCACAGACACATTGAGCGAATAGTGAACTAAATCTCATTATCATTAAACTTGATATTTCCTCAGCGCCATGTTCTCTGTTCGGCAGATTGATTCAGGTTTAATTAATTTGAGCTTCAAGTCAAATGATACCTTTGTGATAAACAACAGCTCTCGACACAATGTCAAACTTCGGTTTTGGTGACACATCTCTTGCAATATTTTATCAATAGATCATCAGCAACTGATCTGGTATTCTCCTTCATCTCTCAGCAGCTTGAATAACCTCCCTCAGCAACTTCAGGTGATAGTAATACTTGACCCACGTCCAGAACTCATTTCTACTCTAAGTCCTATATTCCCTCTGCTGGATGAGGCTGTTGAAACTAGAAATGTCGTCTAGAGAAGAGGTTTTCTTGTATGTCATGTTCTATCACTTCCAAAATCATATTTTGTTTCAAATTATCTCTTGAAACTGGTCAGACGCTCTAGACTAGGCAATATGTCAGAGTAACCCTTATCAATAATGAGGGCAACCGAAGAGACAACTATAAAATCTATATAAATAATTACTACCAGAAAAAAATGAAAAACTTATTTTTATTCAACTGTCTAAATAACATTATCTCCACAGCTCTCCTTAAATTTAGTAATTATATACAATCAGCATCAATTAGCAACATGCCCACAGGTGGTATATTCTTTTAGCTAGCATAAGCGTTATGTCAAAATGACTAATTACATGCTATTGATATTTCCATTGACTCTTTTTTATAAGTTTTTTCTTCAAAAGTCAGTGTGTTTCCTTTACCTACTGGGAGGGATGATGTCACAGGTGGAGGTGTTGTTTGACAGGACCCAAACGCAGAAAAAAAGCTTGAGGTGGTTACGTGAATGTTTTAACGACAAAAGTTTTAACAGAAGCAAAAATCGAGAAAAAAAAATCCACAAAAATGCTCAAAACCAAGAATACTCACAACAAGAAGGGGACAAAGTAATGACAACAAACCAGCAAAGAGTGACTGAACAGGAGGAGATTATATGGGAGAGAAAAACAAAGGCCAGGCTAATTAGCAGATTGGGAGCAGGTGTGAACAGAGGCCAGAAGGGAGCTATAGAAAAGGAGATTGACACAATAGGACAAACCAGAAATATTTAAGAACTCAAATACAATCAAAAATACCTAGAACACAAGAATGAAAAAGACCAATGAAAACTCAGAGATAAAACGAGAACAAAACCAAAACCATGACAGATGCAGACGTTGGTATAAACAGTGAACAGTACGGGGTCTGTTTCACAAAGCCGGTTTAACAAATTCAGATTAAAATCTGCAACTCTAAATTGATCTAACCTAAAGTCAGGAACTCTGATTGTTCGGTTTCACAATGGCTGCTATGAATTAGTTCAATCAATTTTAACTAGGTCCACTCAGAGTTAAACACTTAACCAACAAGTATGAAAAGCCATTATCAGTGGAGCACCAATTTGATGAGTTAGCATGACAACAGGCAACAGGAAGTGCCTATTTCCCTCACTTGAACTGGAGATTTTAATGCAGAGATGCAAAAAAAAGTAAATAAACAGGGCTAGAGCTACAAAAGAGAGGAAGCTACAAAAGAGAGGAAGATGGGGAAAGAGAAGATTGTTGCTCAAGTGAACCTGCCTCGTGACCCCTGTTTACCTGACACACCCTTGAGAGGTACGTGTACTAATCATGAGAAGCGAAGAGGGGCGACAGTGGCGTTGGATGTAGGAGTTTGCCCTGAAATCGAAGGGTTGACGGTTCAAGCCCTGACTCCGACTTTCAGTGTTGTTGTGTCCTTGGGCAAGACACTTCACCTGCATTGTCTACTGATGGTGTTCAGAGAGCCCGGTGGCACCAGTGTACGGAAGCCCCGCTTCTGTCAGTGAGCCCCAGGGCAGCTGTGGCTACAATGTAGCTTGCCACCATCAGTGTGTGCGTGAATGGGTGAATGAATGTAGTGTAAAGCGCTTTGGTCAAGTCTCCTAACCTGAATAAAGGCGCTATATAAGTACATGCCATTTACCATTTAGAAGATCAGACAGGGTCTTGTTCATCCTGACCTGAAAAAGTTATTGTTGTCTGATTTTGATTTAAAAGTATCACACGCTGGGCTAAAGTCAACCAGAAGTACTCTGGAATGTATCTTACTGTTTTATAGACAGTCAACAGCCTTATGCCATTGGAGTCCTCATTGGTGTTTCTCTTAAATTTTTAGACAGACTGGTAAGGGTCCAGTTCTCTGCCCCGATCCAGGCATGGATGATATATCACATAGAAAAAGTAAGGAAGGAAGAAGTAAATGCATGAAGATAACACATAAGAAAGTGGTAATGATAGAATGAGCACTGATAAACAGCCTAAAATTCACTCAAACATGTGATTAATTAACATGTCAAAAATCAATGGGAACAATGGAGGGATTTTCTGCAGTAGTGAGGACCAGTGTGACCCTGAAAACCAAGCAACAAGTAATGGGTATAATCTAAAAGAAGAGCTGGAATGTTGAATGGATGAAAACGTTCAACAGGCTGACCTGACCTGACCAGCAGTCATACAGAATTAGTCTCAGATTGGATTACTCTCAGAAGCAACCAACAGGCTTAAGATTTCCACCTATCTCCTCCTGCCAGGCACCACCACCAGTATGCGACCACTCTGGGTCACTGAAAGTATCTAGGAAGCCAAAACGTGTGACGGTGAGGTCGGTCGCAGATCAAATAAATCCACACATGGGTCTTTCAGCCGTAATCATCTGAACAGGGTTCAGAGGACCTTACCTACAGATACCTTAGACAGAAAATCAATCCTTCTCAGCCTCTTCTGCTGTTACTTTCTGATAGGTGGAGGGGCGCAGTGTTTGGTTATTTTGGGTCGCTATGGGCCAGTCCGTGGTAGTCTGATGCTGTGATCACTCATTACTAAGACCAAATTGGTGGACTTTGTAGCCTCCTCCTTTATTTCAATCATTTTTTTAAAAAACTTATTAAAAGTCGATCCAAACAACAAAATCAATTTAACAGCTCAAAAAAATTGTTTTTTTTAAGTTAAAGCATGTATTTAAAAAACATCAATTAATAAAACCAGAACCAAAAATAAGTTTTATTTAATCAGTGTTGCAAAGTACATTTCTCTAGACCCTGTCACCTTACATGAATAAAGAAAGAGAGCATCAAACCCAAAAGTTCAGTGAAAGTTTGTCTCATGCAAAGCATCATTCTCCCAGCCTTTGAAGCTGCTAAATGTTAAGTCAATTGAACCTAATTCCCTTTGAAGTAAATGCATGCATATCAGTCTCTGTGCGTATGTGTGTGCATTGGTGGGCATGAAGGTGTTGTTGTGTGAGGATGAGTCTGCATCCATCCAAGAGACCACGCGCACATGAGGAATGTTGTGATGCTCCACCAGCGCTGCATTAAATCAAAGAGTCAAGGTTAGTCAGCACATGGAGGCCTCCATCCTTATGTTTACGATGAGGACAGACATGTGCATGGGCGAGGTCGGCTGCTTCAAAGGCAGCCCTTAATGCCCCCCTCATGGGAATTTCAATTACTGCTCAAGGCCAAACTGAAATCCCCATCCCAATCGAAGAGGAAAAGAAAGAGAGAGAGGGGGGATGAAGAAGAAAGAAAATCAAAAGGGAAAATATTAATACACAGAATGATAACTGTATGTGAGGCTCTTCTTAGTATTATTGTAATAAAGTCATAGACACTTTGTACATTAGAGTAGAGTGGAGATATTAGCCTATAACCGGGCTGGACTGGCCATTGGGCGTACCAGAAAATGTCTGGTGGGCTGATATGCAATTCTAGGCTGTGTAAAATTAATCACTTTTTATTTATTTTTGACAGAAAAGGCACACGAGACACAAAATATATTCACCTATTTTATTACTATTATTATTTTTAATCTTTTAACCCTTGCTACATGCCCCTTCCCTCATGGAGGTGACCAGATTTAAAGAGGTCATAGTGGATGACACTCCTAAAAAACACAAGAGGATATAGTAAGACTCAGACACAAAAGGTCTCAGAAGCCTTCAAGTGGAAGAAGGCAAATGCACCAAAACAAATTGCCTATTTTTCACTACAGAAGAGCAGCTCCTTCCCTACAGTGGAGGCCGCTATGAACATGGACACTAGTAAGCCGGGCTACCACTGACAGCGGATAAACAGCTATGGCACATTCACTGGTAGCGAATAAACATCCATGATATGCTCTACATTGACGCACAGCGGCAGCACACCTGAAATCTTGAGCTTGAATGATAGTATGTGCTGCACAGAAGAGGAGTGTGAGTAGAGCGTGGCTAACACTGCTAAAACGTTCATTTGTTTCTCATTGAAGCAGTGTTTTTCTGGTAAAAGCAGTAAGACCACTCTGAGGAAGCACAGAAGCTTGTTTTTTTCCACTGAATATGTGTCTCATACTGAATGTTGCTATATTTTACTTTAAACATCAGTGAAGAATTATGAGTTATATGGAAAACAGGTGAGTGGAACCAACAGAAACACAAACAGATGCTATTTATGTTTGGCCTGTTTAAGGTCCTCTCACATAACCTGAGTTAAGGATAATTTCAGACATTTAATAGTCCATCCTGTAGCATTATTTTTCATGTTTTCTAACTGCTGACAGGTAAACTGTGCTTAGAAACATTGCCTTGCTGCATAAAGTAAAGGCCTTTAAAACAGGAAATCTCTCTTATCTTTTTCAGCTGTGAAATCCATTTTTTCAATGGTATGTGCACAAAATTGGTGCACCAAGCAAAGCTCAACCCAAGACGGATCCCACGCAAGCCGTGGTCAAAGCTCTAATATGATGAACTTTGACCAGGACACACAAATTTGCAGTCAACTCAAAGAGGCAAGCACAATGCACACTTTGTTCTGTTTCAAAACCTTAAGATTGGTCACAAATTGTCTGACATTTTAGAGGATGTTCAGCAAGGGAGCCAAATTAAAAACAATGGCTGTATTGCAGATGTAGCCTTAATGGAGAATATGCTAATCTGGTTGTGATATTGATTTTAAGTAAAGCTCAGAACTAAAGGATGAAGTATTCAGGGCAGACAAACAGATTTCTAAGAACTTTCATTGAAACCTGAAAAGGAGTAAGCAGCACTGGCTTCAAAAGCAGGTACCTATGTGGGTGGAGACAGCAGGCTAGTTATCACGTCTTTGTTGAAATGATTGATCACGAACATACGACTCAGTAAGCTGGTCTTCAATTCAATTTCAATTCAGTTTATTTACATAGCACCAATTCACAACACATGTCATCTCAAGGCACTTTACAGAGATGATTTAACCAGATCATACAGTCAAATTTATTCAGTTTTTTATCTAAGGGAAACGAGTTGATTGTATTGACTCATTGACTCGAAAGCAATCCCACACCAAACATGCTTATAGCGACAGTAGAGAGGAAAAACTCCCTTTTAACATGAAGAAACCTCCAGCAGAACCAGGCTCAGTTCGAGCGGCCAAGTTGCTGAGGCCGACTAGGGTTGAAGGAAACAGAAGCAGAGATACAGAAAGAAGCAGAAATATAAAGGAACTTGTTAACCAGCTCCACAGGCGGCCCCGTCAATGAAACCCACAGCCAGGCAGACAAGCTCCAGGCCCACTACCACATGGCTAGGTAATAGGGTCTTCAAATAATATTTCCTAATTACGGTCTTGTATACAGTCCGAAAAACTCTGTCAAAGGTCAAAACAGCTGGTGGGAAAAGTAGAGGCAAAAGCTGATAAAAATGCATACACCAATGATGTAATTTGCCAGGGTTAACCTCAACATAACTTTGTTTGGTGTTGTTATCCTTTTGAATAGCAGAAAGTTTGGTGGGTTGTATGTTTTAATTATTTTATTTTTTTGCAATAAAAAGTTTTAGTCTCATAAAGTAACTTCTTTTTCAGGTCAATATAGATTGGTTGAGGATAAATTTCAACTTCTGCAGATATGAAGTTGAATATATTATTCTTAGCAACAAAGCCCTATAACAGACAGTGGACAGATCAGTCTTTAATAAACATAGTTACTGTGTGTCTGTGGCGTATTTGTGCTTTTAGATTAAATCTAAGTAGTATGCATGATTTCATGTAGTATTACTTTAATTGCACCAGATAATTGAAGATCTAAGGCAATATGTGTTCTGTTGGTTTTGCTAATAACTTTCCGTGACTTAGTTTTGTTTTACAAAACTAAAACAAACTTACTTTGTCAGTTTGTTTTGGGTTTCAAATTATTATAAAAGTGATAGTTTTATCAATCTTAGAGAACATGCATATGTACAGCAGAGGGCAGTAATCACCTGTTGTTTGCAACCAAAGACAAAGAAGCAGGAGTGTACAGACTGTGGCTAGGCCAGGGGTGGGCAAACTTTTTGACTTGGCCAGAATGGGTTCTAAAATTTGACAGAGCATTTGGACAAGCAATGTAATTTATTAAACCTGGGGATTGAAATGTATAAAAAAACAGACAATTTTCACGACCATAAGGCGCACCATCCTAAAAGGGGCAGTCTCAGTTATGTGTGCCATTTCTGTATTTAACACACACATAAGGCGCACCGGATTATAGGGCGCGTTTTTTTATATACAGGTACATGTCCTCTACTACGTTTAAATAACTCTACTGCGTATTTAAAAATAGAGCGGGAGCAAAACTGAGTATGATTGTGCTTTATTCATGTATTTATTACAAAGTATTAATCAAACCTGCGTGCTGGAGACAGACACATCGCTGATGACACAGAGCGCTGTGATCACTCCTAAATTAACTTAAAATTTTGAAACCTGCAGACGGAATTTGTTCGCTTTTATTACCGGTATCCTGGTGCCTGCAGTTTAAATTATTTAGATGAAAAACACCTGCCAGCCGCCGCGGTGACCCGGAGGCTACCCGGCCTAGAGGCTGCTGTTGAAGGGATTTCTACTGTCGGTGTACCACTGGTATGTGGCGGTCTGAGCGCCTCAGACAGAAGTAGAATAGGCAGGATGATAATCTGGATGAACTGACTGCAATGATTACGTTTTCAGGTGGACTTTCTCACTTAAAAACATATTAAAACTACTTTATTCCCACTGATCACATCAAATATAGCTGCAAGATTTAGATTATTTAGATGAAAAACACCTGCCAGCAGCCGCAGTGAACCCGAAGGCTGCCCGGCCTAGAGGCTGATGTTGAAGGGATTTCTACTGTCGGCGCACCGCTGGTATGTGGGGGTCTGAGCGCCCCCGACAGAAATAGTATAGGCAGGATGATAATCTGGATGAACTGACTGCAATGATTACGTTTTCAGGTGGACTTTTCACTTAAAAACATATTAAAACTACTTTATTCCCACTGATCACATCAAATATAGCTGCAAGATTTAGATTATTTAGATGAAAAACACCTGCCAGCAGCCGCGGTGAACCCGAAGGCTGCCCGGCCTAGAGGCTGCTGTTGAAGGGATTTCTACTGTCGGCGCACCGCTGGTATGTGGGGGTCTGATAATATAGGCCTTATTAAATTATAATATAGGCATAATTAAAGATTCGAAAGCTTAACGTTTGTCACATAACGGCAGTTATGTGATAGACATGTTTCTATACTCGGTCTGATGACTTTGTGTAGCCCTGACATTGGAGACTACACTACAATAAATATGATTTACTGGAGGGTTTTCAATAAAGATATGATACCTTTTGCAAAGATCCTCGTGACTCTGCATTGTTTATCTGATCTGGCCGTATATAGCACGAGTTTCCCATGTTTCTATGTGTTTTTGCAGTTTTCAATCGGTTTTTACCTGTCAAAAAGCGATTGAAGGCACGGTATAGTCACTCAAAGGTTATTTCTACCTAAATATGACTAGATTTCCTTCAGGAGATGCATGATTTAAAGATCTGAGCTCACAAAACAGCTTGGAACTCTTTTAAAGGACCATTACAACACAAAATAGCCACAAAATAGCCATTTTAACTTGGAAAAAATGTATTAAAGCCCAAAGTCATTCAAAGGGGATATCTGCCCAAATATGACTTGATTTCATTCAGAAGCATCTTATTTTAAATAGAACAAGTCCTTTTTAGGCAAAAATCACCTTTTTTCAACCAAATTTGGCCTTTAATCAATTTCTAGCAGGGCGTTTTGACCTCAGCCGACTTGCTAGAAACTGATTAAAGCCCAAATACTCTCATTCAAAGGGGATATCTGCCCAAATATGACTTGATTTCATTCAGAACCTCCATAATTTAAAGATCTGAGCTCACAAAATAGCTTGGAACTCTTTACCACACTAAAAAGCCATTTTGACTTGCAAAATGGCTTTTTCTTATATGATTTCATATAAGAAATGCTGGGTTTCAAATTACCCAGGAATGGCTTCAGGTGTGCTGGAGGGCTCCAGCCCAGGAGACCCACAGCGCTCTCTGCTGGAGACAGATGGTAGATCTCCAGATCCCAACAGTAACCCCAGTCCCTAACAGAAAACCTAAAAGAGAAGAGGATCCTCGGCGCCCTCTGGTGGGCAAAACCTCAGGATCCCAACAATTTTTGCCTAAAAAGGACTTGTTCTATTTAAAATAAGATGCTTCTGAATGAAATCAAGTCATATTTGGGCAGATATCCCCTTTGAATGAGAGTATTTGGGCTTTAATCAGTTTCTAGCAAGTCGGCTGAGGTCAAAACGCCCTGCTAGAAATTGATTAAAGGCCAAATGTGGTTGAAGAAAGGTGATTTTTGCCTAAAAAGGACTTGTTCTGTTTAAAATAAGATGCTTCTGAATGAATTCAAGTCATATTTGGGCAGATATCCCCTTTGAATGACAGTATTTGGGCTTTAATACATTTTTTCCAAGTCAAAATGTTGGGATCTGGAGCTGTACCACCTGTCTCCAGCAGAGTGCACTGTGGATCCTCCTAAGCTGAGCCTTCGACACACCTGAAACCCATCTCATCATCAGGAGGATCCTCCACCATATAAGCAGCCCTCAGACCTCGCATCAACGCCGCAGTGTTTATCCAGTTTGGTTAGCACCTGAGCCTCACTTCCTCTGTGAAATCTTTGTTGCCTCCAGTCTCCTAGCTGGAAACTAATTACCTTTTGTCTCTGCCTACAGGAAACCTGTTTTTGTCCTGTAAGCTCTGGATGAGCTTAACCTGTCGAGCCTGCCCTCAGAGCCAAACCTGAAGAACCTTCTCTGGATTTCCCATGCTGCTCTGGACTAAGAGCTGGAAAACCAAGGTCTGTCCTATCGTTAGATGCAAGACGCTGAAGCTGAAACTGAACTCTGCTGAATCAAACAGTCTCTGGACCCAACAGTGCCTCTCTCAAAGCCAAACCTGGATTTCTTCAAGGTAGATCTCTGAAGATAACATTTCCACATTCACCAGCTACGTGGCTAACTGAACTGTCTCCCTTCCAGTTTCCTGTGAACCAGATCCCCAGAAGTGAACCAGTACTTGACTCTTTCATTTTACCATTGTTCAATAAACATTGTTAAACTTTTACTCCAGTTTCCGTCTCCGTGGTGTTCTGCATATTGGGCCTCTCTGAACCAATCATGACACAAAATGGCTATTTTGTGTTGTAATGGTCCTTTAAAAGAGTTCCAAGCTGTTTTGTGAGCTCAGATCTTTAAATCATGCATCTCCTGAAGGAAATCTAGTCATATTTAGGTAGAAATAACCTTTGAGTGACTATACCGTGCCTTCAATCGCTTTTTGACAGGTAAAAACCGATTGAAAACTGCAAAAACACATAGAAACATGGGAAACTCGTGCTATATACGGCCAGATCAGATAAACAATGCAGAGTCACGAGGATCTTTGCAAAAGGTATCATATCTTTATTGAAAACCCTCCAGTAAATCATATTTATTGTAGTGTAGTCTCCAATGTCAGGGCTACACAAAGTCATCAGACCGAGTATAGAAACATGTCTATCACATAACTGCCGTTATGTGACAAACGTTAAGCTTTCGAATCTTTAATTATGCCTATATTATAATTTAATAAGGCCTATATTATTATGCAACTGTGTGTATCTGCATGTCATGACCGTTTAATCCAGAGAAAAGCAGGTTTATGCTATCGCTCAGCGGGCTGCGGTGCGCGCTCCCGCGAGCGCAATCAGATTCTCGCAGACATTCACTTTTTCGCACAACACCGGCTTTTGCGAAAGCTCGAACAACAGTGCCAGCAGACACGTTAGTCCAAGCATCTACAATCCATCCGCAAACTGTGGCGTAACTTGCCCGGCGCTGCCTTCCACTTTTCGTGAAACTGTGGTCTCCGTCTGTCATCCATCGCTCCCACGCCGCTCGCAGCCTTACTTTGAACGGCTGGTTCACACCGATGTCGAGAGGTTGAAGTTCCTTTGTCAGACCTCCCGGGATAACGGCGAGCACAGCGTTTATTTGTTTCACCTTGTTTTTCACATCGGCTGTGAGATGGGCACGCATGGAGTCACAGATTAACAGCGATGGTGATGCGTAGAAAAAAACACCTGGTCTCCTTACATACACCTGCCTCAGCCACTCTTTCATCATCTCCTCATCCATCCAGCCCTTTTCATTTGCCTTAATATCATATGTCATAATCAGCGATGTGTCTGTCTCGCTGTCAGCTCCCAGATCAGCTTCTCTGATTGGTTGATGCGGCGCTTCCAGCAGCAAAACTTCAATTTTTTCATCTCGAGCAGCAGCAGCGCGTTGGCGGCGAGTCAGACGCATAAACGCTCCCGACGAGCTGTGCCTGCTGTTCAAAACGCGCTGCGGGACCTTTTGCTGCGTCTATACGCGCGTCAACCATTGACTTTGCATGTGAACTTGCTGCTTCTGCTGCACCTGCTGCGTCCTGTTCACTACGATGCCAAGCGGTTGAATAACAGCGAACACAGCATTCATTTGTTTCACCATGTTTTTCACATCAGCTGTGAGATGGGCACGCATGGAGTCACAGATTACCAGAGATGGTGATGAGTGGAAAAAAACCACCTGGTCTCCTTACATTCACCTCCCTCAGCCACTCTTTCATCATCTCCTCAATGAGGAGACAAGGAGTTCTGCATGGTGCATGGTGGTCTCAAAAGCCGCAGTTACAACACACATAGGGCGCACCGCACATTTTGAGGGAAAAAAAAGAAGTTTATGTGCGCCTTATAGTCGTGAAAATACGGTTATTTGGACAAGTTCGGCGGGCCGGATTAAAAAGCCTAACGGGCCGTATACGGCCCGAGGGCCGTAGTTTGCCCATGTCTGTTCTATTATCTTATTGTTTCCACGTCTGGTTTCTGTTAATAATTGTTCTTTAAGTCTTTCAATTCACCATGCAGCTTTCCTGATATCTTTCTGCAAATTTGTCCAG
Organism: Cyprinodon diabolis; assembly: GCA_030533445.1. NCBI lineage: Eukaryota > Metazoa > Chordata > Actinopteri > Cyprinodontiformes > Cyprinodontidae > Cyprinodon > Cyprinodon diabolis. Next base: position 44,299,825 of record CM060081.1, on the reverse strand, counting down.
AACACCATGACAATATTACTGTAGGTAAATCCACCTTAAAGGTCAGTTTAGGAGGACTCAAAGCTAAACGTAAAAAATACCCCCAAAACTTGTTTATGAAAGTTATACAGATTATTGACGTACAATATAAAACACAGGGGATTTTTCCGGGAAAAACTTTTTTTGGGGGGTTGCAGTGTGATATCAATGTTTTAAACTGGAGCCTTGATTGGGCCTGGTTAAAAATGTTCAGGGTGAGATGAATGTGCATTCGCAGAGCTGACGGGGTAAGGTCACCTGTCACTCCAGTTCAGGATCAAACCTGAGTGAGAATTTCAATATTATTACTGTTTAACTGAAGGTTGGATCTCTGTGAACCCAGAAGATCCATCTGCTTCATTATGAAGTAGTCCCACCCCCCCGTGGTTTTCTAATTTTTTTTTTTTTTTTTCAGTTTCTTCTGTCTGGACTTTAGCCGCTGGAGACATTAATTCTCTTAACTCGCCTCCGTCCTCTAGCTTCTCTTAGCCTCATCTGAACATGCCCCCTGTTCCTATATTTCCCTGACTCCATTGCTTTATCTCTTTCCTCCTTCTTCTACCTGTGGACTTCTCCCCATCCAGATTTTTTTTTTTTTTGACTAAATCATCACTGTGCTTCTTTTCTGGTCTGTTTTTCTTCCTTCACTGTTTGAACCTGCCCTTCCCACTTTCCATCACATTGTGTGTGTGTGTGTGTGTGTTTCCTTGGTGACTGCCATGTTAATAATTTATTCCATCTTCTAATCTTGAGGTTTAAATAGTTAATCAGCAGCAGGTCAGTGACATGACTCCCATGGGTTCATCCTCTGACTTAGGTTGAACCACTTTGATTTGAATCAACCTGTTTGTTCCATCATCTGCTTCCCTCTTGCTTGTATTTCAACACATCTGTTTAATACTGAGAATAGTCACTGAATAATATATAAAATACCGGATTTATGTATGTATCCTTAGACAAAAGCAATTCTGCTTTTCCGATTCAACAAACGCTTTGAATTTAGTTCCAAAAAGGCTTAACTTCACCCTTATCAGGTTTTAGGTATTTGTTAAGAACTAATTATAATCTTAGTCATTTGATGTTGAGGATTTCTGAAGGTCTCTGGAAGCTTTTTTCATTTGTTTTCATTTCTACACTGGATGCTTCCTGCTTCTTCAAACTTTTTAATAAACTTTATCTGCTGGAGGGAGTTTCAGTCCTGACATTTGATCTTCTGTTTTCCACTAGTTCAGCTCTTTCACCAAGACTTTTAGGAATATTGAACACCATGTTAAGATAATATACACAAAACTCGAACGTAGAGTTGATTTTAGAATAGTAGTTTAATTGGATCTAACTTTAGAACCAAACCCCCTGCAAACAGATGCAGGTTTAAAGAGAACTGGCCCCAAGCATTGGTTACCAACATGGCTGCATCGTCTGTAATTGAAAGCCTTCTTCGGGTCAAAGGGACAAATTGGAAATCAGCATTTCATGATGATTGCAGAAACTGAAAAAAAAAAGGTAACAAGTTACAGACATTGAATCACATGACATGCATGTGACCCATGACAACAATGTTATTCTGTTTTAGCCTAAAACATTTGTTCTATAGCTTTAGGACCGTGAATTATACTAATGTTTCTTTAGGTTTAAGCGTTAGGGTAAGGGATGGGTTAGTGGTAGGTTTCCAAGTTTCCGTCATGCGCCCTGCACATAAAAAATTGTTGAGAGGGGTACCTCCGTCATGTTAGTATCTGATGCCCAGGGGACTTGACCAAGCATCAATATTTGACGGGTTGGGAAGGAGACATTATTGCCTTTATTGCCAGTGGCATTGAAGCCCTTGAGAACTTAGCCTCTGGAATTTTCCGGGCACTGAAACCCCTCCACCACAATAAGGTGGTGGTTCAAGGAGAAGTGTGACAAACTAATGGTATTAAAACAAAATTTGACTTAGACAAATTTTATTGTCATGGTGTATACACAGAGTGTATACAAAACGAAATTTCTTTGCATACAGCTTTTCAACATTGAATGAGCAGATTACAACAGTGAAATGAAGTGCAGCAGTGATCAGTATGTAAACAGTGTAGGAGAAAATGAAAGCCATTTTAACGTCATGGTGCAAAAGTGCGTGGTTAGGATGGTTCTTCCTGAAATCCACAATGTTCTCCTTCATCTTCTCCACCTTCAGGATCAGGCTCTAATCTCTGCAGCAGCCCACCAGCCGCCCCACCTCCTCTCTGTAGTCCTGGTCATTGTCGTCTCTGATGAGGCCCACCACTGTAGTGTTTTCTGCAAACTTTACAATGTGAATGGTGGTGAATCTGGGGACGCAGTCGTGTGTCATCAGAGTGAACAGCAGGGGGCTCAGGATGCAGCCCTGAGGGGAGCCTGTGCTTAGGGTGATGACATCCCCTCCGACCCGGACTTACTGAGGTCTTTTTGTTAGGAAGCCTAGCAGCCAATTGCAGGGGGTGTATTGAAGCCCAGTTATTCAAATATTCCTATCAGATGCTGTGTGATGATGGTGTGGAAAGCCTAAATGGAGTGGAGGAACAGCATCCGCACTCGGGTGTTCTTCTTCTCCTCCATGTGTGCTAGGCTCAGGTAATCTGAAGACATTTTGTTCTTTTACCAGCCTTTCAAAGCCCTTCATCGTGATGGGGGTCAATGCAATAGGCCAGCAGTCATTAAATGAGGTGACTTGAGGCTTTTTAGGACCAGAATGATAGTGGCAGACTTAAAGAATGGTGGCACTGTGGCTTGGTCCAGCGAGGTGTTAAAAATATCTGGGAGGACACCAGCCAGCTGACCTGCACACTCCTTAAACACTCGCTCAGATATGTTGTTGGGGCATGGGGCCTTCTTCGGGTTCACTCTCCTTATAGTCTTCCACAAGCAGAGCGCCTCCTCTCCCTGATTGGAGAGGGAACACTCAACTTCATCAGTTGCTGCCACCGCTGGTAAAACAAATCACTGAACTCTATACAACCCACCCATCAAAGTCCCCAAAAGGTGAATTTAACCAGAGAAATGTGTATGGAAATTCTACACCGGCTTTTTAAAGGCCGTTTCGAAGGTCTGTTGTGATTACATTGCAAATGAAATTAATTGCCCAGCCCTACTTGGCACCATCTTAAACCTGTGATTAAACATTAGTAGGCCCATTTTACATGAAACATTTAGCATAAAACACATACAACATATAACATTTACAAAAGGCTACACTTTATAACCTGAATTATTTCAATCTAAACATGTTTTATTAACTATTTCTATTATACTACACACACATCCTCAGTCCCTCTGTCTGTCCATCACCCATCCATTCATTCATTCATTAATTAATGAATTCGTTCATTCATTCATTCATTCATTCATGGCCATGTGTATAACATCAAGCACCTTGGAAAGAATTGTGAATTTCAGTTTGTCAATGTGATGTAATGTCACCTGTGCAACTAGTCCTGAAATTTTCTCACTACCAAAATTTCCACAGTCAGCTCTATCATCAGAAAATGGGAGGCAAAACTCTAAACTCAACAACTCAGCAGTTGCTTCCAAGCCAGACTTCACCAGACGCAATGCAAAGATCCGGATGCAGTGGTGTAAACCGCACCACATCTGGACTCCAGGGCAGTGGATCCGTGATCTCTTGAGAGATTAATCTTGCTTCACCATCTAGAAATCTGATGGATAAGTCTGGGTTTGGCTGTGGCCAGGTGAAAGGTACTTCCCTGCATTGTGCCAAGTGTAAAGTTTGGTGGAGGGGGGACAATGGTGTGGGGAGGTTTTTTCAGGAGCAGGGCTAAACCTGTGAGTTCCAGTGAAAGGAACTGTAAATGCACATTTTAGACAATTCTGTGCCCCCTAATAGTTTAGATCTGACTCCTTCTTTAACATGACAATGAAAAGCAAAGAGTACAAACCAAGGCCCATAAAGACATGGCCTGAACAGAGTCCTAACCGCAACCCCAATAGACAACTTTAAGGAGGATTAAAAGTGGAGACTGAGAGTCAGGCCCTCTCGTCCAACATCAGTGTGTGACCTCACAAATGTCTTTCTGGAAAAATAGTCAAACAATGCCATAAACAGAATAATAAACCTTGTGGTGAGCATTCCTAGAACAATTGAAGCTGTTTTAGCTGCAAAGGTTGGGCCAATGTTATATCAAACTTTATGGATGAAGAATGGGATGTCACTGAAACTCAGATGGGAGTCAAGGCAGATAGATACGTAGATAGATAGATAGATAGATAGATAGATAGATAGATAGATAGATAGATAGATAGATAGATAGATAGATAGATAGATAGATAGATAGATAGATAGATAGATAGATAGATAGATAGATAGATAGATAGATAGATAGATAGATAGATAGATAGATAGATAGATAGATAGATAGATAGATAGATAGATAGATAGATAGATAGATAGATATGATCCTCAAAGTATCACCCAGTGGCTCTTGACTTTCTCTGTAAGTTTTTAAAGCCTTGGTCAGCTTCATATCCTTCATATCCCTTTTTTGGTTTTGCTGTTTATATTTTGCTGAATCTTCAATTTGCTTTAAAATCTCAAAAACATCCATACATTTAATTAGACACTTCACTGTGAAATAAATTCAAATGAACCTGCCGCCTCCTGCTGCAGAAGAAAGAGCACTCCATCAGTTCAGGCAGACAGGTTGATGTTCGCACTTCCATGCATCTTCCCCTCTTCTGTAACTGCAGCAACTTGCAGACTATGGCGACATAATGATTCATCACTTTGAAAGATGTCTCACAATTTGGAGCAGATGACTTTCACACATAAATCAGTTAAGCATCTCCAGGCTTTGGACAAATATCCACTATGGCTCAAGGATGAACTCTGATAACTTTTCTGACTGCTTTCTTTTATTATTTGCCTCTAAGCATGGCTCTGAATGAACCCTTACACATGGTTATATCAGAGGTAATTGACATTTTCCCCCTTTGTTCTTAAAGCATTTTAACGCTGCTCCAGTGGTATTTGTCAATTATGTCAGCTTGCACCAGAGCAACCTATATTTGGAGCGCTGATGTTTTTAAGTACCTACAGGTCCATCTTTCAAAACACTTACTAACCGAGATGCACATCATCACTCTCATGGAGTCTGTTGTTTTGTTTGGTTTTTATGTTTGACCATTTGAACCATAATAAGCATGCTTGTTGTATACTTTTTTTGGAATGAGTTCGAGGACAGAGATATAAATGCTTGAAAGTGGAAACCAACCTTTTTTTTTATATAAAGATGGCTTCCTTCACGCCACTCTTAAATCATCTGTCCCCTCTTTCCAAGATCTGAACATTTTGGTTGTCAAATGTATGTCCTTCGTTTATAAAGTCTAGGTTTACAGCTGAATTTTACCCAGAGTCGCTGGTTCTCCTGTGCCATAGAATTGTGTGATTGGCTTTGTTGTTTTGTTTTATAATGTAGGAGCCCGATTACTTTTTGTTCCATGGGACTGCAATGAAAAACAGTGCTCAGCTTTGTTTAGGGTGCTTCGTTTTTGGGGTGATCTAGGTTTTGTCTAAGTATGTTGTTTGAATTGAAGCTCATAGACCTGTTATGTTTAGAGAAAATCCTTCAGTTTCAGAAATTCCTGATACATGGAATCACTGTCTTTTCTGCATATCTTCATTTTCTCTTCTTTGTTTGATGCAGTGTTTCTTCCTATTAGTTTTTTTTTAGCCAACTCAACAAATGCCCATTTTGAATAACCACATGCTTGAAGTGATTTCCTGTCATGTTTGTGCTCTTTTTGTCTCACTTCTGTGACAAGGGGGATGTTGTCAGCCCGAAACTTAGAGCTCTGACAACAGAAACTTTGTGTTCCAGTGATGTCAATCAAAATGCAGATGTTGGTTTAGGTGTACAGAAGACCTCAGTTTTGAGTAATGACGTCTGAATGAAAATCTAAGAAAGAATTTGGGGAAAAAAAGGTCCTGTGAATATCTATGTATTCTACTGTATTTGTCTTATTTATCATAAACACTTGATGCATGAATAAGGTGGGCTCTTTCACTTTTGATTCTGAACTTTTTCATCTAAATGGGGCTTCTGTTTTACATCCCTCTGCAGACCAGCAGTAGTTAGAGCAGCAAAGCTGCACTAAGGATAATCTAATGGAGCCTTACTTGTTCCAGACACAACAAAGGGGAAAAATGCCTTTTGAGAACCTTGATTTTCACAAGGCTGTTTATCCCAACAAGCTTTGACTTGGATAACATTAAAGAAAGCTCCATATAGCATATGTACATATCCATTTAGACCCTTTCAGGGCAGTCTACTGAGTGTACCTTGAGGTTATTCCATTACAAGCATATTTCTGGAGGCAGTCCTCCCTGTCTGGTGACTTATTCTCATAATATTTTATTTTCCAATCACAGAAAGTCAATAATTAATGAGTTTTTGGTGACAGTAATACATCAATAAATACAAAAAGATCTCTTTTGTTTTCAGGTCTTTTCTTTTCTGGTGACATTGCAAATTAGCTCCTTTCAGGAAAGGGTATGGGGGATCGGAGATGGCTCTAAGCTACCGCAGGGCACTGAAGACATAAAGCTTTTATAGGTTTTCGTTCGGCCTTTACTGCATCAACATTAGAGTGGAAAAAGATCAGATGATATATGCTTGACCCAGAGGGGAATGGACTGGAGATAAAGAAAGACGAGGAGAAAGATGAGGAGGTGAAAGATGGGTGCAGGAAATCTGCTCTTTAGCAGGAGCTACCTGTTAGAGCCGCAGGGTTCAGTGGATGAATTTATTGGGGAGTTTAAAGAGCTAAGGGACATTTTTCTCATTTCCTTTGGTCAGTCAGGAAATGTTATGTTTTAGAAAACTTCAGATATGAAATATGCTGATAAATGGCAAATGTAGGAAAGGTTTCCCAAAACCATACTGGGAAGTTAACATATTTTTAACATTTTTATACCTTAAATGTAACCTAAGTGATAGAAATTCAAACACAAATCAAGCCTCACGGCTTTCAGCCCTCACAGCTTAAGCTAACTACTGGAATAATTACACTGTAATTATTTCATGGGAAGTTAATGAGGAGATTAATCACCACTCAAACAAGTCAGATTTAGACATATTTGTTTGAAAGCTGGTGTCTCAGTGGGGCTGGCAGAAAATCATTGCTTACTGTGACATTTTAAATGTACTACATGTCTGGAATCCAGCCCTCCAAATTTAACACACACACATACAGCTGAAAAGCTTTCCATGCAGTCACTTCGGTTCCCTCTAGGTGTCGCTGCACCATTGAAAGCTGTGCTGTTTGTTCAGACAAACGCAGGCTGTAGATCAATTCTCTCTTTTAGAGTTTTTTGCATCACAAGGTTTGTTAGATTGTGGTTTTCTGAGATTCTTTGTTTTTCGAGCTTACAATAAGAGCTCTGTCCTCCACCATCAGTTCCTTTCTGTTGCTATTAGCAGTGGTCTGCATTACCAAAGCTCTATTTAAACCTGGTCATACATTCCTCTCAAAATTTAATGAAGAATGAGAAAAAAAGCATTTTAATGATATTCTTATTTCTAATGCCTATATTTTTGAAAAGAAAGACATGACAATTACTTAGAATGGAAAGCACAAAAAATACAATAAAAATAATTTAGATTCTGTTGTGCTGCACGATTAATTCTCTATAATTCAAAACCCATCTGTTTCTTTAAATACTTGAACATAAATTATTTTAAGATTATCTGAAAACACAAACCGTAAATACTCATTAGTCTCCCATTAAAATGTAATACTATCATTTGTGAATAAATAAGTAAAATCTCAGAAAACACCATCAAAAACAAAATGACCTTTATATATTATTCTCTATTTGAAAAGTTGCAACAAGCAAACAAAAATTACTTTAATAACAGTAATTAATAGAGTCGTCAGCAGTTAAAGTAAATAATTTCTGCTCACAAATTAGCAAGATTTCACATGTTATATTGTATAATTTGAATGTAATGGGGCCACACCTAAACCACTGTGTAGATTTAAAACCAAACCATGCCAGGCATTTATTTTGAAAATAGCTAAAGACACTTTGAAGGATAGAACATGAGTAATAATATATTAAGGAGTAGCATGTGGGGAGTGGTGGCCTAGTTGTTAGGGCATAGAACTTGGAGTCTAGAGGTTTCTGAGTTCGAGCCCTACTCCCACAGACAGCCACTCTGGGTCTCTGAGCAAGACCATTAACCCCCACAATGCTCCCAGGGTGCCCCACGATGGCAGCCCTGCTGCTCCCCAAGGGCATTTCTCCAATGTTAGATCAATAAAGTTCAATTATTATTATCAATTATTGCAAGCAAATATACTGTACAACATTGCTAAATCAAGTTTTCTTTTGCAATCCCATTTAAAATCACTGGCCCTTAATTCTCTAATTCTTTATTGTTTTCTCTATAAGATTATTGACATTCAACCTGCTCCAGTATGCCTACCGACATAACTGCACCACTGAGGATGCCATCTCCTCTGCTCTTCACCTGAGCCTGGCACTGTTGGGATCTGGAGCTGTACCACCTTCCTCCAGCAGAGTGCGCCGTGGGTCTCCTGGAGCTGGAGCTTTCCAGCACACCTGAGACGCATCTACTCATCAGGAGACCTCTCCTTTATAACCAGCTGCCAGACCTTCCTTCGACGCCGCAGTGTTGACCTTAGTTTGGTTAGCAACCTGAGCCTCTGAAACTGAAAGAATCTAGTTGTCTCTGTTGAGAGATCAGATTCTAACTCTTCTCTGTTTTTGCCTCACAGGAAACCTGCCTCTAGCCTGAAGCTCTGGGTGAGCTTAACCTGCCAATCTGCCCTGGTGAACCAAACCTGGAGACTCCTATGTGGATTCCCCTGCTGCTCTTGGTGAAGAGCTGGAAACTCAGATCAAGGTCTGCCATTCAAAGTCAGAAGTTAGACGCTGCAGCTGGTCGTATCCTCTGCTGAACCAACAGTCTCTGGACCCAACAGTTCCCTCTCTCTCAAAGAGAAGCCTGGACTCAGTCAAGGTAGAATCTGAATAATCAAGAACTCATAACTCATCTGCCTGCTCCACTAACCAAACTATCATCTCTGCAGACTTCAGTGAACCTGCCCGGACCAGTTCCAGAACCAGTACATTATCTTGTGTTGTTGAAACTTTCAATAAACTCTGTTAAACTTTTACCCAGCCTCCGTTGTGTTCTGCATGTGGAATAAGAACCTTAAACCCATCATGACAGAACACTGCGGCCAAACACAAAGCCCAGCAGATCACCTCCGGAGGAGGTTTGGGGAGCAGGACGCTCAGATCCTTGGACATGCGCATACCCTCCGTGAGTTACACACAAAGATTGAACATCAGAACCAAATACTACAAACGTATGCCAGCTACATGGGTAATGCTAACGCCACGCCAGCGGTACGTCCAGTCCAGGATCCACTTCCGCCTCCGAGGTCACCGGCAGTGACGTCACCTCCTGATTTCCGTCCTAGTCCGCCTGAAAGATTTTCAGGTAACCCAAGAGATTGTAAGGGATTTTTGTTCCAATGTCGATTACTTTTTGAGCATTCTCCTGGCAGTTTTCCAAATGACAGAAAGAAAATATCATTCATTCTTTCTCAACTCTCTGGACGAGCCCTTGAATGGGCGGAGGCAAGGTTCTCTTCAGAATCCAGTTTTTCTTGTACTTTTTCCGAGTTCATATCTGAGTTTTCCCAAGTATTTAACCACGACTCAGATAAAACTATTGACTCCCGAGCCCTGCCAGATTTAAGACAGGGAAATTCTACAGTGGCTGAGTTCTCAATTGACTTCCGGGTCAAAGCCGCAGCCTCAGGTTGGAACGACTGTGCACTCAAAAGTGCTTATTTTAAGGCCTTAAATGAAAACATCAAGGATAAACTAGCCACGATCGACGAACCAACTAGTTTGGAGGATTTAATCCGTTTAACAATCAGATTGGATAACAGGCTCCGAACTAGAAACAACACTAGACAAAGAAGTCTAAATTTTTCTGTGTCAGCTCCTGCATTAAATAATGCTTCTGTTTTTTCTGGATCCGCAGAACCCAGTTCCAAGCCAAAGTCTAAGAACAAGACACTTTCTGTTCCTGTCCAAGTCTCTCACTCAGATGGAGCGGAGGTCGAACCCATGCAGATTGGACACACAAGGCTATCCCCTGAGGAAAGACAACGACGATTTAGGGGCAATCTGTGTCTATACTGTGGTGAGACTGGCCATTTCATAGCTTCATGCCCGGCTAAGTCAAAAGCCGGGGCCCGTCAGAGGAATTGAGGAGTCTGACGGGCCATTTGAAAACTGAAAAGGCTCCTCATCTGATGTTACCTGCTACTCTTTTCTTTTCTAACCAGAACCTCACCTTGTCTGCTTTCATTGACTCTGGATGTGAAAGTAATCTCATTGATTCAAATCTGGTCCAACAATTACACATTGAAACCGTTCCTTTGTCTAAACCTCTCAGAGTTTCCGCTATTGATGGAAAGAAACTTCATCAAGTCACTCATCAAACACAACCTCTAGAACTTTTGATCTCTGAAATCATCGTGAGACGTTAACGTTTTTTGTCTTTCCTTCTGCATGCTCCCCCTTGGTGCTGGGATTCGAGTGGCTGGAACGTCATAACCCCCATATTAATTGGGCTGAACGCCACATTGAGTCTTGGTCCACTTCCTGTCACGAGACATGTCTTCGTTCTGCAGCTCCTGCTGTGCAGTCCCCTAGAGGTAGGGGGGAGATGGACTCTCCTGACCTTACTTCTGTTCCTCCCGAGTATCATGATCTGGCACCAGTCTTCAGTAAGGTCAGTGCGACGTCTCTTCCACCTCACAGACCATATGACTGCGCCATAGAATTATTACCAGGAGCTCCCCTGCCCAGCAGTAGACTTTATAACATCTCTAAGCCTGAACGTGAGACCATGGAGAAGTACATCAATGAGTATCTAGCTGCTGGGATAATCCGCCCATCTTCTTCTCCTCTTGGTGCTGGTTTCTTTTTTGTGGGCAAAAAGGATGGTTCCCTGCGCCCCTGTATAGATTACAGGGGCCTAAATCAGATAACCATCAAGAATAAGTACCCACTACCATTACTGGCATTAGCATTTTAGCCTGTTCAGGGTGCAACTGTTTTCACCAAACTCGATTTGAGAAATGCTTATCACCTTCTTAGGATAAGAGAAGGAGACGAATGGAAGACAGCCTTTAAGACTCCCTTAGGCCAATTTGAATATTTGGTCATGCCTTTTGGTCTCACAAACGCTCCTGCCTGTTTTCAAGCTCTAGTCAATGACGTCCTCAGAGATTTTTTGAATGTATTCGTTTTTGTGTACATCGATGATATTTTGATCTACTCCAAGAACCTATCAGAGCATAAGAAACATGTCCGTCTAGTTCTTCAGAGACTTTTGGAAAACAAGCTCTTTGTGAATGCAGAAAAATGTGAATTTCACCAACCATCTGTCACTTTTCTAGGGTTTGTGCTCGAGGGCGGGCTGGTTAAGCCATCCGAAGATAAGATAAAAGCAGTTCTGGACTGGGCAACACCTGAAAACCGCAAACAGCTTCAGAGATTCCTTGGGTTTGCAAACTTTTACAGACGCTTCATAAGAAATTACAGTCAAACAGCTCTACCTATCACAACCCTGACTTCTGTAAAGAAGACTTTTCAATGGACACCTGAAGCCCAGAGCACTTTTGAAAGATTAAAGAACCTGTTTTCAAGAGCACCCATCCTTATCCAGCCAGACCCCTCTAAACAGTTTATCTTAGAGGTGGATGCATCAGACTCCGGTGTTGGAGCTGTTTTGTCTCAACAATCTGACTCAGACCAAAAGATTCACCCCTGTGCCTTTTTTTCACGTAGACTCTCACCTGCGGAGCAAAACTATGATGTTGGAGACCGGGAACTTCTTGCCATAAAACTCGCCTTGGAGGAATGGAGACACTAGCTCGAGGGGGCCGAGCATCCAGTTTTGGTCTGGACAGACCACAAGAACCTGGCCAATCTCCAATCAGCCAAACAATCTAATCCACGTCATTCAAGATGGTCATTATTCTTCTCCCGATTCAATCTCATTATCTCTTACAGACCTGGATCCAAGAACGTCAAGCCCGATTCTCTCTCTCGTCTGTACTCCGGTGACCAACCTGAGACACCCGAGCCTGTCCTTCCTGCCTCCTGTACTGTTGGAGTGGTTTCCTGGGAGATCACTGATCTCATCAACGCTGCCCTAGCCTCTGAACCTGACCCAGGTAACGGTCCTCCAAATAAAACCTATGTTCCATCTTCCGTCAGATCCCGACTGATCCAGTGGATGCATGCTGCTAAATTTTCCGCCCATCCTGGAGTAAGCAGAACTATTGCCCTGATCACAAGACGTTTCTGGTGGCCATCCTTACACAAAGACGTTAGGGAGTACGTTTTGGCATGCCCCATCTGCGCCAGAAACAAAACCTCTCACCAACTACCTTCTGGCCTGCTGCATCCTCTACCTGTTCCAACCCGTCCTTGGTCACATATCGCAGTAGACTTTGTCACTGGTCTTCCGATATCCAGAGGTATGTCCACCATTTTAACCATCGTCGACCGTTTTTCCAAGGCCTGTTACTTAATCCCCCTCAGGAAACTTCCCACGGCTTTCCAGACGGCCCAGCTTCTCGTGAAGCATGTTTTACAACTCCATGGCATCCCACAAGAAATCCTCTCCGACCGCGGTCCACAGTTCATCTCTCAGGTCTGGAAAGCCTTCTGTTCTGCGTTAAACTGTAAGTCATCTCTCACCTCTGGTTATCACCCACAGTCTAACGGGCAGACGGAGAGAATGAATCAGCAACTAGAGTCCACTCTCCGCTGCCTGACCTCTAACAACACAACTGACTGGAGTCAGTTTCTGACCTGGATCGAATATGCCCACAATTCATTAAAATCTGCTTCTACTGGTCTATCCCCGTTCCAGGTGTCTCTCGGTTATCAGCCTCCACTTTTCCCTGCAGACGAGAGAGAGATCTCAGTCCGATCAGTCCAACATCACATCCGCCGTTGTCAGAGAGTCTGGAAGGACACTATCGCCACCCTTAACCGCTCATCAGCTTCCTCTAAACGCTTCGCTGACTCCAAGAGACGCCCGCCCCCTGACTACTCCATAGGCCAAGAGTTATGGCTGTCTACACGAGACATTCCCCTCAAGGGAAACTGTCCCCCCGGTTCATTGGCCCATATAAAATAGCCCAGATCATCAACCCCTCTGCTGTCCGTCTGCACCTACCTCCGAGTCTTCGCATCCATCCCACGTTCCATGTCTCCCAAATTAAACCTGTTGTCTCTAGCCCCCTGTGCCCACCGTCCGACTCCCCTCCACCCGCCCTGGACATTGATGGTCATCCAGCTTTCACTGTCCACCGGATCGTGGACTCCCGTCAGCGAGGTCGTGGTTGGCAGTACCTCGTCGATTGGGAGGGCTACGGTCCGGAGGACCGCACATGGGTTCCTTGTTCGTATATCCTCGATCCATCCCTTATCGAGGAATATGAGAGCTCCCTCCCGTCGACATCTTCTGGACCGCCAAGAGGCGGTCGTTGAGAGGGGGGTACTGTTGGGATCTGGAGCTGTACCACCTTCCTCCAGCAGAGTGCGCCGTGGGTCTCCTGGAGCTGGAGCTTTCCAGCACACCTGAGACGCATCTACTCATCAGGAGACCTCTCCTTTATAACCAGCTGCCAGACCTTCCTTCGACGCCGCAGTGTTGACCTTAGTTTGGTTAGCAACCTGAGCCTCTGAAACTGAAAGAATCTAGTTGTCTCTGTTGAGAGATCAGATTCTAACTCTTCTCTGTTTTTGCCTCACAGGAAACCTGCCTCTAGCCTGAAGCTCTGGGTGAGCTTAACCTGCCAATCTGCCCTGGTGAACCAAACCTGGAGACTCCTATGTGGATTCCCCTGCTGCTCTTGGTGAAGAGCTGGAAACTCAGATCAAGGTCTGCCATTCAAAGTCAGAAGTTAGACGCTGCAGCTGGTCGTATCCTCTGCTGAACCAACAGTCTCTGGACCCAACAGTTCCCTCTCTCTCAAAGAGAAGCCTGGACTCAGTCAAGGTAGAATCTGAATAATCAAGAACTCATAACTCATCTGCCTGCTCCACTAACCAAACTATCATCTCTGCAGACTTCAGTGAACCTGCCCAGACCAGTTCCAGAACCAGTACATTATCTTGTGTTGTTGAAACTTTCAATAAACTCTGTTAAACTTTTACCCAGCCTCCGTTGTGTTCTGCATGTGGGCTAAGAACCTTAAACCCATCATGACAGGCACACCTGGAGGAGAAGAACACCCACGTGCGGATGCTCTTCCTGGAAATCAGTTCAGCTTTCAATACTATCATTCCAATGCATCTGATAGAGAAACTAGAACAGCTAAGCTTCAATACACCCCTCTGCAATTGGCGGCTAGACGTCCTATCAAAAAGACCTCAGTCAGTCATCACCCTAAGCACAGGCTCCCCTCAGGGCTGCGTCCTGAGCCCCCTGCTGTTCACTCTGATGACACATGACTGCGTCCCCAAATTCACCACGATCACACTGTGAAGTTTGCAGACGACACCATGGTGGTGGGCTTCATCACATATGACAACGACCAGGATTACAGAGAGGAGGTGGAGCATCTGGTGGTGCATAGACAAAAGCCTGATCCTGAATGTGGAGAAGACGAAGGAGATCATGTTGACTTCAGGAAGAACCGGCCTAACCACGCTCCACTGCTCATCAACAGCTTAGCAGAAGAGGTGGTCAACAGCACCAAATTTCTTGTGGTGCACATAGCAGAGACACCTCTCTGCTATGTCACCTGAACTGATAACACAACTTCCTTGGTCAAGAGGGCACAAAAGTGCATGTACTTCCTGAGAAGGATGAGGAGAGCCCAACTGCCCCAACCCATCCTCAGCACCTTCTACAAAAGCACCATAGAGAGCGTTCAGACCAGCTGTCTCACTGTGTGGTGTGGAGGCTGCAGCGCCTCAGACTGAAAGAAGGCGAGAAGAGGGGGCTCCTCTTCCTTCCATTAAAGATATTTCATCCCAACGCTGCGTGTCCCGGGCCCCTAACATTACAAATGATTCCTCACACCCCCACCATGGACTGTTCTCCCTGCTGCCCTTTTGGGAAGGGGCAGCATCCGATGCAGGTCCAGCTGATTCCTGAGCATCTTCTTCCTCACTGCCATTAGACTGCTGAATGTTGAATAAAATGTGATTTAAAAAAAAAGAAACAAAAAGTGTGGAATGTTGGAAACTGTAAATCATATACCAGTCTTATGTTTACATTTAATCACCATGTTTACATTTTATCACTGCTGCACCTTAAAAATGGAAATTTCTGGAGTGCTGTACTGAATTAAATTTCTTTTTGTATACAGTCTGTGTGTACAAAATGACATATTTCAAAAGTCTAAGTAAGTCTGATTTATTTAACACACCACTGCTCACCACCTAGTGTGCACGCTGTGTGGGTGTGGCGGTGGGGCATGCAGAAATGGGTGCTACTGCTCTTGACCCGTCTTTTCAGAACATGGGTAAAATTTGTATTTTTTGCTAAACATTTACCTGAACTGACTTATAAATTAAAGCAACAGTAGGTGTGTTTCCATTAGCCATTAAATTGCGCAAATTGTAATTATGAAAATAAATTTGCTAAATTCACTGTGAAAAGCTCATATGTTTCCATGAAAAGGTTTTTTAGTCATATCAAAATTGTTATACTCCACAAAACTGCAATGGAAAACAAATTTTTTGCATCACAGACATCGTATTATCTTCAAGTGGCCTTTATTCACTTTTAAAATGAAGCAGTTGGTGGATGATGGAGGCGACTAGAGCTGTGGCTGAAATTTGTAAACATCTCATGTGTTTAAATTCGATTCATCGCATGAACAAATGTACTCAGGTGCAATCTTAATTGTAGCTGTTTCATTTCTGGAAATACCACAAATGCAAAACTTTGCATCATAACATTTTTAATATTAAGATAGTTGTGTGTACTTTGGCAATAGAACAGCAGATAATGAAATGTATAAAGAAACAGTTTTCTTCTAGTATGGCGAAGGTGGTATGGTTGAATGTGAAAAAGTACTGATCTGCTGCTTTCTGACAGTGGTAGAGAGGATGGACTAAACCATTCTATGTAAAGAGGGTGGATATTGAAAACATTTTCAAAAACAAACACACTTACTGTTACCAATAAATTAGAAATAAAAAATATATCTGATTGTACGTTTGTTACCAATTGTCATATAATTTTGCCTTCATTATATTAGTATTAGGGGTTTATCTGGGTCCCTATAAACCTTTTCCTTTTCGACACCCCTGCCTGGGTCATAGCATAGAGGTCCAAATGTAGCTCATCTTAAATTGCCCCCATCATGCTGTTTTTTTTTTTTACACTTTAGCTTCAATGATCTTGTAAAAATACAATACTTAGGAAAATGCTGCTCCCTTTCTGTCTATCCAAGTGTGCAACGTTCACAGTTTGTCCACCACATATGTCACACATATGCCAGAACTGTTCTTGGTTTCAGCTTGTATCTATAAACCAGACATATGCACCACATTGACAGAATCAGAGACACTGCAACTCAACTATAAAAGACAAGATCCAATAATAACGTCACCAATGGCCTAAACACTGTATATAGAAAGGGAGATCAATGGCCTCAGTTCAGTCTAGAGACTATTGATCTTATTTAGTGCTGCAAAGTGTGTTAGCTACAGTTGAACACTGATAAAACCAAAGACATGATCAATGATTTTGGGGGAAAACCTCACAAGCATGAATTTTCTTCAGTTAAACTCTGTACCATGTTCATTTCTACAAATACCGAAGGGACTATTGTAGATGATGACTGAACTATGAGGCTAACTGAGGCTCTGTGTAAAAAAATATGCTCTGTATGGTTGAAGGAAGCAGCCATTACAGTTGACCGAATAATATATATTTTTAATTGCTTAAACTTTTGGTCCAAAAAAAGAATTTTCTTGACACCAGATTAGATGGTGCGGTCTAGACGATAAGTCTCATCCTTGTAGGGTTATAAGGGTATATTTCTGAAGGACTGGTGTGTCCCTACCAGCTCCAGCCTGGCATGGACAGTCCACACCAATAAATTCCGCTTTTTTCCTTTCTCTGCTCATTTTCTTTAGCCAACAGTAACTCTGGTTGGGTGCAGCTGTCTGTGTTCAGAGCATTTTCAGTCAGTTTTTCTTCTCTCTCCCTCTGTTGCCTAGTCCATCCTATCAGCTTAACATCGTTGGATTTTGTCATTTTGAGGTATGATGTGATTATTGGCCGCTGTTCACTGCTTACTTAGTAGCTATATGGTTGGAGGACAGACAACACTCAGTAGCTCTCAGTGAATCGGCAGCTACTGTAGCAGTCATTCAAAATGGCCCTTCCCAGTTAAAGGCCAGCCGAATGGCAGCTAACTTCCAGTCACTGTAGTAAACCCCTCTTTCATTTTTTACTCAGACTCCACCCTTTCACTGAATTACAAGGTCTGACCAGGGGAAGGTTCTTCTCTTTAGATCTTAATGCCCACAAATCATGAGAGAAGCAATATTTTAGTACAAAGATTGATGTTTAAAAAGTAAATGTAGGGGACCAGCAAAGGGCCCATCAAGCAAAGTGGGGACATTTTGAATGGCACTATGATATTTCATGTTTTATTTTGAATTAAAAGTTATGAGACCGATTGGTTAAAAATAATAGAGATGTCAAAGTAAAATCTGTCATGGTTGGTTTAGAAATCAAACCCACATGAAGAACACCACTTGGAGACTGATAAAAAGTTCAACAGAGTTTATTAAAGGTTTGCACAGAGATAACATGAACTGGATTCTGGAAACTGGTCCGGGCAGGATTCTCAGGCGTCTGCAGAGACGGATAGTTTGATTAGCCAGGTTAACAAATTAGTTGTTGAGTTTTCAGATGTGGAGACCGTCGACTGCGGCTCCTGGACTAGAACAGGCTCTGAGGAGACCGCCGACTGCGGCTCCTGGACTGGAACAGGCTCTGAGGAGACCGCCGACTGCGGCTCCTGGACTGGAACAAAGGAGCCCGCCGATTGCGGCTCCGGGTCAGGAACAGAGGAGCCCGCCGATTGCGGCTCCGGGTCAGGAACAGAGGAGCCCGCCGATTGCGGCTCCGGGTCAGGAACAGAGGGGACCACCGACTGTGGTTCAGGAACAGGCTCAGAGGAGACCGCCGCCTGCGGCTCCTGGACAGGAACAGAGGAGCCCGCCGCCTGCGGCTCCTGGACAGGAACAGAGGAGCCCGCCGATTGCGGCTCCACGTCAGGAACGGAGGAGCCCGCCGATTGCGGCTCCACGTCAGGAACGGAGGAGACCACCGACTGTGGCTCCATATCAGGAACGGAGGAGACCACCGACTGTGGCTCCACATCAGGAACAGGGGAGACCACCCACTGTGGCTCCACATCAGGAACAGGGGAGACCACCCACTGTGGCTCCACATCTGGAACAGGGGAGACCACCCACTGTGGCTCCACATCTGGAACAGGGGAGACCACCCACTGTGGCTCCACATCTGGAACAGGGGAGACCACCGACTGTGGCTCCACATCAGGAACAGGGGAGACCACCCACTGTGGCTCCACATCAGGAACAGGGGAGACCACCCACTGTGGCTCCACATCTGGAACAGGAGAGACCACCGACTGTGGCTCCACCTCAGGAACAGGGGAGACCACCGACTGTGGCTCCACCTCAGGAACAGAGGAGACCACCGACTGTGGCTCCAAATCCAGCATGGAAGAAACCGCCCATGGTGGCAAAGGTTCAGTCTCTGAAGTGGCTTGTGATGCTCCCTGAGAACTCTTGGCGGTCAGGGGTGCCTGCAGAGAGGTCCTAGGAGGCGTAAAATCACATACCCCGAATTCTGACACCTCTTTAAAGTTCAGCTCAGGGGTCTCTGGACGGCACAGAGCTAACTCAGGGGTCTCTGGATGGCTCAGAGCTAACTCAGGGGTCTCTAGACGGCACAGAGCTAACTCAGGGGTCTCTAGACGGCTCAGAACCGGCTCAGGGGTCTCTAGACTGCTCAGAGCTGGTTCAGGGGTCTCTAAACGGCACATAGCTGACTCCAGACTGCTCAGGGCTGGCTCAGGGGTCCTTAGACGGCTCAGAACTGGCTCACGGCGACGCCGTCTCTTACGTCGGGGGTTCTCAGAAACAGGTCTAAAGGGTTCAGGTTTACAGACTGGTTCTGGCAAAAGGCTAACAGGTGTGTAAATGGGTTTGGACGCAGCTCTAACTGGTTTGCTATCAGGTTCACAAACTGGTTCTGGGTCTAGGCTAACTGGATTAAAAAATGGATGGTGACGCTTGTTCTGGCTGGCAGAGAGAAAAATGAGGTGGCATGAAGGGGAAGAGATCGTCCCTATCCCCATAATAAAAATTCCAGAGGTCAGACTCCTGAATGTGTGGAGCTCTGACTGTCTGGGGTTCAATGGCTAGAGACACGGATAAACTAACTGGCTCCGAAACTGGCGATTCTGAACTACTTCCGGGTTCTGACGCTAAGGAATCTGAAATATTACTGTGCTCAAAAATCGGAGAAACATGAATGGTGACGGGTTCTGAAGTTAGTGGAACAAAAACACTACTGGGCACTGGTACTAAAGGATAAGAAGTGTTAACAAAAACAGGAGAAAAAGGATGACTGACGGACTCTGAAACTAAGGAAACTGGTAAGCTAACTGGTTCTGTGGCTAACGGAACTGAATCACTTCCGGGTCCTGAGGCTAGAGAAACAAGATGGCTAACCGGTACTGGAGCAGAGGAAAACGGAACGCTGGTGGACTCAGAGGCAAGGAAAACAGGTAAAGTAACTGGTTCTGATCTGGAATCTGACTGGCGGAGAGCTCTAACTGTTTGGGTATTGATTTGTGGACCAAATTTGAGTTTTCTGACTGAGGACGCTAACTGTTGATCTGAAAGGTGGCTGCGGAGACGGATGGAACTGACCTGGCGAGGACGTGGACTGATTACTGCTGCTGGCTTGACTACAGGGAGGATGGAGGCGTCAGACTGACCCACCGGAGAAGGAGCAGAAGCGTCAGGCTGAAACACCGAAGAAGATGTGGCTCTCTTACCCCGGCGGCGATTCCTACGCCTGGAGGAGGCAGAAGGCAAAGGCGGACCAGCAGCTGCAGCAGATGGAGAATCAGGTTCGGGGGTAGGTGGAGAAAGTTTGAATGGTAGTTTTGAAAAAGCGTCCTGAATATTCTAGCTGATTAGGTTGACATATCCGGCTTGCTGAAGCTTATTGTTGATGTCTGGATATTTCTTGAGTTTGGTGGTAATTATATCAGCTGCAGATATCCGTTCACGGGGTGGAGTAATGGTGGAAAGATCATCTATGGACTGTTTGAAGAACCGGAGAATATGATTGAAGGAGTCTGAGGGTGTTTCTGCTGGGCTTGCTTGTTGGCCGCAGTGTTCTGTCATGGTGGGTTGTGTTACTAGCCCAAATGCAGAACACACACGGAGGAGGCAGGGAAAAAGTTAAATGGGTTTATTAGAATAAGCTGATCAGAATGTCATCAGGTCCAGGGCTGGTCTAAGCTGGGTTCCTGCCTGGAGCTGAGTAGAGCAGCAGAGGAGATAGTCCAAGGAGGATTCTGAGGCTGGTGACTGACTAGGGGCTTGAGGCTTGAGGTTAGCAGGCCGAAGGAGGGAACAAGGTGGGTTCGGAGGCCGGCGGCAGGCTGAGGTCTGAGGCTTGAAGTTAGCAGCAGCAGCGTCTAGCTTCTGGCTAGTGAGCCTCAAACGTGGGTTTGGTTCCTAGCTCTTCCCTGAGAGCTGAGGGAGGAATCCAGACTGAGATCTTCAGGTTTGGCTTCCTTGGGCAGGCAGTCAGGTTTCCAGACAAAGCTCATCCAGAGCTTCAGACTTCGATCAGGTTTCCTGTGAGCAAGAAGACAGAGGCAGGTTAGAATCTAGTTTCTCTCTTGAGAACTACTAGGATTCTTTCAAGTAACAGAGGCTCAGGTTCGCTAACCAAACTTAGTCAACACTGCGGCGTTGAAGACAGGTCTGGTCGCTGCTTAAGTAGGAAAGGTCACCTGATGGGCTGACGAGCTTCAGGTGTGCTGGAGGGCTCCAGCCCAGGAGACCCACAGCGCACTCTGCTGGAGACAGATGGTAACTCTCCAGATCCCAACAGTAACCCCAGTCCTAACCGAAAAACAACATAAAACAGAGGAGGATCCTCGGCGCCCTCTGGTGGGCAAGCCTGAGGATCCCAACAGATTCACCATCTATTGAGTCAGATCATTTAGCTCTGTCAGAACCTTTTTGTATACATCTATGTTCTTACATATAGGAGATAGGACTTAATCTAGTATGTTCAATCCTCAATGATTGGCCAAGGTGGTAAAATAACTCTCAGAATAAATCTCATGCACATAGAAATATGGTGTTCTTTAATACAGATAAAGCATCTGCATAGTAGATTTGTCAGATTTGGACTGTTTAGGTCTATGAACCTTAACCTTTGATCGTCAAATGAAAAGCCTTAAACACGATGAAGCATAATTTTGTGATTTAATATTTCTTTTACTCTTGTTTCCTCTGTTTGTATTTGTAAAGCAGCTCCAAGCCTGCATTGTTAATACATTAAATTAAATGTAAGTACAAGTACAATGCAAAAAATTGAAATCTAAGCAAGGTAACTTTTCTTAAAATAAGAGCATTTGTTTCTTGAATTGAGCAGGTAAGTGAGACACCTTTCGAAATAAGACTACTAACATTTAAAATAAGAAAAAAAGCACCTGCTATCTCTTATTTCAAGTGCATAATATCTAATTATCTTATTTTAAGGGTGAAAATAGTCATTCCAATGGAAACAACAAATCACAGGTTATCTGTGTTTTATTTGTTTTCCTAAATTACGGCAAACACAGATATTTTAAGGCGTTTTTACAAATTTTTAAATCGTTTTTACACTGCAATTTTCTTCCTGTCTTGAGATTTTATTCAAAGTTTATCATTTAAACTCAGAAAACACTAAATTCATGAATTTGAACAGAAGGCCATCGGATCAAACACAATTCCTTTTTTCCCTCCATTTTCATTTTTGTTTAATTCAGTGGCAGCTGTCTGGATCCAAATATTATGTCTCCATAAGTAAACTCAATAAATGTTGAACTGGTAAATGTTGTTCAAACCTCTCTTTATCATTTTTCCAGTTTAGTTAAGCCTACTCAACAAAATCTGCTCCTCTTAAGCACAGATATGTGTGAATTCATGGCTGCTCTAATGTTTTACAGGCTGTATCTCCACGTCAAGCTGCTGACATCCTGTCATACTGTCATGTTTGATTAAAGAAAGGTTGCCATGGTAACTGCCGATTGATGCAGGATAAGAGGAACTGGAGGTTCAGTGACACACAAACATTAGAAGGAAAGGAGAAAAAAGTAGAAAAGACATTTAAGGAAAAAGTATATTTAATGATGAAAAAGCCTTTTTACATGACTTATTTTTTTTCTTACTGCAGGAATGATTTTATTGTAGAGGCTGTGATTCCTTCCTATTAGGCCAGCATAATCAGGAAGTCACTTTAGAGTAGAAATAATACAAAATATTCTGATTGTCGATTTACATGCAAAAGTTCTAACTGAAATTACTCCCTTACTGATAGTTTACCAGGCTGCAATAGGCAATAAAATAGGTACACAACATTTATGATTTTTAGGCAAAATAACAGAAAAAAGGTTTAAAAAAAAAACGAACACATCCCTTGAGTTTCTCTTGTTGTTGGTCTTTGGCTGTGTGGTGCAGACCCGCCGACTGTACTCCTCGTCAGCCAATCAGCGTCACCTGTGCTTCTACCTCAGCTCCTCCGCCCTCCTCTCCAATGAAAACAAAAAGCAGTTATCACCTCCAACATTGTTGCATCAATGAGAAAAATAAGAAAAGCAGTTTGATTACTCTGTTACTTAAAAATGAGGCTATTATTATGTAAGACGTTCACTGCTATACTGTCTTTTCATTGTCGCTAGTTTTTAATCATGTTACATTTCCTTGTCATGTCTGTAAAATAATTCAGTACATTTTACTGTGATGATAATTGTGTTGAATTATGTTTTTTTTTTTAAATCCCTGTATGAACAAAGATCCTATATGAAGCCTTTGTTGCATGAAGGACAGCCTTCTCTTTCATGGGTTTTAACAGCAGTTCTTCTCTCAGTCCAAAGTTTGTTGTGGGGTTGTTAGTTTGCATCTGATTGTAATTGCTGAGGTGATTTAGCCCATCAAGTTCAAAACAGGTCCTAATTTGTCTGATTATGTAAACAGATGCAATTTCAAGTAGCAAACCACCATCATATAACGATGCTTAATATGAATAAAGCTCAGAGGGAGAATCTGAGCTCTAATCTTTGGTGGTTTTTGCAGAGATTTTGTAGTTAGGATTTTATCTTCTCAACATTAAAAATGAAAATTAGCACAGGAGGAACTATGTTTCATTAAGAAATCGACACACTTCTTACTTCTAAAAATCAAAAAGTATTAGCCTACACAGTATAATGTATTGATTATACAGTATAAGGCTATTGTTTCCAGCCGTCCAAAAGTTCAAGAGAAAACAACAAATAAATGCACTGCAAATGCCAAAATGTGTTAGGAGTACAAAAAGTACTGCAAAGACAAACATTAGACCAACACACAAAACACATGCAAAGGAAACATGGTGCAATCTAAGAAAATGAAGAGCAGCAAAGAGCAAAGATACAGCAATTTATAAAACTTGCTGCAAATATAAATTATCCTAACACAAATACATAAAACATGTATGTTAAGTACTGTCTATGATCTGGTCCCATAGGATTTGAATCTTCTCAAGATGCTAATTTTCTTGGACTGTGAGATGTGACTGCTGTACTTAATTAAATCCGTGAACAACATCCTCTAGATATGAGGCAAATATTCCTGAACAGAGGCTAAAAGAAATAGTCTATCCACGGCCTACAAAAAAGGTAAATAAAGAACAGCTGTTGAATAAAAAAATCATAGAAAAAAAGACCCAAACCAAGTGTGGTTTGTAACATAATAAAGCACTGAAGCATGCATGACAACACCTGTGGCTATTACATTACAGCACACCCTTTGCTGTATATAGACTTGGATGTATATTCAGTTGTTTCAAATAAACAGAACAAAACTCAAATTTCAAAGACAGATTAGCACAACATAAGCAAGTCATCAGGACAGCCAATCCGCTATACCAGGGGTCGGCAACCAAAAATGCTTAAAGGGCCATATTGGACCAAAAAAACAAAAACAAAAAAATCTATCTGTCTGCTACGGTGGCTGGGAAGTGCAAATCAACAATACAAAATCTGAAACACTTTTAAAAATCTTGAAACAACTTTACATTTCAGAAAACAAAATTACAAAAAACGAAACACTTTTACAAATCATAAAACAAATTTACATTTCAGAAAAAAAAAATTACAACAAACGAAACACTTTTACAAATCATAAAACAAATTTACATTTCAGAAAACACTTTTACAACTGACAAAATCTGACGGAAAGGGAGGGACTGTCTTCGAAGCTTACCCGGAAGTGATAACAGGAGAGTTCATGCAGGATGGAAGCTAATCGAGTTGCGTTTTGCCCGTTCTGCGGCACTCATATGAGCAGTTTAACGCGGTTTTGTTTTTCCTGTGGTCGGTCCTTGGAGTTTTTAAATGGTACAGAACAGACGGTACAACCAGATATGCTGCAGCTGTGCATATATTATTTTAATGAGTGTCACTCGTATGTTGTAATCGTAGACATGATGTCATGTTTACATGGTGTACACATCAGCTTGAGGTCTCTGAAAAGCAAACTGAATGATGCCGGTGTCGTGCCAAGGTAGTTATCCCTGCGAAAATTTGTATCCCCTCGTCGGGAGCGCGCACGGAGTAGGAAGAACAACCCGAGTTAACTCCGCTTCAATTCCAACGTGCAGAACTTGAAATTTGAAAGGTTTTACGTGTATGAAAGTTGAGTTTTACTGTTTTATTCTTTACTTCACATGTTATAGCAGAATATCGCCAGTGATATTGATCTAAAACTAATAATAAAACACAAACGTTTGCTTGAAAGCTGGTCGCTGACAGCAGTGTCTACTCCTTCCTCTGAAAGCAAACAGATCCTTGTTCTTTTCCACACGTTCCTTAAAAAAATCTCTCATTGTTTCACAGTGTCCAAATGTTCTCATCCCATTGAAAACTGTTGTAAACCGTATACTTGTAATAAAAATGAAATAGAAAAAAGTGTTTCAGATTTTGTATTGTTGATTTGCACTTCCCAGCCACCGTAGTCTGCAGTGGCTAAAATGTAAAAGTCTTATATAAGCCTCTCCCTGGCGGCCATCTTGAGTTTGCCCAGATGAAGGCCTAAGAGGTTCGCATTTTTTACCATTTAGACATCTCCTACTAAGCACCTCAGTCTTTGATCCCTACACTGTAGGGATAGAAGGACCAACATTTTTAAGCATCCAAGTAGCACTTCTGCATGCTTTGACAATATTTAAATCATTGTTGGAACTTAGTGTTTGTTTGTTTTTTTAACTCAAAATAGTTGTTTTAACGTCTCTTTGTGTTTTATGAAATTACTTTAGTTTTCTACCTAATATCTTATTTTTTTCTTTCAGGTCAGTCAGCATATAGACAGATAATTTTGTCTTGTGTCCCTTGTTGACCTGAACAATACAGTATGTGTCAGTGTTTTTATTTCCCCTGTTGCACAGCACATCAACACTTCAAGCTGACAGAAAAATCAGTCACTCCACCTGATTCATTTAGGCAGTAAGAGGTCCTGAACATGTGAAATAACCCTATAGGAGAAACTGGATGTGAAATATGTTTCTAATGTGTTTCAGGCAGCTTCAAGACACCCTTTTTGAACCGACATGTACATGGCGGAACAGTAGAAGATGGATTAAGTTAGTCAGAAATAATCTGTCAAAAAGCTCATATTTGATCCTGTATGATTGGGCTAAATTCTACCCAATTCCAAACAATAAATAATTTATCAAACCGAACATATAAAACCAGAATATTAAAACACATACTTTTCCAGCGTTTTATTGTCATTACACTGTCACAAGTAGAGAGCAAAGAAATCAACTCTCTGCATTTAACCCATCTCCTTAGGGATGCGTATTTGATTCACAAATGGTTTAGAAGGATTTCAAAGACCATAAACATCTCTAGAGTTGAGTGAAGCTGATCAGCCAGAACAGCTTATACATCAGTGCTTCAGTCAACAGCCATTAAGTGAGCTGTTTGCTGTAAGAACAGCACAGGTCACAATCTGTTTCTGACAAAAACTAAAACAAAAAGTGAGACCTTAATATATCTTTTTTAAATGAACATAGTTGTTGCCACTGATCCTCCATTGAAAATCCAGTATGTTTAACGGAGCACATCTTTGAGTATCATTTATATCTCAGTAATTCTGACTTTAAATAAGACCTTTTTATTTTATCTTTTGTGCAGGCAACTTTCCTTCATGTCTTATATTTCAGGCATGATCTGGTTGTTTTAAACTGGCTGCTATGTATCCCACACAGATGAGGGTGTTCCACAAACTTGTATCTCTGTGAAACCAGTCAAGCCTACATCTCAACCAGAAGGCCTAAAGCAGGAGTGTCTAAAGTCAGAGGCTGGTGTCATGAACCTTTAAGATGTAGGCCTGTTCTTTCCTTTGGCAAATCTGATTTTACTGATTGCTATAAGCTTTTGCTGAAATGCAGTCAACTGAATCAGATGTGTTACAGCAGGGAAACTTCTAAAACCTGCAGGGACGGACTTTGGACACCTTTGACCTTCAGCAGACCTGGTTCTATGTTAGCTTATTATTTCTCTACACCCAAATGTCTCTAAATCTCTAAAATCTATGTAAACCCAGGGTTTTTTTTTTTAGGGGTGCAAAATTTAAACCAAGAGGTCCATCTTGCTTGTTTAATCGTTAGACAAAGCCGCAGTTTCTGACTCGGACTTGCTTGCAAACTTTAACAAGTGAATTCCTTGTACTGTTACTGCAGAGTTTGTTTTTTTTTGGTCTGTTTGTTATGCAGTGGGTAAATAATGAATATTTACCAAACCAAATAAGAGCGAAGAGACTGATTCCAAACTCCTCTCCAAGTTTTGCATTAAAAACTGGCTGATTTGACCTAATGAGGACATTCTGCAGCTGCTTCCAGAGATGGAACTTCTTTTAAAGCTAAAACTCTACTTTGGTGTTTAAGGTTAACAAATTTACATCACAGGTCTTTGGTGATTAAAAGTCGGACCCTTATGGTTTCTCAAAGTTCTGGTGTTCTCCTAATGTTCTCATTATGGAGTTTTTTTTTTTTTTGTGCACTGCTGTTTCTCATCTTTTCATCACACTCTGATCTCATCTTTGAAGTCAGGTGAAGCCTCACGCTGCTCCCAAAGGTTTTTGGCTGTGTGATGTTTTTCTCTTCTATTCCCTATATTTTGTCTTGCTCGTGCTCTGTGTGAGATTGTCTTACATCCAGCTTCTCTCTCACAGTGGAAACCTGTGACCTTCACTTACACGGCGGCCTCGTTAAACATTTGGCCACCTGCCAGATACTGTTTATCATTTCACAAATGATTCTGATATATTTTCCCAGTAATAATTTATTCTGGATCATTACCCCCATGCAACACAGAGGCACTCTCTGAAGGACCTATGAATGATTCTGGGGAATTCATAACACCACCATGGTCCATTTGTTAGATCAGAGTAAATCATACAGGAATAAAGGTGAGCTAAAAACCACTTTACATTAATAACATGTGCAAACTGGACAGGTTACAGAGGATGTTTGGGTGAGGAAGAGGTTTCTGCCCTCAATTACCCCCCTGAGTGTGTGTGGAGATGTGGAATTACACAAAAAAGAAAAGAAAAATGTGATGAAGAGACTCATCTTGTTCCTTCTGCAGCCTGTTAGTAAATAAAAAAACAGACTCAGCATCAGAGACTCCGCTACAATATTTTATTTTTCTATTGTACAGTCTGTTTTTTGCTCAAACGCTGACACCAACCAAGCATCTCTTAATACATTTCCCCTTATTTGCAGTGAGAGTTATATCTTTTATATTCAGCTTCATTCCAAAGCATTTCACCAAGAACATTCACAACAGGAAAAAAAACAAAAAACTTACCAACAAAAAGCTGCTTAATTGATAAAACACCAAAATAAAAATGAATAAAACAGAAGCGACTGAAACAATCAATACATTAAGGCTCCTTCAGAATGTGTGAAATGGAGCTCATCGGATTAGTCCCTAAGTGATTAATGAGAAGCATGTTTTGTTTAGCGCTGCAGTGTTTTATTTTTACTCTGCTTATGTGGGTTTGCACTGAATTTGTTGCCATTTTGAGCCCTATAGACATTCACTTCACAGAATCCATTTTATGCCCCCTTTACTGTCCTTCCTAGTTAAGGGGAAAAATGAGAGCAGCATTTAAACACAGTTGATATAACTTATTGGAAATTGAGAAGTGGTTAGTTTAAGGATTAAAGCTACTTTAAAATTAGGGTCCAAACAGTGACCAAGGCTCCTGCTCTGTAAAATATTCTAGGTCTAAATAAAAAGCAGAAGTCTTTATTTTTCATTGTTCTGAGGGATAAATCGATATTTTTAGCAGTGTAGTCAAATGGTGCAATAAAAATAAACTACGTATTTTAAAAAACATATAAAAGGACTGTGAAGTTACAGAAGAAACATATATATGCACCAAAATATTTACACAAAAGTTGAACATGAGAGTATTGCACTTACACAGTATTGTAGAGATTGCACAGAGTGTATTGACTGTTCATGTGATTGTTTGTAGTTACAGAGTATGTGAGACATTTTTGTCCTTATCCTCCTGGAGTACCAGGAGAGAACTCATGCTTGTTAGGCCGCTGTCTGTGTGGTTTGTGTTTTGTGTGTTTGTCTTCCTTCCTCCACCAGGAGGCGCCTGGTCCTGGTTCGCCTCCTCACACATCTCCGCAGGGTTACCTCGTTAACGGAGTGCTCTTAAGCTGCTGACTGCCACTACCTCGACGCCAGAGTGTTTGCCAGTTTTGGGTACTCTAGCCAAGCTGAGTTTTGCTGAGTCAAACTGAGTTTTTGTCTACCTGAGTTTTAACCTCGTTGTTTTGTCTTTGCCTCTCGGCAGGAAGTCATCCTGCCCACTGGATGTTTCGGACCTTCTCTCCCCTGGAAGGAGAATCAAGCTGAGCTGAGGATTCAATGGTGTGATTCTGATCAACCCATTTCCCCAAGGAATGTCTGGGGCTTCTATCTGAGCAGGAGATTCATCTCCACAACAACCCGTTCATGTACCCCAGGAAAAATTAAGTAGCAGTCAGTTTATCCGTTCACCTACAAACAACGGCATTCTGGGTAAACCCTGTCCTCCCTCATCTGAGCAGTGTTCAGAGCTACACTGTATTCATCAGAATCTTCTGAATAAACCTGTTAAACTTTCCCCTGGTCTCTTTGTATTGGTTTGCTGCATGTGGGTCCGAGCTCTTGATAAAACCATGACAATGCATGCATGGGGAGAACATG
This sequence comes from Cyprinodon diabolis, assembly GCA_030533445.1. NCBI lineage: Eukaryota > Metazoa > Chordata > Actinopteri > Cyprinodontiformes > Cyprinodontidae > Cyprinodon > Cyprinodon diabolis. Next base: position 44,270,158 of record CM060081.1, on the reverse strand, counting down.
CAAACTCCATACAGAAAAGACCCCACGCTTGGACTCAAACCCAGAACCTTCTTGCTGAAAGAATATAGTTTTAACTGCACTATCATGCAGCCCTGTGGTGAAATATATATATATATAAAAAAACTGTATCATAAAATGGGTGTTTCCCATTCTTGAATGTAATATGCTGAGCAATGTTCCATCCCTGTTTTGAAATACAGTGTAACCCACACTGGTAACTATAACTGCACTAACACCACCAAGATCATCTCCAGCAATCCCCGCTGAGAACCACAGACCAAAAACTTCTCAATGCTGATCTGGTCATCACAAAAATCAGTATCTGCTGATCAATGATTCAAGCATCAAATCAATAAATTCTTCAATATTATTGTCTCATGCACATTGAAATTATACTATTGAGTATAAGATTAGGAGATGAGAAAGTGTCATGGTCAAAATGGAAGATAGATAAAATAATGTTGACAAAGGATGAAATAAGGAAAGCTCTTTAGGTTTGTAAGTGGCATTTAAAAAGTCCTTTAATTAAGCCCTAGACAGTTTTGCCGTCCACATGTGTGTGACCATTATTTCTATGATCTTTTTGCTGCTGTAAACACCAGAATTTTCCCATTATGGGACAAAAAAGGGATTTCTTTTTTGCTATTCTTATTTCTAATACATTCATGTCAAACAGGTTTGTACATATGTATGAAAAATAAAAAAATAAAAAACAAAAAGTTTTTTTTACTTATTTTAAAACTGGATAAAAATAACCTGAATAAATACTTAAAAGCATTTTTAAACTCACATTTTCTTTCATTAAAGTCAGTACACCTATCTAAGCCAACCTGGAACTACGTTAAAAAAATGATCATCATTTAAATCTGATACGTTGATCTTTATTCAATTTTGCAATAATTTGCAGTGGACCCTCTCCACTGACTCTATTACAGAAATCTACAAGCATGTCCTTCATTTTGTACATATTTACTATGAGATAACTGTTTCCACCATCTCCTGCAAAGTGGCTCAGTAAAGAAAAGATGAAGCTTTATTCCCTTTTCTGCTCTACATGGGAATTCTAATTAAAAGTTGCCCATCAGCTGTGTTAGAACATGTCACCTACATTCACATCAGATCATTATTACATTAATCAGCTCCTGCACAAACTCACAGACCATCTATATGCTGCCATGCTTAAATACCAATTAAACAGCGCAGTCTACAGAGGCGTTAGAGAATATATCCTGATTGCAGCTCGTTATTCCAACAACCCAACAGATGGCTTCGCTTTAAGTAGCTACACCCAGACCTTGGTGCCCTTCAGCAACGACAGCCAAACAAACAAATTATGTTATTGATTCAGAAGTCAAGAAATAACATGTTCTCTTGCAACGTAAACTGTCAAAAATCCTGCTAATGTGCCATCAGATGAATAAAACTATCTGAAAACTACATTTGTTAGGTACTTTTCCTTTAGCGAGAAACATAGCAGTAAAGAATGAAACCTAAATAAGCAAAACTCAGACAAACAGAGGCAGCAGACAGCATCCTGCATCTCAGTGGTTAATATACACAATCAGACTTCATTACAGAAACAGTGTGATACCAAGTTATAAGCTCTACTGGAAGGAGGTTTATAACCGCCTCTAATGTCTTTCTGCCTCTGGACATGAAGTGTTTCATCAGCATCTGAATTATTTAAAACTTCAACTGAAAATCACACATCTTGTTTTTTTTAATGTCTTTGCACCACATGATATGTTATTATTTCTTACAGGTGATAGATTTAATGGTCAATATAGCATATCATTTGATCTAGATTATATCAATTCACATAAAGCAGTCATTCACAAAAGAATATTATCTCAGGTCAATTCTTATCAAGTCATAGAAAAGACAATTTGATCAGATTTTAATCCAGTTAAAACCAATACAATGCCATCCCACAGCCAAATTCTGGATCTAGTTAATTGAACTCCAGTCCAATTTATGATACATTATTCATATGACCTTTGGTAAAATGATCAAAGGAACCCCAGACCTAATGACTTTTTAACTCGGAGCTAGGATCTAATAAATAAGACACCTGAATGTGTCACATTTATAACAGTCTTAGATTAAAGTTGCATAATAAGATTTCCTACAACGGATATAAAGGTTTCCACCTCACACTAAAGCCTTTTATTGATCCATGCAATGTGTTTCAAATCTATTGGATCTCAAGGAAAGAGCTCCTCGCTGTAAGGGACCAGCAGGTTTTACTGAATTTCACATAAGGCGTGTGTTTATTTAAATTTTTAAGGCAAACATATCCAAGGGCAATTTTCTGTCAGTATAGAATGTGACAGGATCAGCTCCTCTCCTAAAGACAAAGGCAGAGACCTTCTCCAGCCTAGACTTGGACATTTGGCATAGAAGCCAACCAGGCCTTATTGGACATAACTTACCGACACATTTTTATCTTTGTGACATTTATACAGGTCAATGTTGCTATAGGTGTAGCGCATACATCTAAAATCAGAAACAAGAATGTAAATAAAACAACATAGTGTGAAAAAGATGTCTTATTATTAGTGTTTGAAATAGGTGAGAGTTTACAATGATGTTGCAGCTTATATGGTTGCACTAAACAGGGACCTCATCACATATACCGTAAATCCTCTAATATAGGCCGGGGCTTTTATTTCACTCAGGTACATCTTGGTCCAGGCCATTATTGGAAGGAGGCCAGAATTAGAGGCAGGCCTCTATTTCTATTTGATCAAAACAGACGACCAGTGGAATGAATAAAAAACAGATTTTGTGTCTCTTTGAACCTATAAAATACTAGGTTCATTTATTGAAAAAGTACAGTTACCATAACGGTATACAGAACATTATTCAGGGATCTTCCAGCAGCTGCAATTTTTCTGAACGGCAATACAAAAAAAAAAAAAAAAAAAAAGACAGAGTGGAATCTTGGGCAAACTGACTTGTGAAACAAAGTTTAAAAAAAAGTAATGGAAACTGCTCTGCCATCATAGCAAAATTTTATTTGAGGCAGGCTAAGTGGAAGTTGGCTACCAGTATCATATATTTCAAGGTAAATTTAGAACAACAAAGACCAACGAAAATCTGTCATTTTAACGCTGCCTGGTCACCTCCAGACCTACCCGTAATCACATTTGTCTTTCAGATCAAAACGATTGTGAAAGGCCACTACGATCTCCGTGTAAGGATGGGATTTCCCATGCTAATGGCTTGGATTTGTTAGCAAACATTGCCCCCCTGTGGTACTTGTATGTTACTTTCACAAGTTGTTGAGGACTGCCCAGGAACATCATTGGTTTTAATTATAGCCCCGGCCTGTATAAGAGTCCGGCCAATATTTACCTCCGCCGACAGCCAGACAGGCCATTATTAGAGACCCGGCCGCTAATGGAATACAGGCCAATATTAGAGAATTTACGGTAAATACAAATCTTTGAAGTCTTTCGCTTAACCTTCTGGTGTTAAGTTAAAAAAAAATCCAATGGACTTGGTTTCCAAGATTTGAAGACGTTTCGCCACCTCTCCAGGAAGCTTTCTCAATTCAAATGTCTGGATCCGCAGTGAGTTTGACTCTTATATAGACAAGGCCTTGTATCGCTTGGAAACATGCAAATGGTAACCGATGAGTGGGTCGTTTGGTTCCATTGTTAGCCTGCACCAAACGACCCACTCATCGGTTACCATTTGCATGTTTCTAAGCAATGGATGACTGAATCTTCATCAGCATTCTGGTATTAAGATTTCAACAATTATTCAACTCAATCTTGTGCAGTCTAAACATAGATTTTCTCAGGTTTTTCAAAGTCACCAGTGATTGTACCCTCTGCAGTTAAGGAATTCAAAGTATCATAGTGGTTCCTCTCAACAAAGTTTAATGAATCACTACTATACCTGGTTCTTACTCAGCAGCATCTATCTTCTTCAACCCAAGGAGGGCAAGCAGGGGGCCTGAACCAAGAGCTCTCATCTGTTAATCGACAACATGAATTAAAATCACCATATAAATTGCTACACATCTGAATAATGTTTCTGTACCAGCAAAAGAATAAATCATTTTCTTAGTGTCAGCAAGTGTTACGGTAACACACTTTCTGAAGTGGAGGAGAATTCCCAGGAGATTGTTGTTGCAGTTAGAATAAAAGAGACACCTTCAAATTGAGCATTTAAAGTTAAGTGGAAGCTGCCTGGTCTTCTGTGGATGATATACATCAAAGGTAGGCAGGTATTCTCCCATTTTCTTTTTGTTAACTTCTGTTGACAAGTCTTTGTATTTTAATCAACCATATTCTGCAAAAAGACAGAAAAGGTTTCCCCTTTTTTTTTTCTCCAAGTGTGAGAAAAGTTATTGTGAGGCTCTTGAGTGCATGTTCCCTGTTGACTGAAATATTGCCAGGGGCTGTGACATATCAGAAGGGCAACCTAGCATTTTTTCATTCTTAGGGAGTCCTTCTTTAATAATGTTGAAAAACTATAGTATCTTCACTGCAAAAAAAATGTAATCTAAGTAAGCCAATTTTTCATAAATAGGTGCATTTTTCTTGAATAAAACATGTAAATGGCTTGGCTGCCGATGGAATAACACAATTTACATTAAAATTAAGAAAAAAATATAATATAGTATCCAATTATGTTATTTTAAGGGTCAAAATATATCTTCCATTGGCATATCATCTTATTTACACACTCAAGTTAAAAGTAAATACACTTATTTTAAGAAATTTTTACTCATTTTTATATCGTTTTTGCATTATTTTTAACTATAAAGTGTTGCATTATTGGCAAAGCATTTTGTTTCCCGAGAGGTTTTAAGCAGAGTACCTAAGACTATCTAGGCATATAGCTGTTTTGTCATCTATCACGTTGAGATATTCCTGCTGTTTAGTGTTTCTCACATACAGACAGAAGACAAGGACTTCCAATCTTCATGACCGTGATCTTCAAAGTGTCCAGTTTGCTAAATTTCTAAAGTTTATAAAGGCATACATGTTCTATGATGACCCAACACAGAAAGTCACTGGGCAAATGCAGCACAGTGAAGACCTTTGAATTGTTTTTGTATTTAGGACTGAGCAAAACTTTTTCTGCCTTGGTGTCCAGTGGGGTATCTTAGAAACTACAGATTGGTGTTTATGAAGAAAACACACTTTAAACAGCATCCATTGTTAGGATTTTCCATTGCTTGTTAGAAATCACATTTAACTATGACAGAGGTCCACAATTCCAGTTGGTTAAAGCTGTAACCATACAGATTTTACAGTGGGATCTAAATGACATGTCATGGTCAGAGATGACACAAGATTCTTTATGTTACTACTGAAACCACTGTATCCAAAGATACAGTGGTTTCAGATTTTTTTTAAGAAGGGGGATGCCATCCCCCCCCTCAACCCCCCCCTCAGCTCCGGTACTATCTATGATCATCCAGAATAAAAATGGACTATATTTGAAAAATGTGATTATATGGCACTGTACCCTTTACTTGTCAAATCACCTCTCAACTTTTCCTCCAGGCTAGCGTCATTATCTATAGTGTGACGTCAGGCAAGTTCAACTACATCCAGTTGGGCTTGCCTTCAGTCATAGTTTTCATTGAGTTCAAGGGTTTCCCACTGGCTAGATTAACCTGGAGCCTTCGGTTATTTTCACAAACAGCTGGTTGCAGTCCGCCTGTATTTCAGTTGGTGCAATTTTTCCTCAATTCTCACAGAATGACGTCTGGTTGGAGAAAACCTTTTTCCTTCTTATACTTCAATAAATGATAAATGCTTTCAGCATTTTTCAAAAAGCAAGCGCTTCCTTTCAGCACCGCAGTCCTTCCCCTCAGTGTTCACAAATAATGTACTATGCAAACCACCTCTGAAAGGAAAGAAATAATTTCCTTTTAAACATTAGCTTCAGCAGAGCAGACTGTTGTGCAACCTGAAGATGTTAAATTCCAGGCGTGAGGGCACAAGGGGTCTTGAAGAATCTTTCTACTGCATTTAATCACCATCTTTAATTGCTCTCTTAACCTGAAAATATAATCCAGAGCTAGAACTTAACAGGTTGGTGTTCTCTGAGGGCTGCTGAAAGTCATTTAGCGAAATCAGGCAAGTCACAAGCTGAATTCCAATCAGCCGAGGTAGGCAAGGCGAAGGATTGTACGCTCCATCTCTCAGTAAAACTCTAAGCAGGCTGGTGATGTATGACACATCGGTTATTCATATCAGGATTATTCCGTCAAATGTCCCGCTAACATTAGCAATTCTAAATATGAGATATCTCTGAATGTGGATCTGTCATGTCCAGTGTAAATGTGAGTTTTATTACACACAGTGGTCAGCTTGGGCTTTTCAAAAACAAGCCCATTGATACATTTTCCTTTCAAGCGTTAAGATTAGAGTTAGAGCGGGAAGATTACATTGTGTGGCGGGCAGGACATTCTCATCTATTTGGCAACATGAGCTAAATCTCTTCATGTATAATTACGCTGCCAATAGGAGTGTGACGAAAGGACAGCTTGACACTTCAACATGAAGACAACAGAGAGAAAATCATTCTGTTCCCAAAATAAAAACTAAATTTACTTTAATTATCTTTCCTTGTCAGGCTTTTTACAGAAAACGATGCTACTTGATTTGCAATCCCTCCCAATTTCATACTGCATTTTGTTCTAAGTATGATTGTCACATAATAAGACTGTTGGGGCAATTAGCACAGCTTTCATGAGGGAATTACTTCTGCACTTCATTAAAATGAAGCAGAGAATATAATTGCTGCTTTTTTTGCATCTTCTTTCCCTGAACGGTCTCCTGCCTCCATCTCTGTTTCCTTTCTCTAGGAATCTGCCTCTTACATGCATATTTTAAGGCAACCTCACTCAGAAATCTATTTGAAACTGCAAACAGTGTAGAAGAGTGAGTGTACCGCATCTCTCTGGAGAGGAGAGCTGGATTCCAGGTTTTTAACGATGAAAAACAGTGCCGTTATTACTGCTTTTTGCCTGTGAGGAAAATCACTCCTTCCTCTCCCCCTCACTACTTTTCTCTGATCCCTCCATTTGGCAAAGATGATTTAAGGGCTTGTTTAACACAGTCAGTAGCTTCTTTGCTTTGCAGAGCACACAGTAGTGCAAGAGTGCAGTTTTTAATGCGTTTACAAGTTGAGCGTGCATGTGGGCTGTGTTCAGTGCTTCCTTCTCACTCAGCATGTTCTGCAAGAGTCTCTGTCCATCTTGATAGCGAATGATATGTGTGTATTTATCTTTGAAGTTTGAAGAAAAATGCCCACCGAGGACGTAACCTTCCATCCTCCCTGCTGACGGAAGCTTTTTCACTTCATTTGCATTCCAGTGCAGATGGAAAATAGCTCACAGAAAGCAGACTCAACATGACCAGAAAACAGGTTCCAGGGTCCTATTTCACACAGAATCATATCTCTGGATTTCACTATCCCTGACCTTACTTTCTTTGATTGTTGGACCAGAGGTTAAATCAAAAGTCTACCTGAAACAGGAAAATATGATCACATCAAACAGTTTAACACTAAAATACAGTGAAATCATTGCTATCAATAAGGGTATCCTTAATTATAACAATGAAAAAGATTTCAGTCTAACATCCTACTGAAAAATCTGAGGGATGAATAGTTTTCCTTAATCATTTTTTTTTACAGTTAAATAGAATGATTCAGGTTAAGAAGGTTAAAAGTCAATTAACTAAAGGTTATTGGTCCATGATTAAGCAAATCATTTTATGAAACATTGTTTTGCTAAATAATTGGTTTATTTACCTCTTGGATAATCATTGTGGATTGGTTTGAACACGTTCTAGTTGCTCTAAATTAGTTCAAAGCTGATCTCATTCCAAATTCTTCAAGATAAACTTTGTTTTTCAAACATAAAATCCATGCAAACTTTGTTATTGCTTAATTTTTTTGGTTTATAATCATGTCTTTTTCTTCTTTGTTGTGGATATAGTTGCTCAGTTTAGTTGAGACTTTCTAGTTTAGTCAAGAGTTTTTAACTGAAATACCTTTGACTTGGGGATGAGACAATTCTGTTAATAAAATCTTATATTTTGAATTAATGTTGTGGTTAATCTATTCTATATATGAACAGAGTTATCTGTTTGACCATGATTTAAACCAAATTGCAACTTTCATTTGTTGTTCTAACATATAGTCAGTAGGGCATGAATTACAGAACAATATATAAAAGTGCAATTATTATTTGGTTAATTTTATACCCCTTCTTGGGTGGGCATCAAATACACGGTAGCTGCACAACACACATGATCCATCCATCCATCCATCCATCCATCCATCCATCCATCCATCCATCCATCCATCCATCCATCCATCCATCCATCCATCCATCCATCCCTCCATCCATCCATCCATCCATCCAGCCAGCCAGCCAGCCAGCCAGCCAGCCAGCCAGCCAGCCAGCCAGCCATCCATCCATTTTCTAACACACTTAATCCCAAGTGGGGTTGCGAGGGATGCTGGTACCTATCTCCAGCTGTCAATGGGTTAGAGGCAGGGTTCATGATCCTAACAGTTTAATTCAATTCAGTTTATTTCTATAGTGCCAATTTACAACACATGTCATCTCAAGGCACTTTAAAGTTCAACCAGATCAAATTGATTCTAAGTTTTCTATCTAAGGAAAACCAGTTGATTGCATCGACTCATTGACTCTTCAGCAATCCCTCACACTAAGCATGCTTGTAGCGACAGTGGAGAAGAAAAACGTCCTTTCAACTGGAAGAAACCTCCAGCAGAACCAGGCTCAGTGTGAGCGGCCATCCGCTGAGGCAGACTGGGGTTCAAGGAGACAGAAGCAGAGATACAAAAGGCAACTGTAAAAGGCGGCCCCGTCCAGGAAAGACACAGCCAGGCAGACGAGCTCCGAGCCAACCCCCATGTCAGAGGATGAAGTGAGAACATCCAGTTAGTCACAGTCAGAGAAACAGGATTACACTGGAAAACAGGCAGATCTCCAACATCTATAAACAAAGGTGTTGATGGCAGCAGCACAACTGATGTTTCTCTCTAGGAACAGGAACAGACGATGCAAAGCTACAATGAGAAAAAGCAGAGAGAACATAACGTTAGAGATTGGAGAATAGGTCTTAAGATTAGTAAAAAAACAAACAGCCATGTAACTGCGCAGCAAACTTAAGCAGCATAATTCTAGAATTAAGAGAATTAAATTATTAAAGGTATAGTGGAGGATGTTATTTTTCTGGATGGATCATCAAAATAAGTAGTTCTTTTAATTGTCAATCATTCTAGTGATATGATTACGAAAGGCCGTCATACATGTTTGTCCTCAGTTAGCTATCTTTTTCTGTGCATTCGCACTTTTATGTGGTGAGCTACAGTTTGAAGCTCGCCTTTCTCCCTGCTGTTCTTTGAAAATAGCCGAGGGTCATAAGAGAAGTAGTGAAAAGCCTTAGAGGAGAAAAACAAGAACAGTGTTTTTGGGAGATTCTTTTACGCGATGAAAGCAGAGGTCAGGCTTCCCATTGATGCCTAGGTTGCAAAGTTTCTACTAGACAGGTACATTTTGGTATGCTATTTGAAGAAATCAATTTCACATCACGGCTAGTAGGAGCTATCTACCTCTGTATTGACTCTTTCCAATGAAGATAAGTTTATTTATTTTGTAATTTGCATAGTTAGTAGTTATACTGTGGCCACAGATCCTTATTTACCCCGCAAATATGTCCAAATTGCCACTGCCGCACACACACATATACAAGCAGTTCATGATTTTTTTTAAATATAACAGTAGTCTTATTTGCAGGAAAACTTTTTATATACAAATATGGGTGAGATGAGATCCATCCAAGAGACCCTCTTATTGTCCCGTCCCCCCATGCATGCTCTCGCACGCGTTTAATAGGCGTTCCCTCTCGGGGGCGGGTACAGGGTTGTGTGCATCAGTATAATGTTAAAGGAGATTCAAACATAGTAATAACATATGGGGTGAACCACTCTTTACACATGGTTTCATAACCAGGATATGATGATAATGTCAGGGTTAGTTGAGGTATGAGGACCCAAACGCAGAGGCAGAGAAGCTGAGGAGATTTCTGGGAGTTTTAATGGGGAAAAAACAGTAAACAAAGGCAGGAATCCAAAAATCCAACTAATAATGAAAAGCAAACCAGAACTGAGGAGACATCTGGGGAAAACCAAACACGAGGAGCCAGGGAGAGACGAGGAACGTGGACAACAGCATGGGAGGACAGCAAAGACAAGGAACCAACAAAGAGTTAGAGCAGAGGGAGAGCATATATAGCAGAGAGAGACAAAGGGAGGGCTAACGAGCTGACAAGGAGCAGGTGTGAGAGGAGACAACGAGGGAGCCAAGGGGAAAGGAACATACACACACAAGAGGGCAATAGAGGACAACAGAAAAACATGAGAACTAATATAAATCTAGAAATTACAACAAAACTGGAAATAAACCAATAAATCTAGAAAACAAGGAGCAAAGTAAAGAACAGCAGAACCAAGACCATGACAGATAAGACACAAGATTATACACGTAAAAATGGTTCAACTTTATCTGACCTTCAGAAGGATGTAACTGAAAGGATATTGTAAAGGAAAATCTTGATAAAAAGACAAATAAATCCTTAGAAGTTTTCAGAATCTTCGCATTTTCTGAAACTTTTACCATCTCATTATTTCTCTGCTCTCATCTCTAAAGTATCCAGATGGTTCTGATAAACATTCCTGATATCTTCACAGGATTATATTTCTCTCTTTTCCATGCCATCACCTCCATAAATGATGCTGAGGCAGAAATTGGAGGTTTTTCAACCTTACTGGTTTCCCATTTACACTTGTCCTTACAAGTGGCTGCTGTAAGCATCCAGCTGCTCTTCCTTTTGATGGCTGCATTTCAGACGTCAGTTTCATGGTAGAGGTGTGGCGGTGCTGGAAAGGGATTTAATCATGAACAAAAATATTGAATCATTCATAACCTGTTAAAGGCACATCTAGATTGTTGTTGGGTTGCTGCAGGATGGATGCTGTTTTCAGACTAGTTTCAACACCTCTTATCACAGAGAACACAGCCTCTTACCTTAGACCTTCTGAGATAGGCTTCTGATAGGTGGAATACATCTGAAAAACTGAGTAAAAACACCCTTTTCTCACATTACCATTTGAGTGGCAACATTCTTCTCAAATCAATCGTTAATTTGACCCTGCAAAACGTATTTCAGTTTTTCAGTCTCTTCTGTCTTCTTTGATGGCTCATGTTATATGCTGTTGCTGGTTTCAGTATCCAGGGATTACGTCACAGATTCCCATGAAAGTCAAATGACAAATGTGTTTAAGAAGAAGCCAACTGATCCTTTTTACATCTCATCCTAAACTCTATTCAAGTTCTAAACATGGTTGGAAGTAACCTTTTTTAAAGCTTGGCTGTATTTTTATTATAATGTACAGTCCTTCTAAAAGTGACTTTAAATTAATGCTTAATCCTTTTTATAAGAAAAAAACGGTTAAATCAGAGGTAATTCAGACCACTTTTTTCACCCACTCAAGAAGTTGACTTATGTGTATTCACATTCATATGGATATAGCATTAGCAACACCAGCAGTTTGACATTGTTTATTTAACATCTTCTCCCTGTTTCTTATACAAAGGTTAAAAAGTTACATAAGCAGGAACACTTATCAACTGCCTGCAGTTGAGTCCTTGATAGTTGAAATTTCACCGTGTTGTGGAATAGAGATGGGAGTGATGATTGCATGGCGAGCTAATGTTAGCACCCTTCCAAGATTAATGTTAATACAGGAGGAGGACCAAAATTGAGGGCTGCACAGTGGTGCGGTGGATTGCATTGTTGCCTTGCAGCAAGAAGTTTCCGGACCAATTCCTGGATTATTTTTAAATGGAGTTTGCATGTTCCCCCTGTGCATGCGTGGATTCTCTCTGGGTACTACAGCTTCCTCCAACAACCCAAAAACATGGCTGTTAGTTTAATTGGCTTCTCTACATTGTCCTTAGGTTGGAGTGTGTGTGTGCATGGTTGTGTGTCTCTGTGTTGCCCTGCAACAGACTGGTGACTTGTCCAGGGTGTACCCCCGCCTATCACCTCATAGACTGCTGGAGATCAGCACCAACCCCCAGACCCTGAGAAGAACTAAGAGGGAGAAAATGGATAGATGGTTGGGCCAAAATTGTACTTTATGGGCTTTTTGAGTTTGAACAACAAGCCTACGCAAAAAACCCAAGCCACTTTCTCATTACAGATTTTTTAGCAGGTTTTAGTTGAAGCCCAAAGCGATAAAAATCTCAAAAATTCAGGTGATGACTCCTTGAAATTGTAGTAAAACATTCAGAAAAACAGGCCATGAGGGGCCCCTAACGAGCCCTTTAGGTCACGTGTGTCAGAGGTCATACCCTCTTTTTAGGTCAGTGTCTGTCCCAATGTGTCACCTATAAAAATGTTAAAGTTGTTTTTGGTCTCATGACCCAAGTGTGAACTGGGAAAGAAGTAAGGGCAGCAGTGCAGAATTTAGAAAGATAAAACATTTAGGCCACAGTCTCCTCTGTTATGTGTTGTTTGTTTCATGTTTAAAAAAGACAGCTTCTTTGACTCATCTCTCAAACATCTGTCTTCCCTGTCCAAAATGTCCACAGTGCTGTCTTTAGATGAGTGTCACTTGTCTTTGAGATGTAAATGTTCCACTTATTCTGACCTGATGAGCTGGTTCCTGTATGTTGGACCATCTGTTTGTGAAGCTGCTTAGTTTCTCCAATGTGGAGGTCTGAACATTCCTCACCTCCCTGCCAGCTTTTTTTTATGTTGTGTTCTTCTTCAGGATGTACCAGCCTCCATCAGAAAATGTTTTGGGGTTTTACTTCTTTATTTTAAATTCTAAAGTAACCTTAAAGAAAGGAACACAGTAGGTTTTCACCAAAAGGCTGAAGAAGACTGCTGATTCTTGGAGTCTACTAAAAGACACTTTTTTTTTTTAATTGTCCTCATAGCGTTTTCAAGCACTGTTGGGTAATTACCGTTTAGAAGAAACACTGACTCACTCTGCATCTGCTTGTGTCTGCGTTTTCTTTATTTCAGGCTCAAGGTTCATTTCCTCAATTCCTGTCTGAAGAATTTACCTCCACCTTAAAGAAGCGTTTATTTGAGCAAATAAGGTGAACTGAGGCAACTTAATTAAAGGAAATGGGAGCTTTTCCCCCTCCACAGCTACACTGTGTGATATGTGCTGATAAAGAAGCCCATTTCCTCAGCATGCCTTTAAAATATGGCGCATGATAAAGGAAGCATATCTGGCACCAAATTCCTCATCCACAGAGGAAAATTATGCACTTAGTGCCTTCCCACTTCATTCTAACCTTATATAAGCTCATAAGCTTCTGATTGCTTTCATTTGCATTTATTACATGATGACATTGCAGCTCGGGGCTGCTGATACTGATGAATCAAACATTTAGCATTTTTACACCTTTTGTATAAACCTCAATCGATTCAGATCAAAAACAAAAACAAGAGCACCGACCCCGCAGCCATGTATCACCTGAAACCTGTGATAATAACTGATGCAATCCAGGATATGAAAACTCGTTAGTGTTTTGGTGGATATTCATTCATGACTCACATGGCAGCTGCAGCCAGGATTTAAATTTCATGCAAACGAAAGATCCTCGCCTCGTTTCAAGGCTGATCTGACAGAAACAGACTGGTATTAAATGCATAAAGATCTGTAAAATAACACACACACAAATTCAACATTGAACAAAACAAATTGAGTCAAATTTAACTCATGGGCGTGCTGGTTAGGTTTGGTTGTCCAGTGTTCTTGAGGTTTATAGACCTAGAGGAGGTTCTCTCCTTGAGATGAGATCTGTACTTTTCTTCCAAACACATCACACAATTTAATTTTATAACAGAGAGAAAGAAGGAAAATGTGGTAATTATTTTAAAGGTGAATTTAAGAAAATACTATATTTGCATATTAAGTGTCTCTCTCCTTTAGCAAAATTGATTAACGATTTTTGTTAATAAACTGAATATTTGTATTATAAACAAAGTTATCATTAGAAGAAAAATTCTACTGTTTTAAGCAATTGTTTTTGTACCTAATTAAACTGTCAACAATACATATAGATATCATAACCCAAAAGCTGTAATTTTTAGCAGCAAAATGACTGAAATATTTTTCAGATGGTAACTTGGAGGTATGGAGTTCAAACTATAATTAAGAAATTTTTTAGAAAATGACTCAGTATGGATCTTGTTGGGATCCTGAGGCTTGCCCACCAGAGGGCGCCTAGGATCCCTTCCTAGGGGTTTTGTGTTATTGTTGGGATCTGGGGTTCTGTGTACCTTTTCTCCACCAGAGGGCGTACTGGGTCTCCTGAGGCTGGAGCTGACTTCACCAGCTGTTCTTCATCTGCTCATCAGGAGACCAGCATTTAAGTGGGCTGAGGACCACACTCCAGTGCCAGAGTGTTTAGTCAGTCACGAACCCTGGAGAACCAAACCTGTCAAGGATCTACCAGCCTGCCCCAGAAGAATCTGGAAGGGAAACTGAAGCTGAAACCAGGTGATCAACGGCTCAAACCAAACACAGCCTCCACCAAGCCTCAGCCTGCCGTCAGCCTCTGAGCCCTCCTGGTTCCCCTTTCTGCCTGATCAGCTAAAACCTCAGCCCTCAGCCTGCCGTCAGCCTCTGAGCCCTCCTGGTTCCCCCTTCTGCCTGCTCAGCTCAAACCTCTGAACATTGTACCCAGTCGTGACCACCCCCTGGACCTGATTACCCACCTGATCTGTTTGTATGCAACCTTCATTAAACCTTTGGACTTTTTCCCGTCTCTGAGTTGTGTTCTGCATATGGGCTAGTATCCAGAAACCCATCATGACAGATCTTTAATGGGATCTATTATGCTAAATTTACTTCTTGGATGTTTTTGTACTTCTATTTGGGTCTCCAATGCTTTTGAACAACACTTCAAGCACAAAAATGATTAAAAACAAAAACACAAACAAAAAACGCTCCCAGTTATTACATGTACCAACACTTTATAAAAAGAAAACACAAAGTAACTCTTTAACTGTTAGGTTTCTGTTTCTGTTATGTTTTTCTTTTGGTATTCAGAATTGCTTTGATCTTTGTTTTATAGGTGTTTATGGTTTAATTCTTATTTTGTTGTTTTCCTTGGGTTTTTCTCCGTTACTGTATCAGTCTTGGTTCTATTATATTTTCTTTTTAGTGTTCAGTTTTGCTTTACTCCTTGTTTTCTAGTGTTAGTGGTTTCATTTTTATTTTTGCCGTGCTCTCTGGTTTATTCTTAGTTACTGTTTCAGTCTTGGCTCTGTTATGTTTTTCTTTTGGGTGTTCAGTTTTGCTTCACTCCATGTTTTATAGTCTTCGTGGTTTAATTCTTATTTTGTTTTTTCTGGTTATTTTCAGTTCTCAGGATTTTATTTGTTGCCCTCTGCTGCCCTCTTGAGTTCTCCTTTTTTCTCTTGCTCCTTTCTTGTTTTTGCTCTGCTCACACCTGCTCCTAATGTGCTCGTTAACCCTCTCTTTGTTTCAGTCTCCTACAAATACTCTCTCTGTTCGGTTCTTCTTTGCTGTGTCCTCGTCTAACCTTGTCAGTCTTCTTCTAACTCGTCTTTCTGAGCCTTCCTCCTGGTTACTGTTCTTCCCCTGATGACTCCATGGTTTTTTGATAACGTTTGACTTGAGTTTTCTTTTTTATCTTTGAATTTTTGACTCCTGGTTACTTGTTGGTTTTTTGAACTTTGTTTTCATTTTTGGATTTTTGGTTGCTTGTTTGTTTTGGACTTTGGTTTTTCAACCCTTTATTAAATCTATTATAATTCACCTCTGCCTGCCTACCTCTGCTTTGGGTCAACTATACTAAACCAAATCCTGACATTAACTCTCTGACTTATTTAAACATTTCCTTCTGCCTCCTTGTTGGTTGTTTTGTTGGGTCTGACTCAGGGTCAAATATGTACTGTTCTACCATTGCACATCTGTCTGCAGACATTTTCATGTGTATAAAGTGTAAGATGGGGGATGTGAACAACAACATAGAAGTGACAGAATTCTGAAAGAGCTAGCTGTTACAGGAGTTCAGAACAGAAATAATGAATTGTAATTTTCTGGGAGTATTTTAGGGAGTAAATGAAATGAGCGTTTTTTTAAACTATATAAGGATCCAATTGATAATAGATTTGCCTGAGGGAGATGTTTCTAAGGGGCCTGGGAGACCTTGATAATTTAACCAGCGTATGCCTGACATTCAAAAAATCTGGTAAAAATGCTGCAATACTTTGGATAGTTATGGATATGTTTTGTATAATTTATGAGCATGCTGAAGCATGCTGAAACATGCGGGCACACATCGACATATTTCAGGTACATTGAGAAATTTTCAGCATGCTCAAAATATCCCGATATATGGGAGCATATGGTCATATGTGGGCCATAAGTTACAGGTAAGTTATCTGATCATTGACACAATTTAAATGTAATCTACTCATAAATCGTGGTGTCTAGCTTATCCAAAACCTATGGGTACCTTGTGTATAACTAATGCATAACTTATCAAGAACTTATCTCCAAGACATGTCAGCATATCTGACATGTTCCAGACGACCACTGAATGTGTTTCTAACTTACAGCTACTGTATAATGGTGTATTGGCAGCGTTTTAATATATAAGGGGGTTGACTGGAGGAAACCGTCAGCTCTCCTCCAGACTTCATCCACATCATAGGGTGAGCGAGAAGGTGAGTGTGATGGATGCCCCCTGCGTTCATGCCCAAGGCCATGACCAACAAATTTCCTAGCAGACATGACTGGAGACTGCTGGAGGTTTCATCCTTTTAAAGGGGAGTTTTCCTCTCCACTGTTGCTATAAGCATGCTTGGTGTGAGGGATTGTGTTCCAGTCAATGAGTCAATGCAATCAGCTTGTTTTCCTCAGATAGGAAACTTTGTACCAATCTGACTGTATGATCTGGTTGAATTGTCTCCATAAAGTGCCTTCAGATGACATGTGTTGTGAACTGGGGCTATAGAAATAAACAGAATTAAATTGAAATTAGAACAAACTTGCTGCCGTCACATTGGAGCGAAATGGTGATCTGTACAGTCACTTGTTTGTCAGCTCTGTGCTGCTATAGCGCAAACATTTCTGCTTCAATACAAACACAACCTGCTCCTGTGTAATTATAAATAGCAATTTCTGAGGCAACAAAAACAAAGATTGAAACTGTTATGTCATAGATGACAATAAATAACATGCTAATGTAAAATGTATTAAATTTCTTTCAGTAAATCCCTGTAATTATTACACACTGAAGCTTTAATCTCATCTCTAATATTATCAATGTATGAGATGATTCTAATTACTTTGATGTATTTAAAATCATTAATTTCCCTAACTTTTTTTCATTTTGATTGTTGCTTACTTCTATAATATTGTTTATGTCTCTGATGCCTCTTTTGTCTCTATTGATTTCTCTAGAGTTATGAATGTATGTGTTGTTTCTGATTTCTCCAATGTGTTTTATGTCTCTAATGTCATTAAAGCCTCGGCATAAAATGTTTAATGAAAACAATAATAATAAAAAAAATGCATCCACAGAAAAACAAATAATTTACCCAGTTAGAATAAAAGTATTAATTTAGGTAAAAGAATAAATGTTTTATAAAGTTAACAAATCAAAAGTTTCACAATTTAATTCTACTATTTACCGCTACATTTGTTTTGACTGAAGTATGGGAAAGGAAGGTAAAGATTGGTTGAAATTTTGAGCAATGGAGTCTACCTCAGGAAGCAAAGGGGCTCAGAATCCTCTCAGGCAAGGCTTAACTCCTTCTGGAGATTTACGTTACATGTTTTGTTGACTGGTGGACCTGGTAATCATCTGTGTTGTACAAGTTTACCAGAGGATTGTGAATATATTAAATAACTAGAACTGGAACTCATAGCTAAGTAATAGACCATTCAACTGAATATTAGTTACAATGAATGATTCTAACTGTAATTTGCTTATTCACCAGGGTTCTTACAGTTTTAAAGTAGGACTCCTGGACGGGCTGCTGCCTTCACCAGTTTAGTAATTTAGACTATGGCTATCACCAGTTATTAATATACAAACCCCCAACCAACCAAAGGGTGGTAGTGTTGGCCGAGTGGTAGATGTTCTAAAAAGGTTGCAAATACCCGGTTTGATCACACAGAACACTATGGGTCTCTGAGCAAACATATTTATCCCAACCCTGTTCCCCGGGCGCTGCACAGCGGTAGCCCAATGCTCCCCAAAAGTGGATGGGTTAAATCCAGAGACATAATTTCTCCATTGTGAGATCAATAAAGTTCAATTTCTATTTCTATTTTAAAGAAAAATTTCTCTGTTCATTCAAATGTTACTCAAAGGAGGATGGATCTGCCCTGAGGGATAAATCGTTCACTACATAAAATAACGAAGGGCCACAGGTTAAAATACAATGATACCATTTTTATCTAATAAGAACACAGTATTGTATTGTATTGTATCTAATAACTAGACAGACTCCAACAATATATAGAGAATATAAGGACAAGTAAATAAAAGCAAACAAAAAGGGTCTGATCAAGAGTCTCTGAGTAATGTTAAAGTTTCAAGGCTTAATGCGTTCAAGGTGTCCTTTGAAATAGCAGCAGAACAATTTGAATAACCCTGACAGAAACAACAGAACAGTAAAGTTTCACCTGGTTTTACAGTGAAAATGAACAATGACTGAAGGATGCATAAAAATATAGTGACGCTGGAAAGAATTAGTTAGTTCGACTGGTACTGGGCGGTTCGGTTCCGGGACGGGCAAGCTAGAACAAAGGAGGGGTTAGAGGATTCATAAAATAGCTGCTACTAAAGGGCAATGAGGTAGGTTAGTGCTAAAAATGCTAGCTGGTCCAACTGTAGTGGCTAAACTCTGTCCATCCGTCCATCCATCCGTCCATGCATCTTCTCCTTCTAAATCCTTGTCAGGGTCATGGTGGGGTGGGTGCCTATTCCCTGCAGTATGGGCAAGAGGCTGGGTACACCCTGGAGAGGTCGCCAGTCTGTCGCAGTGCAACACAGAGACACACAAAGACGCATAACCATACACAAACATTCACACTTAAGGACAATTAACCTAACAGTCATTTTTTGGAGGAAGCCGGAGTACCAGCAGTATCAGCAGGTGAATCAGAAAGCTTCTTTCAGAAAAACAACCAACACATTTAAAAATATATTTCTACCTATCTCTCCCTCAAAGCAGAGTGTCTATTAAACATCTAAATGAAGCTGGGAAAAGACTTTTACTTGCTGGCTCAGTTTAATACAGGGGGAGGGGTTTTTGACTGTTCGGTAGGTTCGCTTCCATGGAAACACAGTCTGCTCATCCAAATGTGAGTTATTTTGATGCAAACAACAGAATTAAACTTTGCAGTGCTTAATTTTGTGACTCACAGAAGCCTTGCAATAGGCTGTCCCTTTAAAGAAGAGGGTAGCTTGTAGTAGCGGCTCAGACGGCAACAGCACAGCTCAAAACAGTCATTGAACCAATGGATCATAGTCCGTGGTTTCACAGTTCAATGCATCATCTCAGAACCAGTGTAGTATGGTAAGGCAGCTTATAGTTGGCTTGGCGAACAGCAATGGGGCCAGAATGTTCAATGGGTAGACCAGAACTGGAGAGTTTCTCATCTGCTTCAGCAGGCCGGTTCAAAAAACAATGCATTCAATCTGGTTTGAAATACAAGAAAAATAAGAGCTTCCAGGGTACAGATTGATTCGGCCAACAAGCACAGACTCTTCTCCAGAGGGGGTTTTGATGGCTTCAGCATAGCCTTAGCTGAAAACCCAAGTCGTGTCTCCCCTTTGAAGGCCTGGAAGTGGCAGGCAAAAGACAGTCAAATGGAGTCAGCTGCTTAAGTAAACTCAGTCACATGGATGTGATGTCAGGGTGGAGTCGCTTTTGCTTACATCATAGATGTTTGATCCTCAACATCAGGAAAACAATATATATGGAGATTAGAACAAGAGAAGGGAAGTGTATCACTTACTGCGTGGGAGTAGTTAAAATTGTAACTCTACTTTAATGTGTCTAATGTCCCTGATGTCTCGAATGTCATAAATATATCTGATGCCTTTAATGTCTGTAACATCATCAGCTCTAAAGTCTCCAATGTCAGAAACGTCTCCAAAGTTATTAATGTATCCGATGTCTCTAAAGTCTGATGTCTCATATGTCACTTATGTCTCTAATATTTCTGACTTCATTGTTTCCCTATTTATTGTTTTTTCTTTCCATAAGTCATTTGCCTTCAGCTTCTCCAGTCTTACTCAGCTGCAGTGCCTCCAGTCACCGGCTCCTCACTCTTCTCATCATTTCTCTTCTCTATCTAATCCTCTGCTCTTCATTCAATCTTTGCTGGATTTCTTTCTGTCTGGTTATTGTTGCCATAGTTTCCCCAGTTTTTCAGCTGTAACTGTAACTTGTCTTAATTTCCTTCATAAACTTGTTTTGAATAATTCTTTTTAAATAAGTCTACTGCTTGCATCTGGTTCCTCAACAGCAACATATTGTGACACAAATTATTTTTTTTCTGTCCATAATTCTGATTTACTATGTTTTGGTTTATTCCATAAAAATACGATAAAAGACGTATCTCTGGTTGAAAGACGACAGAGTGTGGAAACAATTAGGGCAATGAATTATTTTTGATGCTATTTTTTTTCTGGCTGTTTCTCATCAACAGCCAGCTGCTTTCTCCCTTCTTCACAAATGAATATAAAATAACTTAAGCACATTTCATCAGTCTGCATTTTCTACTTTAATTTGTTTGCTTCTAAATCTATATTTCTGGGATATAACTGGTTGCTTCAAGCTCTGTTTTTGTCTGAACTGTAGCCTCAGGCTTCAAGTCAGCCAGAAATCTGATCAAAAGTTTCACATATCAGCAATAAATGCTTGTGGCTTTCAGGCATTAGAAATACATCTCAGAAGTATCAAAATGGTTTCAGATTTATTGTATAAGCTTCATGAATTTATTGCTGCCTTTGTAGAATAAATAAACACACTGTCTCTTCAAATGACACATTTAAATAAAGCTATGAGGGAAGTTGACCCTCTTTTCCTTATTATTACTTTGTTTTGCTCAGCATCTACAACAGCGACAGTAGGCAGCAGCAGAGGCGTTCAGCTTCTTTGTGTGATAAAGAAAAACAATCAAAGGGCTGCAGAGAATCAATTAGTCAGCGCTCTCAGCTGCAGCGCTTTGTTAAAGAGTGAAACCTGCTGCTGACTGGTGGACCTGGTAATCTGGCCTCCATGAGGTCCTTTGTTTCTAATGGAAGAGCTAATTTTAGAGCTGTGCCTTTAAATGCTGGCAGAAAAAATGAGAGAGCTTTATTACACAGGACCATGGTGTCTGAGCGGGCTTCTTCTATAAGACACGTGGTTCTTGTCCTGTTTAAGTACATTAGATGCATGAGTCTGAAGGGATCTGTGGTGAGCAGGTCCTGTATCGTGAAAAATCATTTTTTTTGTATTTGTTACAATGCTATTCCATCATCAAAATCAAGCTCAAAGTTGTATTTGACATGATTCATGGATCTCTGAGTGATCCTCATGAGTTCAGCTGTGTAGCTAGCATTCCCTCCCTGATCTGTGAGACCAACAGAAGTGGGTCGAGTCTCCAAAAATTCTGCTCAAGTAAGAGTAGCATGTTACTAAGTAAACAAAGAAAGTTGTTGTCAAATAAATTACTTAGGTAGGAGCAAAGAAAAAAAAAAACACTTGATAAAATGGCTACTTACCGAGCAATTGTGGTCTTGTAACATCAGATATGTTGTATTGGATGCAACTAGGCAGAATGTGTGCAAATTCTAGTATTTTAAAGTTTAAATATTACACAAACACTTGAAAAATAACAAATTCTGTCAGAGAAAAGCATTGTCAAAATAATGCTTTCTGTATAAACATATAAAAGCAATGTTTAGAGTAGGTAATGCATACAGTATATGTCAGGATAGGATAAAAATTTCGAGCCACAATATGTAGTATTTATAGTATTTTCACCTGACCCAAGTAAAGGCTGGTTTCTGCTCAGAAACCAGGTTGTCTGTGTGTGTCGCAGTTAACGCAGAAAGGCCCCCGCCCCTTCCCCAGATACTCTGGTGCACCTCTCCAAAATTGAAGGTGGCCGCAGACAGTGATGTAAATCTACTTCTGCTCTACACTATGCATATTTCTTGTTTTGTACCTTACCGGCTTGTTTTGTTTGTATGACAGTCATTGTGGAAAATGACTGGTTAAGTTGGACCAGGTAGGAGAGGGGCACGACAACGCTGGGACTGTCAGGATTCGTTGTGGATTGTTGACCAAAAAGCAGAGGCAGGAAGGCGGAGGTGAATTACATTTGGATTTAATGTGTAGTTGACTGAATACAGAGATGGGTAATCCAAAATCCTAATTTGAAAAAATAAAGTCCAAACAAACAGGCAACCAGGAAAAAAAATCCAAAATGGAAACAAAGTCCAAAACAAACAAGAAACCAGTAGTCCAAAAACAAAAAAATCGAAACAGAAACCATGGAGACATTAGGGGAATCGCCACTCAAAGGAGGAAGAGAGACGAAGTTGGAGAATGTTAGGCGAAGTTAGACGAGGACCTAGCAAAGAGGAAATGAACAGCAAGAGTATTTATAGAAGACAGAAACAAAGAGAGGGCTAATGAGCAAACTGGGAACAGGTGTGCACAGAGCAAGAGAGGAAAAGAGCTAGGGAAAAATGAGAACAAAAGAGGGCAGCAGAGAGCAACAAATAGAAACCAAGAAAATAAAAATAACCAGAAAAACACAACAAAATGTATTAAACCCTTTAAACTAGAAAACAAGGAGTAAAGCAAAACTGGATACTCAAAAGAAAACAAAACAGAACCAAGACTGAAACAGTGACAAGGAATTAACCAGAAAACACAGCAAAATAAAAATAAAACCACTAACACTAGAAAACAAGGAGTAAAGCAAAACTGAACACAAGAAAATATAACAGAACCAAAACTGAGACAGTAACTGAGAAAAACCCAAGGAACACAACAAAAAAAGGACTAAACCATAAGAACCTATAAAACAAAGAGCAAAGCAAAACTGAATATCAAAAGAAAAACATAACAGAAACAGAAACCTAACAGGGACACTTTTTCCACCTGGATCCCCGTTCTTTTTCACCATCATGTCCCTCCGTTGTCGTACAAACTTGCCTCTTGAGTTTTTCTACTTCCTCACCGCCTCGGCTGTATCTAGACCCACAGCTAGTTTGTGATTGTCCCTCTTGTGTTGTGGCGTTGAATAACATAGCAAAATTGGGCATAAATCAAAAATATCTGCATCATACCTGCGACAAGCTCACTGCGACACACTGATGCAGGAGTTTAGACAGCCCTTAAGAGTAAGGATACTTTAACAAAAATATAACTAAAGTAAAAAGTACAGAAAAGTACAACTACTTGTAAAAGTTCATTTATTTCTAAACACTTACAAAAGTTACATCCCAGCTGCAGAAAATGAGAATATGACCTGTAAAGTGCCTTGAGATGACTTGTGTTGTGAATTGGCACTATAAAAATAAACTGAATTGAATATTTCCATCAGAAGGCTCCCTATGGCAGGCATCTACCTTAACTGGGTGGCACTAGCTGTGTAATCAAATGCCCAATATCTCTTCATAGGGAGCGGCAGTGTGAGGCATGCAGAGGTTAATGAATCAAGCTTAAAGCTAAGATGAAGGCCTTAGCAATCTATGCAGGGCAGCAACTGTTCTTGAAGCTAATGTCTAAGTCTTAAAAATTTGTTTTCACTACAAACTTGAATTGGACAGCTGGAGTGAAAGCTTTCCAATCCTGGAATAGGGAAGTGCTGCTGGCATGCCAAAGCCAGTAGACGGTTCTAATGAGGCTCATGGAGTGTTTTTGGTGAATACAATGAAGCTAGATCAGGAGTTGAAAAATCTGAACTTTTGGTTACATCTGCGTTGTAAAAACCAATCAGGCACAATATATGGCTTTGTCCTACAGTGAAGGAGGCAGCAGAGATAAACTTTTTAAAATCAAAATGGAAACAACAGAACATGATGTTGGCCTTATGCAAATAGTTTGATTTTTGAGACAGAAGCTTAATAAACTGACACATTTTTCACAGGTTTTATCTTCGGTTTGAACACACCATAAGAGGTCTCATACTCTGATTACATTAATCATCTCAATTAATGATTAATGTAATCAGAGAGTCATGTGAACATTCTTTCATTTTAAAAGCCAAATAAATAACATGATTACAAAATAACCATTTAGGGCAGAAGAAAACTTTTAATTTATAAACTTATAAAACCAATATTCACTATAGGTGATATATGTCAGCAAACGGACAAATCGTTTCCAGTGACATATTTGCTTTTTACTGTATTTTCACCTGATCTCCAAATAGTTCAAGTTACTGGTGGTTGATTGAGCAACCAGAAATTTTACTTAAGCAAAGGTAGTGATAATCTCACAAGTATATAACATGAATCAAAGTGAAAAGTACAACTACTCATAAAAAGTATTTTCTTCCAAAAAGAAAATTACCTGTAAGTATTGAAGACTTTGAGGACATTAATAAATCATAGTATAAGAGTATTTAACTGATTATTTAAGATGACATCTCTTAAATATATCCGCAGTTAAGCAGGAAGTAGTATACCTCTTTATTACAATAAGCACATGTATCCTATGGCTGATTTTGTTCAAATAAACAACAACATCTGTGCTTCTATTTCTTATTCAAATCTTAGCAAAAATGTTTTTAAAGGGGAAAAATGTCTCCTTATCTTCATCACCTCCAAGATGAGAACAAACTTAGAGAAGATGTCAGTGAGCCTCAGCAGAAATCAACATGTTCAGGACGAGGTTGTTAAACCAGTTTAATATCTGATGCTGAATTTTGTAGTTTGAAAAACAATGATTAGAGGATCAGTTGATATTTATTCGAAGAGTATTTATTCACATCCCAATGCACCAGTTATTCAGTGTCTACAGGCCAGAACAAAAAAAAATATAATAATAACAACTGTCCTCTTGTGGATGAAAATTAGATTTGTTTTTGTTTTGTTTTTTTCAAATCTGGAAGCACAAACCTAAACCAGAAGTAATATAAATCTGCTAGAGAACAAACCAAGTTCTTAACTGTGTGATGGAGCATTTCCTGCTTAAATTTCTCCCCTCCATTAAACCAAAGATGACCTCTATCAAAAACTCTGCGTATTGGACCATCTTTAACACAGATCCACTCAGCTGTAAATATCTCATATGAAAAGAAAGAGGCTCTCCTCTCTCTAATGTTTCCAGATCCTCCTTCCTCTCAGTATTTATGGACAGAGCAGAAAACACATTTATTCTGCTCTTATCTCAGACATTCAATCTGCACCAATCAGCAGTAGAATCACTTTCCTCACAAAGTCCCATTTAGTTTGGATGTTTGCATTTTTCCAGATCCAGTTGAATGTTCTGATGTTGTGATAATAGATTAAACAAATATCTGTGATCCAAACAGAACTGTGTCTGTTTGTTCTCTGTGTCCTTAACCATCTGTTATCTTTAGGAGTCAATTTTCTCCTTTTAAAAAACTTACTTCATTTTTGGTCCAACCTTTCTTCTTCCCTGCTTTGTCCTGCCTTTTATCATCCTTTTCTCCCCATCCTCTCTGTCTCTCTCCTTATACTACCATCTGTTCTTTCTCCCATCCATCCTTCGCTCCAAGTCTTTCTCCCTCTATCCTCAGCTTTCTTTCTATTGTGGGTCTTCCTTTCTTTTTAGTTCTCACCTTCTCCTCCCAACCATCTGTCCTCTCTCTGTTCCTTTCCTCCACACATCAGTTCATTCCTCTTCTCCTCCCCATCTCCACCTGCCCCGAGCCATTCCTCCACTCTCCTCCCTGTTCTTCCCTTTCATCCCGTCTTCATCTCTCTGTATCCCTGATGTTGAGGCGTGGTTGTTTGCCTTTCCTGATGTTCTTGGATATTTTCTCCACGCAGCTCGGCACAAATAGAAGAAGACAAAGAGCTCCGGCGTTAAAGTGAATAATTTCTGACTTCTTTCCATCCGCTCCTGCATCCTTTTGGAAAAGCTTAAGGCAATAGCCGACTGACTTATCTCTCTCTTTGTGTGTTGTGTTTGGGATTATCAGCCCTGTGAGTGCTGCTAAAACAAAGAATAAGAAGTTAAAGGACAATAGCCTCACATTTCAAACAGTTTTAGCAAAAGAAAAACCCTGCAGGGTGTAACATCATGGCTTAATCGCATTTATTAGTGGTAAAAAATGTCTGAGCATGAATAAAGACAATACATGACCTTTTGCCTGTTGGGATCTGGAGATTCTCCACCTTCTCCAGCAGAGTGCGCTGTGGATCTCCTGGGCTGGAGCCCTCCAGCAAAGCTGACGTTCATCAGCCCATCAGGAGACCTGCCTATATAATCAGCAGCCAGACCTTCCTTCAACGCCGCAGTGTTGACCAAGTTTGGTTAGCGAACCTGAGCCTCTGAACTACTTGAATCTTTGTCTCTAAGAGAAACCCAATTCTAACCTGCCTCTGTCTTCTCGCTCATAGGAAACCTGTCTCTCTTCTGAAGCTCTGGATGAGCTTAGCCTGTTACCTGCCTGCCAGCCCTAGAAAGCCAAACCTGAAAATCTCACTCTGGAATCCACCTGCTGCTCTTAAGAAAAGAGCTAATCCCTCAAACCAAGGTCTGTCACTGGAAAGTCAGAAGCCAGACGCTGCTGCTGCTGAGCACTCTGCTGAACCAACAGTCTCTGGACCCAACCGGTTCCCTCTCTCAGAAAAGAAAGCCTGGACCTCTTCAAGGTATTTTCAGAAACATCTGAAAACTCAACAACTAATCTGTTAACCTGGCTAATCAAACTATCCGTCTCTGCAGACGCCTGAGAATCCTGCCCGGACCAGTTTCCAGAATCCAGTTCATGTTATCTCTGTGCAAACCTTTAATAAACTCTGTTGAACTTTTTATCAGTCTCCAAGTGGTGTTCTGCATGTGGGTTTGATTTCTAAACCAACCATGACATTGCCGAGTATCAGGCTTCAGACATAGAGATATAAAAGTTTAATTTTCATCAATAAGTTGGACATAATCATGATGTGGAACAAGAAAACTGGTTGTCCAAAATCATTCAGTCCCCTTGAGTTATTACTTTGTAGCGTCTACTTTACAAAATTGATAGAGACACAATCCAAGCGACTTGAAACTGTAATATTACAGTTTCAAGTCGCTTGGGTTCAGTCTATGAATTTTGCACATCGAGAGACAGACATTTTTGCTCGTTCTTCATTGCAGTTGGAGCTTAGTGAGGTTGGATTGAGAGCATCTGTGAACAGCATTTTTCTTTTTTTTCCCATATTTTCGATTAGATTGAGGTCTGAAATTTGACTAGACCATTTCAAAACCTGGATATGTTTATTTGTGAACCGCTCCATTGTAGATTTTGCTTCATATTTTGGATCATTGACTTGTTGCAAGATTAATCTCCATCTCAGTCTCTGGTCTTTTGCAGATTCAAACATGTTTTCTTGCAGAATGGTCCTGTAATTGGCCCCATCGACCTTCTAATCAATTTTAACCATCTTCCCTGTCCCAGCTGAAGAAAAGCAGGCCCAGACCATGATGCTGCCACCACCGTGTTTGACAGTGGGCATGGTGTGTTCAGGGTGAGGAGCTGTGTTGCTTTTATGGCAAACATGTTAGGCATTGTTGCCAAAAAGATTAATTTTGGTTTTGTCTGACCAGAGCACCTTCTTACACATGTTTGCTCTCTCCCAGGTGGCTTGTGGCAAACTTTAAACAAGACTTTTATGGATATCTTTAAGAAAAGTCTTTCTTCCATAAAGGCCAAATCTGTGCAGTGGATGGTCTTTGTTATTGTCAGTCATCAAGGTCAACATTTGATCACTTAAGTTCTGAAGAGAGTTTGCTGCACTGAAAGTAAAGTGGCCGATTCATTTTGCATGCCCCACTCTTCAGGTTGTTTATTTCTTAAATACATTTAAAATGTCCCATAAATTTTGTTCCACTTCATAATGGTGTCCCACTTGTTTTTGATTCTTCACAAAAAATTACAATTTTATATCTTTATGTTTGAAGCCTGAAAAGTTCAATGGGGGACAAGTATGTTTGCAAGGCACTGTATCTTTATAAACTTTGGCTTTAAAAGCTTTCAAGTCAAAGACACCTGCCCTTTTTTGGTCATTTTTCCTCGCTGCTTGAAACGCGCAACATGAGAGAGCCGAGCTACCCCTCATTCCAGCTGTGAACTCCTCCAGTAAACACTGTGTGATCCCAGCTCTAATGACCAAAAGACTCAAAAAGAACCAAATTATCTGTAAAAGGCAAACATCAGACCCAAACCAGACATATGTCTCCAGGCGATCATGTCCATGAGCAGCAAAAACAGGATCAGACACAAGGAGATGTTCTTCATATCAGATGGACAGCAAAACACCAACTTACTAACTAAAAGCAAGAAAATACTCAACAATGAAATTTAAACTATTTTAGTCTATATTTAACTAAATATTGAACTACAGGTGCATCTATAAGTATTAACAGATCTTCAGATGAAATAAACGATAAAAAACACGAAGGAAGTTTCAAACCGGGAGCTCATCAATGTCTGCAGTATTACCCACTAACATGTAGACATAAAAATGAAAGCAGTATTCAAAAAGAAGACCTTGAAAAATTAGATGCATCAAATTAAAGTTCAGTATAGACAGAGTTAATGCAACTGCAGTATTTTAAACATGACTGAAGAGAACTTTGCCTGAATTCTATCAGAAATAAACAAGCAATCTGTTGAGGATTTCTCTGACAGTTACTTCTGGTGGTTCATGTTGCCGGAGTAATCCGTCTGTAAGCTTTATTTCTGATCTAATCAACATCTTTAAGGTCATTTTCCTGCAGAGATCAAATATTTAAATGAAGTGAGTGCTTCAGTCCTGGAGGCTGGCTCCAAGGCCCGGCGGCCTGCATTATTAAAGCGGCGACTCTGGAACATTCTTCCTGTGTTCAAAGCTGCAAACACTAATCTGCATTAATATCCCTCGACTAATGATCTCCAGCAGCAATGCAAATCTTCATAATTAGCTACTTTGTTGATTTGCTGTTTCTTGTTTGTTTGTTTAGTCCCGGGGGTTTGCTGTTGTTCTATTTATTATAGCGCCGGTTTGAAGGAATGGAGACGAGCTGTAACTGTGCAACATGCTGTTTCATCACCTTAGATGCATGGTTGAAATTTCCATGATTCCTGTTGTGTCTCTCAGCCACATGTTTGTTCTGCTCCAGGGAAAAATAACACAAATGGTTTTGTGCTTAATTGTTCTACCTTCCATCCAAAAAACACACTTGGTTTTAGGATGGAAGGTAGAACAACTGCAGTTGCTTCTTTTTTGCCCTAAAACCGGATCTACTGTAAAATATCTATAATTACATTTGACCCCTCATTAAATGGCTCCGACTTACAATTATTGTACCAGTTCCTTTCCTTTAACAAACATTTCCAAATGTTCTCCACAGCAGAACTATAGAATATTCATGCAGTAGTGTCATCACATTTAGACTTTTGTAAAGGTCCTTTAACCAAAATGATCAGTTTCAGACCTATAAGCTATTCAGAACACCACCGTTAGACTTTTTATCAAACTTATGTGTTATACTTACATCAGCTCCTAGCAGACTCTAGAATTGGTTTTAAGCTGCTCTTTCTCAGCTACGGGGCTCTCAATTATCATGGTCCTGATTATTTGCTTCAGCTTTTGATCAAACGCTCTGCTGCTCGTATCTTTTGATCTCAAGCCCTGAACCTTCAGGTTGTTCATTGAGCAAGGCAAAATCTAATGTGGGCTGGACCTTCCAGGCTGTGGTATCTACACTGTGGGACACTTAGATCCTCTAACTTTTCTTTGTGGTCTTTTAAAAAACAAACAAACTGAAAAATATATATATTTTTTTCCCCAGAATTTTATTTTTTACTTTTGCTTTCTCTGTTTGTTTTGAAGCAATGTGAAAGTTAAATTTGATTTATGGTGTGCAGCATTTTGTTCTTCTGCCGTACAAATACATTTTCTACTTTCTTTAAATTTATTTAAAGGTATCTGCATTAGACTGACATTACACTGTCATAAACATGACATAACATGATGGAGTCTTTATGAATGTTTAGAAATTTTGTTTTTGGTGAAATATCACACTTAATACAAAGTTGGCATTGCCTAAAAGGTATTTTCTATCACAACTGAACATTAACAGATATAAAAGATTCTTTGTGATGACAAATCATATAAAAACCCATTATAAATATATCATAACAGATCTAATTCCTGGTTCCTGGTTACCATGGCGGCGCTCCAAGGCAGCGGCCAAGAGCAGCTCCTTTCGACAATTTCACAGAATACGCCGCTTAAAACGATACAAACTAGACATCACACCCCCTTCTATGATCGCCAACGCCTGCTGGAGCTACGGTCACAAAATATTTCAAATACTGATATTTTTGACCGTTTAAAAAGCTGTGGAGTGCTACAGATGGATGTCAAGAAAACAACAGCGAAAAATAACGAATGGAGGAAGAGATGCGCGAGACGGAGAAAGCGAGGCTGCAGAGGGGAGCTAACTGCGAAGATAAAGAAAGTGTCACAGATTAGCACTTTTTGGTTCTGTTTAAGTTTCTTTTCGAGTTTTCATTGGTTTAATTTCCATTTTGTGTTGTTTTCTGGTTGTATTTGAGTTCTTATGTATTTCATCTTTACCTTCTGTTGCCCTCTTGGGCCATTCTCCCTTCCCCTTGCTCCCATCTAGAGCCATCTGTCCACACCTGCTCCCAATCAGTTAATTGCTCCAGTTTATATACTCCTCATCAGTTAATGTTTAATTGGCCTCTTATTGTTCATTTGCTCCTCATGTGTGTTTTCCCAGATGTCTCGTTCTTTTGGTTTTCTGTATTTTATTTTTGGACTTTTGCCTCTTTTGCCCTTTAGACCTGTATTAAATCTTCAAGAATCCACCTCAGCTTCCGTCTCTGCATTTGGGTCCTCTAAGAACCTCTCTGCAATATCACAATAAGTTATAAACAGTTTCTGTGAACAGAATAATATTTGACTTTCCAACCTCTGTCACACATTAAACTTGTTTGACTGCAGAATCAATGTTTTGGATGTTTTTTGCAGAATGCCACCTCATTAAGTACAAACACATAAATAACATATGTCTGAGTAGTTTGAAAATTGTGGGTTCCCAGCAGGCTGAACTGGGTCTTCATAAATCATTAGTTCTGCACCAGGGTCGGCCCAGACGTATCCCTGAGCAGGACTCAACACATCCACCCACACAAGAGGTTCTGCTGGACATTCAAAGCCTGCTGCATAAAGAAAATGCTCTGATGGGCACTTTGTCCTTGAGATAAAGGTTCAGTAAAAACAGCAACAATAAATTAAACATATTTCAGGCAACATTGTTGTTCTGTCCTAGTCATAAAAAAACAGGAATATATACAGGATATGAAATCCATGTTAGCAAGAATTTCCTTTCTTTTCCTTATAAAACATAATTAAACCAGATAAATGTGGCATTAATTAATGAACAAATACTTTTATAGCTTTGATTTAATGCTTCAGTTTTTAATTTCAATTTCATTTTTGGATTAAAAACAATCTATTAATTCAAATCCTTTCATGTAATGAAATTAGCTAGTCAGGTCCACATACATCAATATAATTAATAAACATAAAAATAAACAACACATCTAGGCAATCTGGTGCATATTAGTCATACCAAAGGCTTATTGATAGTTGACGATGCTTTACAATATTAAATCCTCCGATAAACTGTCACTGGATCCGTTAGCACAAAAGTAACCGCTGGATAAAATCTGCTGGGAAGAAATCCTCAGTATCTTAGTCTGAGCATCTGTAAATATTAAACTTTTGTACCATTAAAAGGACCCTTATTCTCTCAGGACCAAAGCATGATTTACTGATTGCCTCATTAAAGTAATAACATTTCTCAGTTTATCGACTCTTGGCTCCTGTAGCTTTTATTTTATTTTATTTTTTCAAATTATTCTGCTGATCTTCTTCCCCTTTGCACACCAAGATAAAGGGAACTGCAGTCATTAAGGATTGGTACCGCAGTGGCGCCAGCTCTGGTTCTTTGGGTGCCCATAGCCCCGGAAGTTTTTGATCCACCCCTGATTTTGCAACACCCCTGCTTTAAATGAGTTCTCATTAAAAGGGTTCTGCTCAGCTCCATGACTTGCTGAGGAGGTAATTTAGCTCTTTTAATGAGTTTGTCTTATTCTAAATATTGCTGCCACACAAAAACTTCTTGGGTTGGGAGGCTTTCGCAGACATGCTGTGTATGCAAAGATAAAATTGAGCAGTGAAGCATCAGAGGCGAGAAAGAACAATGTTGTGGAGAGGCAGTAAAGCAAAGACAGATAATTATGATGGTGCAGAGCTTAGGAGAAGTGCAGATAGGCGCTCGGATAAACATACAGGGAAGATGAATGCGTTCCAGAGCAGTTTATGTCTGGAGGGAGCCATGAATCTCCTCGTCCAGCTGTTCCATATTTTCCATGCTCCATTTGCAGTGGGTGGACAACCGTAGTGAACCTGCTGAACAGCCTCAAGTATCTCTCCTCACCTAAAGAGACATCTGGGTTTGCAGGGCGGAGGACTAGTGGGAGGAGATGAGAGTGCCACTAAACACAGATTAGACTTCACAGCTTAATGAAAGCTTGTCACACATGTTAAGGTTTCATTTGTGTTGTTTTACATCAAGGTAGAGTGCATTTTGTTGAGCCAGAACAGCTGAGGATGAAAGCTGTGAGGGGGAAAGCAGACAGTGATTTGGAACAAATCTCTCGATTTCCTGGTTTGCCAGGTTTTACTACACTTCCAGGCACTTTACAGCACCTCAGCACAGTCATTCAAGAACAACAGAGTCCAGTCGTTTAGCGTCATACCTAGTCATACCAGGGATGACACATTTAATGCTTGAATCATGATGTTTAAAAGCTACCTAATTAACCTGAATAAATATTCAAGGACACAAAGTCAAGTATGGAGTTAACAAGCATACACCAAAAATAAATTAAAGTATGATACACAATCATGTCCACATTGCAAATTCTTTATTAAAGCCTTGAGTTAGTTTATCCAGTTAACAGCCTTCATTGTTTTGGGGACAAAAAGGTCTTAAATATGGTTTTATTGATAGGATCCTTTACCTTCAGCTGAGGGTAACAATATAAACTCAATGAGCCATTGATAATGCAGGGTTCCCGTGGGTCCTTAAAAAGTCTTAAAAGGCATTGAATTCTTCAAAAAAAACTAAGACCTAAATTGGTATTAAAATGTCTTAAATCAGTCTTTCGTAGGTCTTAATTTTTAAAACATCATCAATAGGATTATTTTTATTACGATTTATTTTTGTAATCTAAATAATACATTAAAATTGACCTTTTTTTTTTGGTTCCGTCCCGATAGCGGAACCAATAAAAGCGTTGTTGCGGCCGGGACATTTGGGAGATGCGCCATTAACTTTTTGTCTGGAAAATATGAGCAAGTGTAAATGTAACGAAAATTGTCTCCAGCCAAGAGTTTTCTCCATGGCTAAAACAAGGGAACATACATGAGGCACAGTTTATTTTGTGCAAAAAGCGATTCAAGCTCGGAACGATGGGAATTAAGGCAGTGGAGTCACATGTGAAGCGAGAAACACAAAGCATCAAAATGGAGTTACGGAGAAACAGACGGTATTTCTCAGTTTTGTTCCACCCTTGTCTCTGCAACGCCTCCACTTATCACCAAATTAAACATACAAAGAAAACGATACAAAGAAAAATAGCTGCAAAAAAGACTTAGCACTGGTTATGTTGTGGCTTTAAAACTGATTTGTTTTGTTCCCTGCTAAAACAAAGTTTGTGAATTCGGTTAAATAATTGTTAAAATATATCTGTCATTTGTGTGTTTTTAGCTTTCTTCCTGTATGGGAAGCTTTTCAAAATTTGAAACATCAGTGCAGTGGTTTATGTTAAAATAAACCTTTGGGTAAAGTTGTCGTAAGTGGGTTTTTCTTGTAATTCTTGTAAATTTGGTCTTACATTTTTTATTGCAAGTGGCATTAAAAAGTCTTAAATTTAAGTTGCTTTATGCTGTAGGAACCCTGTAATGGCAACAGCTCTCTTTCCTAAACATTTGTCGTAAATACTGTTCAGGATCATTTGTAGTTTTAAAAAAATGCTAAAAATTTGCCGCAATTTTCATAACATGGTTTTAAACAAATGGTTCAAATAATCCAGAACGTTCACTTCAAGGATGTCTGTGGTGCTTCTCCCTGAGGATCCAACATAAAGCATGTCAACATCTCTCACACGAGGATAACATGCAGCTGCCAGAATACCTCTTTGCATATAATGGAAAATGTGTTGAAAAGCTGCCAACCACAAGTAGGTGTTTGATTTATCAGGAACAACAAAAGTATAGACTTGTCAGATATGTTTTCCTGCTCATGTTTCTTCTCTTGTCCACAAATTTGATGTTCACAGCTGTTATTTGGGAGGAGTTGCCTGCTTGGTGAGTCTGAATCCTCTGAGCTGCACTCGACGCAAAGAGTGGCCTGCTGATGCAGATGCTGGTCTTCCTGGACATCTAAAGTCTATTTAACTCCTTTGCCTTCATGAATCCCTTCATGCTTTATTTGAGCATCTTTACTGAGATTCAGGATTCAGAGGAACGAGAAGAATGTGAGTTGACACTAATCAATGTTACTTAGCAGCAGCTGGACTAATCTTCTCCATGCCGGATGAAAGAGACGCCAGATAAAGGAGCAAATAACCTTTCAGAGGGTTTCTTTTTGTGGAGGATTGGCTGCTCTAATCCCAATCCATTGTCAATCAATTGGCCTGTATTTGAACCAGGCTAATCAAGCCGGGGTCCCCCTATCTCCTCCTCCAGAAGTCCCACCACAGATAGTGAAGCTTTGAGCCTTTAAGGTTCTTTCTGTGTTATTTGGAGTTTTACAGCAGTGTTGTTGTGGGGAACCAGAACAGATGTGTTTAGAACTGTTGCGATGCAGTCACCAACAACATTATAGAAAGTTTACTGGATGATCTTTATGAATGAATGGTAGCCGGCATGCGCGGATGACGTCATACACACTCTGCTTTGTTTAGAAAAAATATAAATCTAAAAAATATAACCACGGATGTGTGGGGGACAGTGATTTGCCTACATGTTATGAATGCTGGCGTACCATAAGCAATAGATTATAAACAGTTTAGTTTGTGACTTTAACCCGTTGCCCAAAGGAAGATGTTACTTGGAAATAACAAAACCGAATATCTCTCGGAACAGCTCCAAATGACACAAAACTAATGTGGGTGAGTAGAACATGATGTAATAACGGAAAATCAAGGGGCCAATGTAAAAAAAAAATTCTGTTCCCCTTTAACCCTGTTTGTCAGAACTTTTAGTTATGTTTGGACTTTACTTTTTAAGATCATTGCCTTCTCTCCACTTTCCCAGACTTCCTCCCAGCCTCAGTGTAATAAACACTGCAGACGGCAAATCATCTATCTCAGTCAGACCCTTCAAATCTCTCAAATCAGACTGGGAGCCATTTCTCAGTTACAGTCTTCCAGCTGCAGCAGAGACGATATTGATCCTTCTGTGTGAGGGAGATCTGCATGTCTGATCGTCTATTAGTGCTCCTGTTGGATTAGACTAATCGACACAAAGCACAGACATCATCTTTCATTTTATCTGATTCTTCCTCTCAGCATCCATCACACCTTTTGGCTTTTTCCTGTTTATAAAGAAGCCTTCTTCATCACTGCTGTCAGGCCAACATGTGTTTGATGCTGGAGTTTAGATAAGAGGTCAGCTTCAGGTCTGATCCAGGTCTGATGCTTTCATCTTTTTACACACCGAGCTCATTCAAGAGGGACCTGTTTCTGTTCTCACTGTTTTCTCCTCCCTAATGGACCTGCAAGGCGATCTCTGACTTTCTCCAACCTACTGCTCTAGCTACCTCTGTCATTCAAACAGATTAAAATTGTGATTTAGGTTTACATAGTAGCAGTGTCACAACACTGAGAAACCAACATTTTACTGTCACTATTGGTCGACAACAGGAAACAGGAATCAGATAATGATTGAATGAAAAAAATCCTCCCTTTTAAACTTTCACACAAAGCTTCAAAACTAAAGGTAACAGCAACAAGAGGTTCAGCGTTTTGTATAGTCTTTTTTGAAACCAGGTAATATTCTTATTTCTAAAGTGATGACAAAACACTGAATCCTTTACTGTAAGAATTAACTGGTGGATCTGAGCTTCTTGTCCACAAATATTTCCAATTCCAGATAACTTATTCCACAGCTGTTGATGGAGCGTTGGAAGGCTTGATCGTTGATATTCATATTGCTATATTCAGGAGTATTTCCTCGCTGTCGTTTGACACGGGTTGACAGTGACTGAGTTATTCCCACTTTCACTAAAAACCGATTGGTCTCAGCTTTAAACAGGTTTTTCGTCCTGTGCTGTAAAAAAACATTTACAGTTTTAAGAGCTGGTTTTGATTATTAAAGTTAAACTGGTCCAACATTTTTTTTTTCATGATTTGATCTTTTCTTGCTTTAATTTTCCTTGTATTTTCCCACTATATCAGACTCGCCACCAGTAAGTGAAAATGGGCACGAGCACAGGGGACGGCCTCCCATAAAAATTACCAGAATGATTGACGATAAGGAGGACAATTTTTTTCTTCTTGCTGCAAGACAGCAGTGCTACCCACTGCACCACTGTGAAGCCATATAAGATTTAATTGTTATCAATTGAAATAGTTCTTTAAATTGATGAACAGAGAAGGCTTTCTTTACATTTAGGAGCAGGGTGTTCCACAGTTTGACTGCAACCAAGGAGATACTCATCTGCTTCTGGGTTGTTCTAACAAAAGGGAGATTAAAAACTTTTCTATGACCGGATGAATCTGGTTTAACTAGAAGAATACTTATATCTGGCCTTATACATTATGATTAATGTTTGTAATTTAAAAAAGTTATGTAATTTTAATAGTTTTGATCTTATAAATAGTTGATCTGTTTGTCTGTGATGGACTTGTGACCCGCCTCTGGCAGACAGCTGGAGATAGGCACCAGCACCCCTCATGACCCCGCTTGGAATAAGTGTGATGGAAAATAGATGGATGGATGATTTGTTTGTTTTATTCTATAGGTTTTTTTTGTTTTTTTGTTTTTTGCTTGTTTTTCTATATTATCAATGGTTGGATAGTAGTTGTGTATATGTTTACCCAAACTTCACTTTTTCTTGAGTAAAAATATGATTAAGAATTGCTACTTTTACTAAAGAACAATCTTTGCATGCTCTGTCCCACCTCTGTTCCTTGAATACCTCCAGATCATCTCCCAGATTCCCCCTTTATATATAAGCTGTCAATCTTTACCAGTATACTGAGGTTTCTGAATATGGTTCAAGAAATTATCTCAAACTGCAAGTTATTTCTAACTGATATTAGAGATCCATCGTCCTATATTTTTGATTTTGCATATTATAATCCATAAATTCTCTGGCATAAATAAACATACTTGTTATTCTATAAGAAGTTGTGTTTTGGGAAGAATTCAGAGTCCAAAGTTTGACCAAATGCCCTGCAACTGAAATCCAAGCCATGGTCAGAAGACCGGTCCAAGGTCGACAACAGGTGGAATCCAGGTAACAGTCCGACAACACAGGACAGGCAAAAAGAGCAAAACAGAGGCAGCCGAAATTCAGAAGTCTGTGGGGAGAAACAGGTCAGGGTCAGGCAGAACTAAACACAGGGAACACTAGAGTTAGTCTCGCTAGGAGCTTGAATAATCTGCCCATAAAGAATGGGAGCCGGAGGTTTAAATAGCAGCAGGAACAGGTGGATCTGATGAGACATAATGAGAGCAGGGCGGAGCAAAGCAGATGAGATCAACAAGGAGTAAAACCCAGCCTAAAGGTGCCACGATCATGACACTCTGGAGAACTTGACCTCATCTGAGGAAGTAATAAAGCCATATTTCAGGGTAACAAGTGTGTCAGAAGCTTGAATATATATATATATACAGTGGGGCAAAAAAGTATTTAGTCAGCCACCAATAGTGCAAGTTCTCCCACTTAAAAAGATGAGAGAGGCCGGTAATTTTCATCATAGATATACCTCAACTATGAGAGACAAAATGAGAAAAAAAAAATCCAGAAAATCACATTGTCTGATTTTTAAAGAATTTATTTGCAAAATATGGTGGAAAATAAGTATTTGGTCAATAACAAAAGTTCATCTCAATACTTTGTTATATACCCTTTGTTGGCAATGACAGAGATCAAACGTTTTCTGTAAGTCTTCACAAGGTTTTCACACACTGTTGCTGGTATTTTGGCCCATTCCTCCATGCAGATCTCCTCTAGAGAAGTGGTGTTCTGGGGCTGTCGCTGGGCAACACGGACTTTCAACTCCCTCCAAAGATTTTCTATGGGGTTGAGATCTGGAGACTGGCTAGGCCACTCCAGGACCTTGAAATGCTTCTTACGAAGCCACTCCTTCGTTACCCGGGCGGTGTGTTTGGGATCATTGTCGCGCTGAAAGACCCAGCCACGTTTCATCTTCAATGCCCTTGCTGATGGAAGGAGGTTTTCACTCAAAATTTGACGATACATGGCCCTATTTATTCTTTGCTTCACACGGATCAGTCGTCCTGGTCCCTTAGCAGAAAAACAGCCCCAAAGCATGATGTTTCCACCCCCATGCTTCACTGTAGGTATGGTGTTCTTTGGATGCAACTCAGCATTCTCTCTCCTCCAAACACGACGAGTAGAGTTTTTACCAAAAAGTTCTATTTTGGTTTCATCTGACCATATGATATTCTCCCAGTCATCGTCTGGATCATCCAAATGCTCTCTAGCAAACTTGAGACGGGCCTTGACATGTACTGGCTTAAGCAGGGGGACACGTCTGGCACTGCAGGATTGAGTCCCTGGCGGCGTAGTGTGTTACTGATGGTAGCCTTTGTTACTTTGGTCCCAGCTCTCTGCAGGTCATTCACTAGGTCCCCCCGTGTGGTTCTGGGATTTTTATTCACCGTTCTTGTGATCATTTTGACCCCACGGGGTGAGATCTTGCGTGGAGCCCCAGATCGAGGAAGATTATCAGTGGTCTTGTATGTTTTCTATTTTCTAATAATTGATCCCACAGTTGATTTCTTCACACCAAGCTATTTACCTATTGCAGATTCAGACTTCCCAGCCTGGTGCAGGTCTATAATTTTGTTTCGGGTGTCCTTTGACAGCTCTCTAGTTTTGGCCATGGTGGAGTTTAGAGTGTGACTGTTTGAGGTTGTGGACAGGTGTCTTTTATACTGATAACGGGTTCAAACAGGTGCCATTAATGAAGGTAACGAGTGGAGGACAGAGGAGCCTCTTACAGAAGAAGTTACAGGTCTGTGAGAGCCAGAAATCTTGCTTGTTTGTAACTGACCAAATACTTATTTTCCACCATATTTTGCAAATAAATTCTTTAAAAATCAGACAATGTGATTTTCTGGATTTTTTTTTCTCATTTTGTCTCTCATAGTTGAGGTATATCTATGATGAAAATTACCGGCCTCTCTCATCTTTTTGAGTGGGAGAACTTGCACTATTGGTGGCTGACTAAATACTTTTTTGCCCCACTGTATATATATATATATATATATATATATATATATATATATATATATATATATATATTTCCATTTTCTCTATATTTCTGCCAATTGAGTTCAGTAATGCTAAGTTTTTTTTAGATGTAATAGGAACTGTGATGGATAATTAATTTGATAAACAAGTACAAGTATAAAGTATACAAGTATAAGCAATGTGCTTCTGAATCAACCAGTTAAGTCATGATGACTTCTTCAAAAACTCTAAAGAAAATAAAATATGAATAATTTGGTTAATGGTATTTCAATAAACTGCATTGAACTGGACAGTCTGTAGGAGGAAGCTGAAGTACCCAGAGAGAAACCATGCGTACAAAAGGAAAACCTGTCTCTGTAGAAAAGCATAAAGCCTGGATGTGATCCTAAGACCCTATTGTTACCAACAGCTCCACATTAACAGAATAGAGTCAAAGAGAAATTACTGAATATACATGTCTAATGATACTGCACAAAATAAAAGGAACAACTCTGTAGAACATTGTTTGCATGTTCCTGCTACCCTGAAACAGACCTCCGTGCAGCGGTCTATGGTGCAGTGACGGTTCCATCTGCCCTCTGCTGCAGCCTCCCGTTGCCTCCTTCACTCTCCCAGCAGGATCCACGAGGTCACATTGGAGTGTGGGAATCCCTGAGCTCCCAGCCAGCCTGTCATTCTGGTTCATGTCCCCGGCATAATCTGCAAGCTGACTCATCAATACTGTACATCTACACTGGCTGGCTTTATTTAACAGGAGAGACGAAAGCTTTCCTAACTCTGGAAACAGTTTAATCAATGACAGTAGTTATGGGTTAAACCCTGTGCTGTATGACTGAGCAAGAAACCAGCAAAAAATATTCTTTTATCCACTCAAACCAGAGATAAAAGCTGTCAGTGCCTTTGCAGTTCAGATCCTTGACAAATCACTTCAGGTCATTATGATCCTGGATCACCTAAACACTATTTAGGTGAGCCTGTTATATTTTAAATAATCCTACTAAGCTACACTATGATGTTTTGTATCAGTTACGAAAAAAAAAAGATTGTTTTAGACTAATAGAGTTTTTTTTAAAGTAAATATCCAGGAGGTATCTTGCTATTAGAGCTGTGTCATCTTTGTGTCCATGAAAAAGGACATGAATGTTGGTTTGGAGGCTTTTATCCTGAACGCTGACATTTCTCCAGTCTGCTGCTCTTCTTATCCAGAAGGCGCCTGGTTATCAGAACACAGCCTCTACGGCTCAGTGCTGCCATCACACTTTAATTGGAACTGGGTGTTGTTTCCATCTGCTGATACGAAACAGACACGGAAATATATCTTCATACCAACCATTCTTTTCCATCTCTTTAGTGTTTTTGTTCATGCATCGGTTAAACTGTGACATCTAGACTGAAAATTGCTCAGAGAAGAACAGGAACAAATATGAAATGCTGTGTTTGCATATTTTCTTCT
The DNA here is from genome assembly GCA_030533445.1 of Cyprinodon diabolis. Classification (NCBI taxonomy): domain Eukaryota; kingdom Metazoa; phylum Chordata; class Actinopteri; order Cyprinodontiformes; family Cyprinodontidae; genus Cyprinodon; species Cyprinodon diabolis. The sequence continues at coordinate 44,228,851 of CM060081.1, read as the reverse complement.
CAGATTGAAACATCAATCAACAGGTTCTGTTTGTGGGGTTAAAATGAGTTTCAAACACCATTTGATTTATCTTGAATGCATGTTTTAGAATAATTAGACTAAGATAATGGAGAGAAAAAATATGTTTTGACTCATTTGTAAACGATTTAAAATTTACCTAGGTACAATTCCAGACTTAATTGTAAAATGACAAATAATGTTTGTTTTACCTTTTCCAGCTTCTTTTTTTTCTTACTCTATTTCACCTGTATGCTAAATGTTTTAATAATAAATGGAGCAGAATACACCCCGGCTGTGCCAGGTTGGGGGGAGGGAGCCAAGTGTTGAGGAATTGAGCAATTTCATCACTGTTGGCAGGCCTCCTTGCACCTTGTTTAATGCGTCAAATATAAACCTGGCTTAAATAAAAGATACATGAGGAATGTCATCATTGATAAAAGCCAAAGTTGTGACGCAGCATTTATTTCAACTGTCTAAGGGTTCAGGGTGGCCACACTGGAACTATTTATTCCTCAGTACAAATGTCTGTCAGGTTTGTAGCCTTTAATAGAAATCTGAAAATATGAATTCACCCAAATTAAACATGTTTAGCTTCTGATATGCTATATTGACAGGTACCATCTATGTTGTTGATAGAAGTAATGGACTGGGCTGGTTATTGGGTAGCAGGCAATTCCTGAATGGGCCGACAAGCATTTCTGGTCTGTCCAAGGTGGATGTCATTTATCACAGTAAATAGTTTATGAACCGATTTATTGTATGAATAAAAGAATTAAAACATGTTTTTTTCCCCACTGTAGCAGTATATGAGACACAAATTTGTTCCTTTTATTGTTATTTTTTTATCTCTTAACCCTTGACCCTATAATCCGCTTATCGACATCAGAGACCAGAGATGGGAGGTGGAGCGACCACAGTTTTTTTTTTATTTTGTGAAAATTGATAATAAAACACAGAAAGAGAGAGAAAAAAAGGATCAAAGTCCTACAAGTGGTCACAGCTAAATGCAGCAAATGTTTGCTTTGCACCTAAGGTGCTATAGGAGCAGCATGAAAGAGTAGAACCACTGGTATTCTAATGAGGAGGAGAGAGAGGGAGAGATGTGACCCATCATAGGCTGAATGAGGATGGGGTCAGAAGTGCTACTAACACTCTGGTAAGAAATAAGAGAAGCTTTTAGCACTAGTTTAACTTATAAATTTATAATTAGGAATATTTATCTAATTTCCCCATTAGTAAATACTAGTGAGGGATGGGTATGGAGTCGGCAACTAGCATGTAGTAGGTTGTTTTTTTTGAGAAACAAAAGAAAATATATATTTCAATAGAGAATGTGTTCTTTTCGTTATAAAATTATAGAATATGTCAATATTACCTACTGTAGCTGCCATCAGAGTCAACTCATTTAAATATTCTAATATTTAGTTAAAAACGAGAGTTAATACATAATAGTATTGAAATTAAAAGTTCAATCATAAATAAATAAATAACTTTCAGTAAATTTATGTTTATGTACATTGGTTAAAAAAGCTAATTAAAATGTAAGGAGGAACCTATGTTTTTTGTTCCGCATTTCACGTTGTTGCCCATGGGAAGATTGATTGACACAATTCTTTTTTTTTGCACCTGTTTCTTCAAGAAGTTTCACCAGAAAACTTTAAGCCTGGTTTTCTAAAATAGCTGTATAAGTAATCTTTATTCCTCTAGAGTTTATGCGGCCAATGAGGTACGACTTTGTTTTACTTTTATTTATTTGTGTAAAGCTTTATATTTGTTTTGAGCTAATTTGGGTTCTGTTTCCCTTCTTAGTTCTGACGGCATGTTTTGGGGCTTTATAAGATGTGTCCACAATAAATGGCTGTTAAAACCAAAAGAACGACGTTGAGCCTTGATTATCTTTAGAGGAGTTACACCTACATTTTAATACAAAAGACGGATGTATGGAGATAATTCAGCCAGAGATGCAAGATGTTTAGATCAGATCAGATTTATGTTCACAGATCCTCTTCCTTATGAGTGAATTCCAGTTGCTTTATAAAGAGGAAATATAGTCTACAGATATGCAAAGCTTGTAGAAACAAATCCTAAGAGACATGCTACTGGAGCTGGAGAATCACATTATTCTAGTGTCTTGATTAAGGACATCCATGGGCGTAGGTTTGCATAGGGACCATAGGGACATGTCCCTACCAAAATTTTGGAAGGACCTATTTGTCCCTACCAATAATTGGATGTAAACAACATAATTTACTATACAGCCGCCGCTTCTTTTCCTCTCGCAGCTTCTCTGCCTGGTAGCTGCAGCTGCCTGCTCTTTCCTGTCGCTTTCACATAGCAGCGTATCAACTGTGCTGCGCGGTTTAACTCTCTGATTATTCTGCCTTAAGTTCTGCCTTCTCTCTTTCTGATTGCGTGTTTTCTAGTCTGTATGTGCGCCCGCACGGGTGCTTGGAGCGCGAAAAACAAAGACGCTAAAATAAATTAATATCGGGCTACGAAACTAGGCCAAATTAAAAAACTTATTATCTACGCTAAAACAGGCGAAAGCTTCTGATTGGAGTTTTGTAAAGAAGCAGGAGAGAGTTTTTTGATTTGTGGAACTTGAGAAATGTAAGTTAACAACGTTAGGATTGCTTTTATTTTATCTTTTAATCAGATAGCCAAAGGCTCCTTAAAGAAGATCTTTTATGAAATGAAACCCGGTGAAACAGAAACGTTTAAACGTTTCCTTTGGAGGAGTTCTGGATGGAGAATATTGACAGACAAAAACTATTTTTTTTTTACTTCTTAAAGCTACAGTGTGTAATAATTACAGGGATATACAGTCAGAAATGTAATATATTATACATAACTATGTTATTTATCATCATCTACGAGCTCAGCCTCTTAACCTTAATATTTGCGTTGCCTTAGAATTCGTTATTTATAATTGCACAGGAGCGGGTCTCGCAGCCATGGAGGCAGACATCTTTGCGCTACGGCAGCGCAGAGCCAACAAACTAGCGATTGCGAGATCACCCGTTACGCTCGAAAGTAACTACGGCAAGTTGAGAGAGATGAACTGAGACGGTACTGAACAATAGATGGCAGTATTAAAATTATCTATGTAAACAAACCTCATCACTTGAGAAGGTAGGTGATGCGGACGTCGTGGAAGACATTTTGTCCCGTAACGCTCGCCGTACTGTTGGGGGGGGAGAAGCGGTGGGGGGGAGATGTTCATGTTGCTGCGGTCTGCAGTCTGAACGTTAGATGTCACTGAAAATTACACACTGTAGCTTTAAATGCAAAATGTTTACATATTTTTTACAATATTGGTATAATTCCTGCTCTAAGTGGGTCGCTCTGTCTGCTAAAGGCACATTTTAGTGGCCCTATATTCCAGTTAACGATTAATCAATTACTAATTTAGTTCACGATTATTTAAATAATTTGTTAATATGATTAATTGTTTCAGCCATAGATAAAATACATGAAATTAGCTACACAGAGTAACTTCAGCCCAGATGTACAACTTCTAATATTAATACTTTAAATGCTCAGTGTCAGTTCCTCTTATAGTTCCAGTGCACATGTAAATACAATACATTTATTTTCCGTCCCTTGAATGTATTATTTTGCATGATCCAGAGAGAGCATATTAGATTAAAAAAAAAATAAGAGTGGGTTTTACCTCTGCACAATTCTCTATCTTCAGAAGAAAACACAGGATAAAACCACATATTATAGACTATATTTGGTTAAACAGACACTGTCTTAGTAGCAGGTAAATTTAAATGCAATCCTTTTCAAAGTGGAAAAAGTCCTAATTCCACATTCATCAGAGCCAGTGATGCTTTAAATATTGATAAACAGCATCTAGAGCATGTAGTGCTTATAAGATTTGTATTAATGTAGCAAGTAATGCTGCAGTTCTCTTTAAACAAAATGAGCCCTGAAGCTCACATTAAGCATAAAAAAGAGCATGCATATTTTTGCAAAGGACCAATGAAACTGAAGAATAGTGTCCCTACCAAAGTTGAAATCAAACCTACGCCCTTGAGGACATCTGAACGCAAAGGTATACTAAACCTTTTATCTGTTTTTTTGTTTTAAAGAATGAAAAGCGCATGTTATAGCCCTTGTCCTTCACATTTATGAGCAGCTCTAAATTGGTCTTAACCATAAAACCCCTGTAAAACACATGGAGGTCTGTGGTTGAATGTATCCTCTGTGGAAATCTCATTTATTTCTCGGTGGGTTACCAGAAGAAGCTTGTATCTTTATAATGTTTTTCTAAAAAGGTTGAATACTATTTCCACATCTAAATGGGAGAGCAAGTGACAAATAAAAATGGATGTACATTCTTTTTATTGTGGTTTTGTTTTTATGAATCTTTTTGTGTTTGTTGAGCTTCTATTTACTCAGAGGAAATCTGGAGGACCCCACTGATGCAGATGATTGAATGAACAACAGGACTGTGTGGGTGCATACAAACCATACCTTAATGACTTGTCCCCGTCTCCGCTGTTTCCCTGTTCCACCTTTGTGTGGGAGGGCAAACACACTACTTTGTTTTCTCTTTGATGACCGCAGTAGGTCTTCATTTCAGATTCTCTCTGCAGCAGATCCTTAAGAAAAGGTTTAATCAGACAACCACCCTGGAAGCGCCTGAGTGGGTGTCTGCAGATTGAATCAGCTCATTAGATGTTTGGCTGTAACAATAGAGCAGTTGTCTGTTACTGTAGGTGTTTGTATCACACCAAGTAAATGGGAAACAGTATTGTTTCGCAAAATAAAACTCTTGAGCAGCATGAAGGCAATGAAGGCAAGTAGAAGGGAGGATTCCTGAAAGGCCAGGCTGTTGCAGACTGAACTAGCTGGTAGTTGGACTGTTGTTTCCCCCTGCACTATAAAATACAGTGTTTTTGGTATGCCGCTAGCTGCTGCCCTGGGTCACGCTGATATTTAGCATACTAAGAAACACTGGGTACCCCATCCAATTTGAAACAGAAGGAAAATATCCTAAAAAGAAAATAAGACGTGGAATAAGTAGAGAAAGCTTGTGCAGGGTGGAGAGAAATGAGCAAAATTAATTGATCTTTTCATCGGTGGAGCAGCCAAGGTCTAGGTGAAGGCCAGTGATGAGACAGGAAGCAGTGATAGACCTGCTTGCCTGGTTTTTATCAGTCGTTGTGCTTCTGACATAAGCTTTTATAATATGAGGACCCACCTAAATTTAATGAACATTACTGGTTTGTTGAGATAAGCACAGATAGTGCTTCAGGATGACCTAGTTGCTTTATTCTGTGAATCTGAGAACTATTTCAGTGTGATTTCAAAGACAAAACTTAAAAAATAAGATATTAGGACATAACGTTTCCTATAAGCTTGGTTTGAATAGAGATAATGTATTTGTTGTCAGATTAAAGGAATTTTTGTTTTGACTTTAAAACTATTCCGACATTTTATAGCTCTTGCAGGGAAACCTGATAAGTCAAAGCAAAAAGAAAAGAAGGGAAAGTAAACATTGTGACGGAACCCAAAGGATCATGCTGTGATCATAAAACTAAAAATGGTCCATGTAGTGAAGGAAAACATGCTTGGTGTTAGAGATAGCCATGTCTGGGTGGTCTTGATTGAGATACCTTTTGAGTGGGTGCCACCATGTTCCACCTGATCCCTGAGCTGGGGGTTGAGGTGTCAGGGGTCAGTCAGGGAGGGAAGGGTCACAGAGCAAAGAGTTTCTTTTATCCTTTACAAAGAGGATCATCACATTCCCAGTGGTGTTTAAACCTCACATGTCTTCCTTTATTTTTTTAGGGAACAAATAAAGGAAAAGGTACAATTAAATACTGAGTTATACACATTTTAAAAGGCAATCAATAATAAAAACAGTTCTTGGTGTCGTACTTCTGATATTTCTCCACATAAAAGATATCTTTGCCACATAAAATGAGCCACAGCATTTCTTTTTCTGCACATTTTCCTCGACCTCCTAACAGTTCTGATCTGCACCAGCAGGATGCTGGTAAAAATGAAATTATATAAAAATGAAATGATATGAACAACGACCTCATGAAGAGATGGCTGCAGTAATAAATTCACTTCCTGACTTAAAAATGCCATCAGTATTCCTCCAAATGTTTCAGCCTGGCAGGAAGACAAGCAAAATTGATTCTGCTTGTAATTTAAATTAAACCAATTCAGAAGGATTGAGATGCTTCTATAGGCATAATAAAATCAGAATATCTTGATCAAATGCTGCCTAAAAGAAATCATTTTATTTTCCAGGCTTAGTTTCATGCCAGAAGCAGTGGGAGTGGATTTTAGATGCTGACATTTTTTCACTTATTCATTTTCCTAACACTTTTGGACACGTTCAAGCTGGAGAGGAGCTTCGGCTGAACTACATGGACACAGACTTTTTTATCTCTGTATTTCTGCTGAAATAGTTGTTTCCATCATTTCTGGATTATACATATTATATTAACATTAATATTGAAGCTAGAATGATGCAGAGCATAAGAACAAGCCTGTAAAGGAGGATCAGTAATATGAAGAAACTTGTTCATCTAGCTCTCTTTTATAGATGAATGCAGTAACAAATTCCAGGAAGGAGAAACGGTATTTTAATATCCATTTCTGTTCCCTTTATAAGCATCAGTCCAGATTTTACCAACTAATAACATTAGATGCTCAGTGAAGTACGGGAATTGTGTGCTTCTCTGTCCACTAATATCTGCATTCAAGTTATTCATATTGTAATCTATTTCCCAGTTAATAAAGAGCTGTTTAGGAATTTGTGCTGCAGGTTGTTTCAGACATAATTTAATTATTTTACTTTAATTAAAGTTTGAAAAAGGACAAATTAAAATCATCTAAACCGAAATGAATTTGATCCAGATAGTCACAAAACACTGAAGTTATTTTAAATGTATTAAAGTACAATTTAGCAAACATGCTTGGTTGAATAATTTTTAGTAGATTGATACAATCTTCTAGAATGTTTACTATAAATATTGCGATAATCTTTTTTGGCTATTTTCATGTTTTATATTCTGAGCTACTTTACATATAAGTACATAAAATTCAGCTCATGTTCAGGTTCTTTACACTTTGAGCTCAAACATTACTGCTTTCCACTGATATGTCAGCTTTGGTTGAATCTGTGCAGCTTGATATCTCATCAAGACTCTTTATAATTAAAGCAGTTTGAAAGTAAAAATATGAATATTTCAGAGTAACAGAGTCCTGCGATTGTGGTCTCTGTGGAGCTGTAGTTGATTTGACCCAACAGAGAGGCTGCTGTGCCTCATAACAGCTTTCTCTTCTGCAAGTACTTGTTCGTCTCTTAGTGCTTTTAATGAAATCTGCTTTGCCACAGGCAAACAAGTGAGGGGGAGGTAACCTTACATCATTAGAAATGTCTTGTCAAGTCATGTAGAATGAAGAGGGAGTTAAGGAAAAAACTGAAAGAGGAAGATAAAAGACATTTGCTTGTATTCAGTATAAGAAAATTATTCCCACAGCCTACTGTCATCCTTTGATAAAGTATTGTTTATTTTCAAGCAGAAATGGATACTAATGTAAACAATTGTATTTCAGTGATCCTCACCTTATTACAATATATATCCATAAACCTTGTAGCTTCATCTCAAGTGACCAAAGTCTCGCCTCCTCAGTTCAAGTGACTAATAAATCGTAAATGTTTAAAACAAGCATAACCAGCTTTGATTGCAACACTCTTAAAGCTACAGTGTGTAATAATTACAGGGATATACAGTCAGAAATGTAATATATTATACATAACTATGTTATTTATCATCATCTACGAGCTCAGCCTCTTAACCTTAATATTTACGATGCCTTAGAATTCGTTATTTATAATTACATTGGAGCGGGTCTCGCAGCCATTGAGGCAGACATCTTTGCGCTACGGCAGCGCAGAGCCAACAAACTAGCGATTGCGAAATCGCCCATTACGCTCGAAAGTAACTACGGCAAGTTGTTTAAGTCTACATGAAATCTATACCCTACACAGACTAATGAAATACTATCTGTAAAATTATCTATGTAAACAAACCTCATCACTTGAGAAGGTAGGTGATGCGGACGTCGTGGAAGACATTTTGTCCCGTAACGCTCGCCGTACTGTTGGGGGGGAGAAGCGGTGGGGGGGAGATGTTCATGTTGCTGCGGTCTGCAGTCTGGACGTTAGATGTCGCTGAAAATTACACACTGTAGCTTTGAGCACCACGTTTAAAGAAAAACAGCCAGAATGGGTCAGAAAAAATTACTTATACCAACTTTTAAGCATGGTGATAGAAAGCTAATAATGTTGCCCAAAGACCTGAGCGTCTTGCAGTCATGGAGAAATCCAGGTGTACTCTAAAGTTCATCTGCTCAACCGCTCAATGTTGGGATCTGGAGAATCACCACCTTTCTCCAGCAGGGTTCGCTGTGGGTCTCCTGGGCTGGAGCCCTTCAGCACACCTGAAGCTCATCAGCCCATCAGGAGACCTTCCTATATAAGCAGCAGCCAGACCTTCCTTCAACGCCGCAGTGTTGACCAAGTTTGGTTAGCAAACCTGAGCCTCTGTCATTTTTAGAGAATCTTAGTTGGCTCTAGAGAGAAACTAGATTCTAACTTGGAAACCCAGAAGCTCTGGATGAGCTTTGCCTGGAAACCTGCCTGCTGGCCCAAGGAAGCGAAACCAGAAGATATCAGTCTGGATTCCTCCTACAGCTCTCAAGGAAGAGCTAGGAAACCAAGTCAAGGTCAGAAACCCTGAAGCTCTGGATGACCTTTGCCTGGAAACCTGCCTGCTTGCCCAAGGAAGCCAAACCATAAGATATCAGTCTGGATTCCTCCTACAGCTCTCAGGGAAGAGCTAGTAAACCAAGTCAAGGTCAGAAACTCACAAGTCAGAAGCTAGACGCTGCTGCTGCTGAGCTCCCTGCTGAATCCATAGTCTCTGGACCCAACCGGTTCCCCCCCTCTCAAAGGATCTGCCAGAACCTCTCCAAGGTACATTCTAAATTAACACACTCGACAAGCCATCTAAACTGCTTAGCTAATCAAACTATCCATCTCTGCAGATATCAGTGATTCCAGTCCCGGACCTGTACCAGAACCAGTTCATATTTCTCTGTGTGTGCCTTTAATAAACTGTTGAACTTTTACCCCTGACTCCGTGGTGTGTTCTGCATATGGGTTTATCAGAAAGCCATCATGACAGAACATTGCGGCCATTAACAAAAACCCAGCAGATCACCTCCGGAGGTAGCTAGAGGAACTAGCTACCCAGATCCATGAAAACGATTTAAACCTTCCGTGAATTAAACATCCGATTGGAGTTTTATAACCTAACTTTTCTAGAATCTGCAGGCTCCATGAGAATCGCAACATGGCGTCAGCTCAACTTCCGGTTCCGGAGTCAACTCCGCCTCAAGGGGCGGAGCCAGTCTCGTCACTTCCGGAATTCCGCCCGTCACTTCCGGTTTCAGTTCCAAGGTCAGAATCTGTTCCGTCACTTCCTTATTTCCGTCCCTCACTTCCTGAAAAGTATTCTGGCATACCTAGCAGATTTAACGGGTTCCTGCTTCAGTGCAAAATATTTTTTGAACTCTCTCCCTCCAGTTTCGTAAACGAGAAGAAAAATATCACCTTTATTCTGTCCTGATTATCAGGAAAAGCCCGCAAGTGGGGAAAGGCCAATTTTCCTTCAGAAACCAGTACATATGAAAATTTTTTGAAGAAATTCTCTCTAACCTTTTTTGAATCTGCTAAATCCCAGGATCTGTCAAACTTCAAACAGGGGGATAGATCTGTAGAAGAATTCTCCGTTGATTTCCGGGTCAGAGCCGCTATTTCCGGATAGACTGATTCTATGCTCAAAAACATTTTTTACCACGCCCTAAATGATGACATTAGGAATGAGCTGGCTAAGATCGAGAAACCCTAGATGAGCTCATTTGTATAGCAGACCACCTGGATAACAAGATACGAATCAGAGCCAGTTCTAGATACAGGACCCCAGTCCAACCCAGCTCAACCCAGCTCAGTCTAGTACAGCTCAGTCCAGCTCAATTCAGTCCGGCTCGGCCCAGTTCAGTCCAGTCCGTTCCGTTCCAGTCCTGTTCAGTCCAGTTCTGCCCAGCTCAGCCCAGTACAGCCCAGTTCTGTCCAGTCTAGTCCTGTCCAGTCCAGACCAGTCCAGATCAGCCTTGCCCTGTACAGCTCTGTACAGCCTTGTTCAGTCAATCTCAGCCCGTTTTAGTCTGTTTCAGCCACCACTTACACGATCACCAGTTAGAACCATCCATTAGGAAACTTAAAATCAAACCACAGATCACAACCAAAACAGTCAGACCTCCCGTAGTCCATGAGTCTGACCTTTTGGAACTTCTATTACGGGGATAGAGATGACCTCTTCCCCTTCTTGTCACCTCACCATAAACAATCTTGCCCAGTTTCTAAGTCTGTTAGCTTTTCAGCTAAACGAGCACCTGAATCCACTTACACACCAGTTAGCCTTTTTCCACAGTCAGTCTCTGAGCCTGTTAGCCCAGCTCCTAATGAACCCCGATGTAAGAGACGGCGGCGCCGTAAGTTGACTCAAGTTAACTCAAGTTTGATCCAAATTAGATCCTCAAAAGGATGGGGAAAATAACCAAAGTCCTGATATTAACCTGGTCAAAGTCTACAGTTTTATTTTACTAATAACATCAAATCAAATCATTGATTTGCAGCAGGTTGCATGGAGTCACTGACTAGTAGCAGAGTGCATCAAAAAACCAGCTGTGGACGAAGTACTCAACATTAATACTGGAGTAAGAGTATTGGTAGTCAATTCTTACTCAACTGCAAGTAAAAGTTACTCGGTCAACCATCAAGTTAAAGTATTGAAGTACTCACTTCTGAAAATACTTAAGTATTGGAAGAAACATGCATTTAAAAGACTTAGACTTTAAACTTTAAACTTTCCTCATATTTCCACTATGGAATGGAGGTTTAAGGTCGAATCTATTACTACGAAGAAACCTCATCTCTGCTTTGAGAACTCATCCTACTGAACAACTTGGCCACATGGCAACAATTAACGCCTTAATAAAATGAAAAACTACAAATAATATCTGCACTGCATTTCTCATATTTGTGGAGCGTCATTAAATCTCTAAAACAGTGGTGTCCAAATTCATTCTATCTGTCATGTTGATTTGCATTTCACAAAAAAAAAACAGCAACAGTGGATTACAAAGCTGAGTTAAAAGTAACACGTACTGTAACTAGCAGCTTCCTCAAAATGGAGTGAAGTAGAAAGCTATAATTCCCTCCCAAAAAAATAGAAAAATAAAGAAAAGATACTCTCCACCACTGCAAATCACTGACTTGCAGCAGACAGTGTCAAGTCATTGATCAGTAAGAGATTGCTTCAGTCATTGACTAGTAGCAAACTGCATCGAGTCATTTACTTTAGTTTAACAGTATTGAGTCATTGATTTACAAAGAACTGCAATGAGGCATTTACCTCAAGAATTCACTCTTTTTGAATGAATATGTAGCAACTATGCACAGTCGATTAAAAGATAGTGTACCAAGATATTTAATAAAACTCTTTTGTCAAAAGCAACTGGCCTGAAAATCTCTGATGAGTTTTATCGTTCAGAAATAACTAAAAGAAAGGTGAATTTACCGTAGAACCACTAATTTTTGTTATTAGTAATGGACAACCTGATTACCGCTGCTGGATCTTGCTAAATCTTGTGAGTTGCATGGTCACTAGAAACTGTTGAGTAGGTTTTAGCAGGGGGAAGCTGGACTTTGTCCTCAAAGCCTTCTTCAGCCTCATTTTAAAAGGATAACAAAATACCTAAAAGACAAAAAAACATTTAACTGAATAAATTATAGCAGTTGCTGTATTTTGTGTACGTCTTTTATGACTTGACTGCCATACCTAGGGCAATTAAAGCTGAGGGATAGGATGGAGAGGACCAGGGGAACACATGAGGATACATAAGTAGCAGCAGATAAATATGTCCTCTTGCACATGGGTGTAGTATGAGGAATTATCCTTAATTGAGTGACAACTCCCACAGGTGTTGTATAATAGAGATCAGACCTCTGTAGTTATTACAGCAATCAGATCACAACTTTATTGGTTTAAACTTTGTTCAACATCTCTGCTTTAGACTAACCCAATGATGAGATAAGCGGTTGAATTAATTTAGACATGCCACGTGATTCCGAAAGAAAGAGATTACTGTAAAGATTGACTGTATACAGTAGATCTGGAAAGAAAACAGGGAAGCCATCGGAGCAGACTGGCTCTGAGGCTAGGAGCCAGTCAGTCAGAACAGGGAGTCCAGCCCTTTCATCTCTTTCAGACAGAACAAAAATCAACACTATAGAAAAAATGCATTGCTTCCTGATCTGAGTCCAACACAAGAGGTGTGAAGCTCTTCAGATGATCTGAACTTCTATATCATTGCATTTACACTATGTGTATAGAAAATGAAAATAAAAGTTGTCTAAGTCAATTACTAGGAGCAGCTTTAAATGTTGGGCAGACTAACCAACATAAATGTTGCAGCCTGACTTCTAAGTACAAATCATACAATTTGAAAAAAAAAAAAAAAGCTGTTTAGTTTTATGTTTAATACAAAGTGAGAAAAAGAACAATCAGAAAAAATCAAACAAACATGGTGGCACTTTGGACAGCTGAAGATGTTTGAGGGCTTTTAGACTGACGGAAGCATTTCTCTTAGAGAAAAAAACTCCAGAGTGTGAGTCAAACATTTTTACTAGATACATGAGCATCTCCATCCTCACTGCAGTCAGATTGATTTCTTAGGGAATATATCTTTTACACAGCTGGATAATTTTGTAGTTAAACTTTATCCAAACAGATCTGGTTCTTGCATTTACTCATAATCCACTAAATCCACAAAATGGACAAATATCAGGCCCATGTTAGTAAGAGTTTTTCTCATTCTAGATCAGCGGCACCTTCAGCGGCACCTTCACAAAGTCTTTTGATTTACAAATTTATATTCCAAAGCCGTTTATCTCTTGCATTGCTGCCAAAAATAAAACATATCTCCTTCCTTAACAGTATGATTTCTAGAGATTAGTGGTATATATACATACATAGAATAAAATATAAGTATCCATTATTATCCTGACTTAGAAAAATCAGGACTACTGTTAAAAGGCAAACTCACCAATTTACTAAAATGAACATTAATGTAGGCATTAATGGGATTCAGGATAATTTATTATTTATTATATATCTCCTTAAATTAAATTAAAGTAAGATGAGGAAGCTTCTTGTTGTCAAGACAATGCTTGTAAATCTGTTTCTATTGTTGCTGTTATTTAGGTTTGGATGTAAAATTCTGGACCTTCTGTTTGCGATTAAGCTGCAGTGCAAACCCCTTTAATGTGCCTGTTAGGAAGAAAGTTGTTGAATCAATAAAATTATTTTAAGACACCAGTTAAGTCCACATTGAGAAACCCCCTTTTTAACATCTCAAACTTATATCAATCAATTCGCTTGAAGTCTAAAAGTCTAATTTTCCCTTTGGATCCCGGTTTCTTTGCAGACCGTTAAGTGTCTTACCTTGGATGGAGAAGATCAGAGAGCTTAAACGACACAGTTTATCCCTCAGCTCCTCCTCCATCAGGTCTGCAGGGATGCAACAGATTTAATATCTTTCCTTCTAACAAACAGAGGTGCTGAGGTCTATTTCTGGTGCACGTGGATGAAATCTGTGTGTATGTGATGGGGTTGCTGCTCTTTTTTGCATGTGTGTGTACTCCCCATGTAGCTGACCCTGTGTAAGATGGATGTTAGGTGCTGAAGAGCATTTTTCCTCTCCACAGGGGAGACCTTACATGTAATAACCTCAAACCTTTCAGCACTGCCTCCTTCCATCACTCAGTGTGGAACTTTCTTCCACTCCCACCGTCTCAGAGTCTCGCTGCAGGCTGCTGTCTGTCTCTCCTGTGCTCTGGGCTCCAAGCTGTCCATTCATCTTGTTGCTCATCAGGAAGTGAACTCTTTACAGCTGTGTTTTCATTCTCTGTGTTTGTCTGTTAGTATTTCAATGCCTCATTAAAGTGGTTCTTTAATACTGTGATTTTATGCTTCATAATCAAGACTGTTCTTCATCTGAGCATGCTGAAAACAATGTACACTCACTGAGCACTTTATTAAATAGGTCCAATCACTTGTTTAAGCATATACTTAATCGGTCAATAGCAGCTCAATGCCTTCATGCTTCCATATTTGGTGAACACAGCTTGCTGACATTCAAAGTAAGCCTCAAAATGAGGAGGAAAAGGGATTTAAGTGACATTTAATGTGGCATTGTCACTGGTACCAGATGGGTCTGTCTCTATCATTAAATGAGCATCAATAATGTTTTGTGTTAGTGAAGCTCATTCATAATGGAAGAATTTTCTATTTCCTGTGGAAGAAACAAGGATAGTTTTGCTTCAGCTGTTGCTAATTCATGTGATATTCTGATAATGGAACCAGTTTAGAATGGATAGACTGGTACTTGTTTACCATAGAAACAGGAAAAATGCAGAAAACATGGCTGTTTTCAGACACAATCCTAAAACTACATCCGTGGTGGGGGTGTTATTATATTGGCACCAAAGGCTGGATTTGATTCCATTTCATTTCATCTGTTTCTGTTAAGCTACCTGATTCTTATCCTTTTTGAGAAAGTTTCCTGGAGATGCAGCGAAATGTCTTCAAATCTTGGAAACCAAGTCCAGTGGATTTTTTTTTTTTTTTACTTTTTCGGAAATTCTCTCATCTGCTTCTTCCGCCCAGCATTCATTGTCTCTAATCAGATTCATCTGTTCCTGTTTCTATTTAAGCTACCTGTTCCCAGCCATTGGTGTCAGATTATTCAAGCCAAGTGTGAGATTATTCTAGCGTACCCTGATTTGTTTTGTGTGCCTGATCCAGACCTGTTTCTGTCCCCGGACTCAGACGTCCAGAGACAGAAACTGAGTTTTTGATCGCCCCTGTTCTGCTCTTTTGCATGGCCTCTTTCTGGACTTTTACCTGGATTCTGCCTATTATTGACCTTGGACCTGTCTTCTGACCCCAGCTTGGATTATTCCCTCTGGATCGTTCTGTTCCTCTCTATTCTCTGGCTGCTGCTGGTCTTCTCCATCACAAGTTATGGAGTAACCACTCCTCTAGACTTCACTCCTTCTTTTGGGCTCAGACCGAACTTTACCAGGTTGGTGACTTTATTGTTGTTCCCCGTCTAAGTTCTGAAGTCACTAACCCGAGTTTCCGTTCCTACACAGTATCCAATGAGCCTGCCCCAGCTAACTAGCAGCCGCACATTTTAAATAAATGCTTGTTTCTGAATTTGATCTGTCTGCTTGAATCCTGGGTCCAACATTCTGAGCCTTTGGTGGGGGAGGACTAGATGAATAACTAAAAAAATGTGTAGCATTGAGCAAACAGAACTTAAAGTCGTAGTCTTCATATTTAAATGTCAAATTATTCTTGTTTAAACATGTATATAAATGTAATCTTTATCATACTGTCCGAAAATTTAGAAAATTTCTTAAAAAAAAAATCCTTTGATAAAATCCGTTTGTTTTTTCTCCGTTATCTTATGCAGGCCAGTTAGTTATACGTCAGCTTGTACATCTAAATTCGGCCAATCATATATCAACTGTCAATAAAAAATTTTCGGTCAAAGCATCTTGTTTCCTATGTTGCAGCTAATATATGCATCGGTTGAAATAAAAAATAAGAATATTTTTCTTTCC